>NW_003116126.1:0-27072 GCF_000003605.2 Saccoglossus kowalevskii
AGTAGTTTTGTGCCCTAGCATCTTCGTAGTAGTTTTGTGCCCTAGCATCTTCGTAGTAGTTTTGTGCCCTAGCATCTTCGTAGTAGTTTTGTGCCCAAGCATCTTCATAGTAATGTTGTGCCCTAACATCTTCATAGTAATTTTGTGCCCTAGCATCTTCGTAGTAGTTTTGTGCCCTAGCATCTTCGTAGTAGTTTTGTGCCCTAGCATCTTCGTAGTAGTTTTGTGCCCTAGCATCTTCGTAGTAGTTTTGTGCCCTAGCATCTTCCTAGTAGTTTTGTGCCCTAGCATCTTCGTAGTAGTTTTGTGCCCTAGCATCTTCGTAGTAGTTTTGTGCCCTAGCATCTTCGTAGTAGTTTTGTGCCCTAGCATCTTCGTAGTAGTTTTGTGCCCTAGCATCTTCGTAGTAGTTTTGTGCCCTAGCATCTTCGTAGTAGTTTTGTGCCCTAGCATCTTTGTAGTAGTTTTGTGCCCTAACATCTTCGTAGTAGTTTTGTGCCCTGCATCTTCTTAGTAGTTTTGTGCCCTAGCATCGTCGTAGTAGTTTTGTGCCCTAGCATCTTCGTAGTAGTTTTGTGCCCTAGCATCTTCGTAGTAATTTTGTGCCCTAACATCTTCGTAGTAGTTTTGTGCCCTAGCATCTTCGTAGTAGTTTTGTGCCCTAGCATCTTCGTAGTAGTTTTGTGCCCTAGCATCTTCGTAGTAGTTTTGTGCCCTAGCATCTTCGTAGTAGTTTGTGCCCTAGCATCTTCGTAGTAGTTTTGTGCCCTAGCATCTTCGTAGTAATTTTGTGCCCTAGCATCTTCGTAGTAGTTTTGTGCCCTAGCATCTTCGTAGTAGTTTTGTGCCCTAGCATCTTCGTAGTAGTTTTGTGCCCTAGCATCTTCGTAGTAGTTTTGTGCCCTAGCATCTTCGTAGTAGTTTTGTGCCCTAACATCTTCGTAGTAGTTTTGTGCCCTAGCATCTTCGTAGTAGTTTTGTGCCCTAGCATCTTCGTAGTAGTTTTGTGCCCTAGCATCTTCGTAGTAGTTTTGTGCCCTAGCATCTTCGTAGTAGTTTTGTGCCCAAGAATCTTCATAGTAATGTTGTGCCCTAGCATCTTCATAGTAATTTTGTGCCCTAGCATCTTCGTAGTAGTTTTGTGCCCTAGCATCTTCGTAGTAGTTTTGTGCCCTAGCATCTTCGTAGTAGTTTTGTGCCCTAGCATCTTCGTAGTAGTTTTGTGCCCTAGCATCTTCGTAGTAGTTTTGTGCCCTAGCATCTTCGTAGTAGATTTGTGCCCTAGCATCTTCGTAGTAGTTTTGTTTCCTAGCATCTTCGTAGTAGTTTTGTGCCCTAGCATCTTCGTAGTAGTGTTGTGCCCTAGCATCTTCGTAGTAGTTTTGTGCCCTAGCATCTTCGTAGTAGTTTTGTGCCCTAGCATCTTCATAGTAGTTTTGTGCCCTAACATCTTCGTAGTAGTTTTGTGCCCTAGCATCTTCGTAGTAGTTTTGTGCCCTAGCATCTTCGTAGTAGTTTTGTGCCCTAGCATCTTCGTAGTAGTTTTGTGCCCTAGCATCTTCGTAGTAGTTTTGTGCCCAAGCATCTTCATAGTAATGTTGTGCCCTAACATCTTCATAGTAATTTTGTGCCCTAGCATCTTCGTAGTAGTTTTGTGCCCTAGCATCTTCGTAGTAGTTTTGTGCCCTAGCATCTTCGTAGTAGTTTTGTGCCCTAGCATCTTCGTAGTAGTTTTGTGCCCTAGCATCTTCCTAGTAGTTTTGTGCCCTAGCATCTTCGTAGTAGTTTTGTGCCCTAGCATCTTCGTAGTAGTTTTGTGCCCTAGCATCTTCGTAGTAGTTTTGTGCCCTAGCATCTTCGTAGTAGTTTTGTGCCCTAGCATCTTCGTAGTAGTTTTGTGCCCTAGCATCTTCGTAGTAGTTTTGTGCCCTAGCATCTTTGTAGTAGTTTTGTGCCCTAACATCTTCGTAGTAGTTTTGTGCCCTGCATCTTCTTAGTAGTTTTGTGCCCTAGCATCGTCGTAGTAGTTTTGTGCCCTAGCATCTTCGTAGTAGTTTTGTGCCCTAGCATCTTCGTAGTAATTTTGTGCCCTAACATCTTCGTAGTAGTTTTGTGCCCTAGCATCTTCGTAGTAGTTTTGTGCCCTAGCATCTTCGTAGTAGTTTTGTGCCCTAGCATCTTCGTAGTAATTTTGTGCCCTAGCATCTTCGTAGTAGTTTTGTGCCCTAGCATCTTCGTAGTAGTTTTGTGCCCTAGCATCTTCGTAGTAGTTTTGTGCCCTAGCATCTTTGTAGTAGTTTTGTGCACTAACATCTTCGTAGTAGTTTTGTGCCCTGCATCTTCTTAGTAGTTTTGTGCCCTAGCATCGTCGTAGTAGTTTTGTGCCCTAGCATCTTCGTAGTAGTTTTGTGCCCTAGCATCTTCGTAGTAGTTTGTGCCCCTAGCATCTTCGTAGTAGTTTTGTGCCCTAGCATCTTCGTAGTAGTTTTGTGCCCTAGCATCTTCGTAGTAATTTTGTGCCCTAGCATCTTTCGTAGTAGTTTTGTGCCCTAGCATCTTCGTAGTAGTTTTTGTGCCCTAGCATCTTCGTAGTAGTTTTGTGCCCTAGCATCTTCGTAGTAGTTTTGTGCCCTAGCATCTTCGTAGTAGTTTTGTGCCCTAGCATCTTCGTAGTAGTTTTGTGCCCTAGCATCTTCGTAGTAGTTTTGTGCCCTAACATCTTCAAGGTAGTTTTGTGCCCTAGCATCTTCGTAGTAGTTTTGCGCCCTAGCATCTTCGTAGTAGGTTTGTGCCCTAGCATCTTCGTAGTAGTTTTGTGCCCTAACATCTTCGTAGTAGTTTTGTGCCCTAGCATCTTCGTAGTAGTTGTGTGCCCTAGCATCTTCGTAGTAGTTTTGTGCCCTAGCATCTTCGCAGTAGTTTTGTGCCCTAGCATCTTCGTAGTAATTTTATGCCCTAGCATCTTCGTAGTAATGTTGTGCCCTAACATCTTCGTAGTAGTTTTGTGCCCTAGCATCTTCGTAGTAGTTTTGTGCCCTAGCATCTTCGTAGTAGTTTTGTGCCCTAGCATCTTCGTAGTAGTTTTGTGCCCTAGCATCTTCGTAGTAATTTTGTGCCCTAGCATCTTCGTAGTAGTTTTGTGCCCTAGCATCTTCGTAGTACTTTTGTGCCCTAGCATCTTCGTAGTAGTTTAGTGCCCTAGCATCTTCGTAGTAATATTGTGCCCTAACATCTTCGTAGTAGATTTGTGCCCTAGCATCTTCGTAGTAGTTTTGTGCCCTAACATCTTCGTCGCGGTTTTGTGCCCTAGCATCTTCGTAGTAGTTTTGTGCCCTAGCATCTTCGTAGTAGTTTAGTGCCCTAGCATCTTCGTAGTAATATTGTGCCCTAACATCTTCGTAGTAGTTTTGTGCCCTAGCATCTTCGTAGTAGTTTTGTGCCCTAACATTTTCGTCGTGGGTTTGTGCCCTAGCAACGTCGTAGTAGTTTTGTGCCCTAGCATCTTCGTAGTAGTTTTGTGCCCTAGCATCTTCGTAGTAGGTTTGTGCCCTAGCATCTTCGTAGTAATTTTGTGCCCTAGCATCTTCGTAGTAGTTTTGTGCCCTAGCATCTTCGTAGTAGTTTTGTGCCCTAGCATCTTCGTAGTAGTTTTGTGCCCTAGCATCTTCGTAGTAGTTTTGTGCCCTAGCATCTTCATAGTAGTTTTGTGCCCTAGCATCTTCGTAGTAGTTTTGTGCCCAAGCATCTTCATAGTAATGTTGTGCCCTAACATCTTCATAGTAATTTTGTGCCCTAGCATCTTCGTAGTAGTTTTGTGCCCTAGCATCTTCGTAGTAGTTTTGTGCCCTAGCATCTTCGTAGTAGTTTTGTGCCCTAGCATCTTCGTAGTAATTTTGTGCCCTAGCATCTTCGTAGTAGTTTTGTGCCCTAGCATCTTCGTAGTAGTTTTGTGCGCTAGCATCTTCGTAGTAGTTTTGTGCCCTAGCATCTTCGTAGTAGTTTTGTGCCCTAGCATCTTCGTAGTAGTTTTGTGCCTTAGCATCTTCGTAGTAGTTTTGTGCCCTAGCATCTTCGTAGTAGTTTTGTGCCCTAGCATCTTTGTAGTAGTTTTGTGCCCTAACATCTTCGTAGTATTTTTGTGCCCTAGCATCTTCGTTGTAGTTTTGTGCCCTAGCATCTTCGTAGTAGTTTGGTGCCCTAGGATCTTCGTAGGAGTTTTGTGCGCAAGCATCTTCATAGTAATTTTGTGCCGTGACATCTTCGTAGTATTTTTGTGCCCTAGCATCTTCGTAGTAGTTTTTGTGCCCCGAGCATTCTTCGTAGTAGTTTTGTGCCCTAGCATCTTCGTAGTAGTTTTGTGCCCTAGCATCTTCGTAGTAGTTTTGTGCCCTAGCATCTTCATAGTAATGTTGTGCCCTAACATCTTCGTAGTAGTTTTGTGCCCTAGCATCTTCGTAGTAGTTTTGTGCCCAAGCATCTTCATAGTAATGTTGTGCCCTAACATCTTCATAGTAATTTTGTGCCCTAGCATCTTCGTAGTAGTTTTGTGCCCTAGCATCTTCGTAGTAGTTTTGTGCCCTAGCATCTTCGTAGTAGTTTTGTGCCCTAGCATCTTCGTAGTAGTTTTGTGCCCTAGCATCTTCGTAGTAGTTTTGTGCCCAAGCATCTTCATAGCAATGTTGTGCCCTAACATCTTCATAGTAATTTTGTGCCCTAGCATCTTCGTAGTAGTTTTGTGCCCTAGCATCTTCGTAGTAGTTTTGTGCCCTAGCATCTTCGTAGTAGTTTTGTGCCCTAGCATCTTCGTAGTAGTTTTGTGCCCTAGCATCTTCGTAGTAGTTTTGTGCCCTAGCATCTTCGTAGTAGTTTTGTGCCCTAGCATCTTCGTAGTAGTTTTGTGCCCTAGCATCTTCGTAGTAGTTTTGTGCTCTAGCATCTTCGTAGTAGTTTTGTGCCCTAGCATCTTCGTAGTAGTTTTGTGCCCTAGCATCTTCGTAGTAGTTTTGTGCCCTAACATCTTCGTAGTAGTTTTGTGCCCTAGCATCTTCTTAGTAGTTTTGTGCCCTAGCATCGTCGTAGTAGTTTTGTTCCCTAGCATCTTCATAGTAATTTTGTGCCCTAGCATCTTCGTAGTAGTTTTGTGCCCTAGCATCTTCGTAGTAGTTTTGTGCCCTAGCATCTTCGTAGTAGTTTTGTGCCCTAGCATCTTCGTAGTAGTTTTGTGCCCTAGCATCTTCGTAGTAGTTTTGTACCCTAGCATCTTCGTAGTAGTTTTGTGCCCTAGCATCTTCATAGTATGTTGTGCCCTAGCATCTCGTAGTAGTTTTGTGCCCTAAGCATCTCGTAGTAATTTTGTGCCCTAGCATCTTCGTAGTAGTTTGTGCCCTAGCATCTTCGTAGTAGTTTTGTGCCCTAGCATCTTCGTAGTAGTTTTGTGCCCTAGCATCTTCGTAGTAGTTTGTGCCCTAGCATCTTCGTAGTAGTTTTGTGCCCTAACATCTTCGTAGTAGTTTTGTGCCCTAGCATCTTCGTAGTAGTTTTGTGCCCTAACATCTTCGTAGTAGTTTTGTGCCCTAGCATCTTTGTAGTAGTTTTGCGCCCTAGCATCTCCGTAGTAGTTTTGTGCCCTAGCATCTTCGTAGTAGTTTTGTGCCCTAGAATCGTCGTAGTAGTTTTGTGCCCTAGCATCTTCGTAGTAGTTTTGTGCCCTAGCATCTTCGTAGTAATTTTATGCCCTAGCATCTTCGTAGTAATGTTGTGCCCTAACATCTTCGTAGTAGTTTTGTGCCCTAGCATCTTCGTAGTAGTTTTGTGTCCTAGCATCTTCATAGTAGTTTTGTGCCCTAGCATCTTCGTAGTAGTTTTGTGCCCTAGCATCTTTTTAGTAATTTTGTGCCCTAGCATCTTCGTAGTAGTTTTGTGCCCTAGCATCTTCGTAGTAGTTTTGTGCCCTAGCATCTTCGTAGTAGTTTTGTGCCCTAGCATCTTCATAGTAGTTTTGTGCCCTAGCATCTTCGTAGTAGTTTTGTGCCCTAGCATCTTTGTAGTAATTTTGTGCCCTAGCATCTTCGTAGTAGTTTTGTGCCCTAGCATCTTCGTAGTAGTTTTGTGCCCTAGCATCTTCGTAGTAGTTTTGTGTCCTAGCATCTTCGTAGTAGTTTTGTGCCCCAGCATCTTCGTAGTAGTTTTGTGCCCTAGCATCTTCGTAGTAGTTTTGTGCCCTAGCATCTTCGTAGTAGTTTTGTGCCCTAGCATCTTCGTAGTAGTTTTGTGCCCTAGCATCTTCGTAGTAGTTTTGTGCCCTAGCATCTTCATAGTAGTTTTGTGCCCTAGCATCTTCGTAGTAGTTTTGTGCCCTAGCATCTTCGTAGTAGTTTTGTGCCCTAATATCTTCGTAGTAGTTTTGTGCCCTAGCATCTTCGTAGTAGTTTTGTGCCCTAGCATCTTCGTAGTAGTTTTGTGCCCTAGCATCTTTGTAGTAGTTTTGTGCCCTAGCATCTTCGTAGTAATTTTGTGCCCTAACATCTTCGTAGTAGTTTTGTGTCCTAGCATCTTCGTAGTAGTTTTGTGCCCTAACATCTTCGTAGTAGTTTTGTGCCCTAGCATCTTCATAGTAGTTTTGTGCCCTAGCATCTTCGTAGTAATTTTGTGCCCTATCATCTTCGTAGTAGTTTTGTGCCCTAGCATCTTCGTAGTAGTTTTGTGCCCTAGCATCTTCGTAGTAGTTTTGTGCCCTAGCATCTTCGTTGTAATTTTGTGCCCTATCATCTTCATAGTAGTTTTGTGCCCTAGCATCTTCGTAGTAGTTTTGTGCCCTAGCATCTTCGGAGTAGTTTTGTGCCCTAGCATCTTCGTAGTAGTTTTGTGCCCTAGCATCTTCGTAGTAATTTTGAGCCCTAGCATCTTCGTAGTAGTTTTGTGCCCTAGCATCTTCGTAGTAGTTTTGTGCCCTAGCATCTTCGTAGTAGTTTTGTGCCCTAGCATATTCGTAGTAGTTTTGTGCCCTAGCATCTTCGTAGTAATTTTGTGCCCTAGCATCTTCGTAGTAGTTTTGTGCCCTAACATCTTCGTAGTAGTTTTGTGCCCTAGCATCTTCGTAGTAGTTTTGTGCCCTAGAATCTTCGTAGTAGTTTTGTGCCCTAGCATCTTCGTAGTAGTTTTGTGCCCTAGCATCTTCGTAGTAATTTTGTGCCCTAGCATCTTCGTAGTAATGTTGTGCCCTAACATCTTCGTAGTAGTTTTTGTGCCCTAGCATCTTCGTAGTAGTTTTGTGCCCTAGCATCTTCGTAGTAGTTTTGTGCCCTAGCATCTTCGTAGTAGTTTTGTGCCCTAGCATCTTCGTAGTAGTTTTGTGCCCCTAGCATCTTCGTAGTAGTTTTGTGCCCTAGCATCTTCGTAGTAGTTTTTGTGCCCTAGCATCTTCGTAGTAGTTTTGTGCCCTAGCATCTTCGTAGTAGTTTTGTGCTCTAGCATCTTCGTAGTAGTTTTGTGCCCTAGCATCTTCGTAGTAGTTTTGTGCCCTAGCATCTTCGTAGTAGTTTTGTGCCCTAACATCTTCGTAGTAGTTTTGTGCCCTAGCATCTTCTTAGTAGTTTTGTGCCCTAGCATCGTCGTAGTAGTTTTGTTCCCTAGCATCTTCATAGTAATTTTGTGCCCTAGCATCTTCGTAGTAGTTTTGTGCCCTAGCATCTTCGTAGTAGTTTTGTGCCCTAGCATCTTCGTAGTAGTTTTGTGCCCTAGCATCTTCGTAGTAGTTTTGTGCCCTAGCATCTTCGTAGTAGTTTTGTACCCTAGCATCTTCGTAGTAGTTTTGTGCCCTAGCATCTTCATAGTAATGTTGTGCCCTAACATCTTCGTAGTAGTTTTGTGCCCTAGCATCTTCGTAGTAGTTTTGTGCCCAAGCATCTTCATAGTAATGTTGTGCCCTAACATCTTCATAGTAATTTTGTGCCCTAGCATCTTCGTAGTAGTTTTGTGCCCTAGCATCTTCGTAGTAGTTTTGTGCCCTAGCATCTTCGTAGTAGTTTTGTGCCCTAGCATCTTCGTAGTAGTTTTGTGCCCTAGCATCTTCGTAGTAGTTTTGTGCCCAAGCATCTTCATAGTAATGTTGTGCCCTAACATCTTCATAGTAATTTTGTGCCCTAGCATCTTCGTAGTAGTTTTGTGCCCTAGCATCTTCGTAGTAGTTTTGTGCCCTAGCATCTTCGTAGTAGTTTTGTGCCCTAGCATCTTCGTAGTAGTTTTGTGCCCTAGCATCTTCCTAGTAGTTTTGTGCCCTAGCATCTTCGTAGTAGTTTTGTGCCCTAGCATCTTCGTAGTAGTTTTGTGCCCTAGCATCTTCGTAGTAGTTTTGTGCCCTAGCATCTTCATAGTAGTTTTGTGCCCTAGCATCTTTGTAGTAGTTTTGTGCCCTAGCATCTTCGTAGTAGTTTTGTGCCATAGCATCTTCGTAGTAATTTTGAGCCTTAGCATCTTCGTAGTAGTTTTGTGCCCTAGCATCTTCGTAGTAGTTTTGTGCCCTAATATCTTCGTAGTAGTTTTGTGCCCTAGCATCTTCGTAGTAGTTTTGTGCCCTAGCATCTTCGTAGTAGTTTTGTGCCCTAGCATCTTCGTAGTAATTTTGTGCCCTAGCATCTTCGTAGTAATTTTGTGCCCTAGCATCTTCGTAGTAGTTTTGTGCCCTAGCATCTTCGTAGTAGTTTTGTGCCCTAGCATCTTCGTAGTAGTTTTGTGCCCTAACATCTTCGTAGTAGTTTTGTGCCCTAGCATCTTCATAGTAGTTTTGTGCCCTAGCATCTTCGTAGTAGTTTTGTGCCCTAGCATCTTCGTAGTAATTTTGTGCCCTAGCATCTTCGTAGTAGTTTTGTGCCCTAGCATATTCGTAGTAATTTTGTGCCCTAGCATCTTCGTAGTAGTTTTGTGCCCTAGCATCTTCGTAGTAGTTTTGTGCCCTAGCATCTTCGTAGTAGTTTTGTGCCCTAACATCTTCGTAGTAGTTTTGTGCCCTAGCATCTTCATAGTAGTTTTGTGCCCTAGCATCTTCGTAGTAGTTTTGTGCCCTAGCATCTTTGTAGTAATTTTGTGCCCTAGCATCTTCGTAGTAATTTTGTGCCCTAGCATCTTCGTAGTAGTTTTGTGCCCTAGCATCTTCGTAGTAGTTTTGTGCCCTAGCTTCTTCGTAGTAGTTTTGTGCCCTAGCATCTTCGTAGTAGTTTTGTGCCCTAGCATCTTCGTAGTAGTTTTGTGCCCTAGCATCTTCGTAGTAGTTTTGTGCCCTAGCATCTTCGTATTAGTTTTGTGCCCTAGCATCTTCGTAGTAGTTTAGTGCCCTAGCATCTTCGTAGTAATATTGTGCCCTAACATCTTCGTAGTAGATTTGTGCCCTAGCATCTACGTAGTAGTTTTGTGCCCTAACATCTTCGTCGCGGTTTTGTGCCCTAGCATCTTCGTAGTAGTTTTGTGCCCTAGCATCTTCGTAGTAGTTTAGTGCCCTAGCATCTTCGTAGTAATATTGTGCCCTATCATCTTCGTAGTAGTTTTGTGCCCTAGCATCTTCGTAGTAGTTTTGTGCCCTAGCATCTTCGTAGTAGTTTTGTGCCCTAGCATCTTCGTAGTAGTTTTGTGCCCTAGCATCTTCGTAGTAGTTTTGTGCCCTAGCATCTTTGTAGTAGTTTTGTGCCCTAGCATCTTCGTAGTAGTTTTGTGCCCTAGCATCTTCGTAGTAATGTTGTGCCCTAGCATCTTCGTAGTAATGTTGTGCCCTAATATCTTCGTAGTAGTTTTGTGCCCTAGCATCTTCGTAGTAGTTTTGTGTCCTAGCATCTTCGTAGTAGTTTTGTGCCCTAGCATCTTTGTAGTAGTTTTGTGCCCTAGCATCTTCGTAGTAATTTTGTGCCCTAACATCTTCGTAGTAGTTTTGTGTCCTAGCATCTTCGTAGTAGTTTTGTGCCCTAACATCTTCGTAGTAGTTTTGTGCCCTAGCATCTTCATAGTAGTTTTGTGCCCTAGCATCTTCGTAGTAATTTTGTGCCCTATCATCTTCGTAGTAGTTTTGTGCCCTAGCATCTTCGTAGTAGTTTTGTGCCCTAGCATCTTCGTAGTAGTTTTGTGCCCTAGCATCTTCGTTGTAATTTTGTGCCCTATCATCTTCATAGTAGTTTTGTGCCCTAGCATCTTCGTAGTAGTTTTGTGCCCTAGCATCTTCGGAGTAGTTTTGTGCCCTAGCATCTTCGTAGTAGTTTTGTGCCCTAGCATCTTCGTAGTAATTTTGAGCCCTAGCATCTTCGTAGTAGTTTTGTGCCCTAGCATCTTCGTAGTAGTTTTGTGCCCTAGCATCTTCGTAGTAGTTTTGTGCCCTAGCATATTCGTAGTAGTTTTGTGCCCTAGCATCTTCGTAGTAATTTTGTGCCCTAGCATCTTCGTAGTAGTTTTGTGCCCTAGCATCTTCGTAGTAGTTTTGTGCCCTAGCATCTTCGTAGTAGTTTTGTGCCCTAACATCTTCGTAGTAGTTTTGTGCCCTAGCATCTTCATAGTAGTTTTGTGCCCTAGCATCTTCGTAGTAGTTTTGTGCCCTAGCATCTTCGTAGTAATTTTGTGCCCTATCATCTTCGTAGTAGTTTTGTGCCCTAGCATCTTCGTAGTAGTTTTGTGCCCTAGCATCTTCGTAGTAGTTTTGTGCCCTAGCATCTTCGTAGTAGTTTTGTGCCCTAGCATCTTCGTAGTAGTTTTGTGCCCTAGCATCTTCGTAGTAGTTTTGTGCCCTAGCATCTTCGTAGTAATTTTGTGCCCTAGTATCTTCGTAGTAGTTTTGTGCCCTAGCATCTTCGTAGTAGTTTTGTGCCCTAGCATCTTCGTAGTAATTTTGTGCCCTAGCATCTTCGTAGTAGTTTTGTGCCCTAGCATCTTCGTAGTAGTTTTGTGCCCTAGCATATTCGTAGTAGTATTGTGCCCTAGCATCTTCGTAGTAGTTTTGTGCCCTAGCATGTTCGTAGTAGTTTGGTGCCCTAGCATCTTCGTAGTAATTTTGCGCCGTAGCATGTTCGTAGTAATGTTGTGCCCTAACATCTTCGTAGTAGTTTTGTGCCCTAGCATCTTCGTAGTAGTTTTGTGCCCTAGCATCTTCGTAGTAGTTTTGTGCCCTAGCATCTTCGTAGTAATGTTGTGCCCTAACATCTTCGTAGTAGTTTTGTGCCCTAGCATCTTCGTAGTAAAAAAGGTGCCCTAGCATCTTCGTAGTAGTTTTGTGCCCTAGCATCTTCGTAGTAGTTTAGTGCCCTAGCATCTTCGTAGTAATATTGTGCCCTATCATCTTCGTAGTAGTTTTGTGCCCTAGCATCTTCGTAGTAGTTTTGTGCCCTAACATCTTCGTAGTAGTTTTGTGCCCTAGCATCTTCGTAGTAAGTTTGTGCCCTAGCATCTTCGTAGTAATTTTGTGCCCTAGCATCTTCGTAGTAGTTTTGTGCCCTAGCATCTTCGTAGTAGTTTTGTGCCCTAGCATCTTCGTAGTAGTTTTGTGCCCTAGCATCTTCGTAGTAGTTTTGTGCCCTAGCATCTTCGTAGTAGTTTTTGTGCCCTAGCATCTTCGTAGTAGTTTTGTGCTCTAGCATCTTCGTAGTAGTTTTGTGCCCTTAGCATCTTTCGTAGTAGTTTTGTGCCCCTAGCATCTTCATAGTAGTTTTGTGCCCTAACATCTTCGTAGTAGTTTTGTGCCCTAGCATCTTTCTTAGTAGTTTTGTGCCCTAGCATCTTCGTAGTAGTTTTGTGCCCTAGCATCTTCATAGTAATTTTGTGCCCTAGCATCTTCGTAGTAGTTTTGTGCCCTAGCATCTTCGTAGTAATTTTGAGCCCTAGCATCTTCGTAGTAGTTTTGTGCCCTAGCATCTTCGTAGTAGTTTTGTGGCCCTAGCATCTTCGTAGTAGTTTTGTGCCCTAGCATCTTCGTAGTAGTTTTGTGCCCTAGCATATTCGTAGTAGTTTTGTGCCCTAGCATCTTCGTAGTAATTTTGTGCCCTAGCATCTTCGTAGTAGTTTTGTGCCCTAGCATCTTCGTAGTAGTTTTGTGCCCTAGCATCTTCGTAGTAGTTTTGTGCCCTAACATCTTCGTAGTAGTTTTGTGCCCTAGCATCTTCATAGTAGTTTTGTGCCCTAGCATCTTCGTAGTAGTTTTGTGCCCTAGCATCTTCGTAGTAATTTTGTGCCCTATCATCTTCGTAGTAGTTTTGTTCCCTAGAATCTTCGTAGTAGTTTTGTGCCCTAGCATCTTCGTAGTAGTTTTGTGCCCTAGCATCTTCGTAGTAGTTTTGTGCCCTAGCATCTTCGTAGTAGTTTTGTGCCCTAGCATCTTCGTAGTAGTTTTGTGCCCTAGCATCTTAAATAGTAATTTTGTGCCCTAGCATCTTCGTAGTAGTTTTGTGCCCTAGCATATTCGTAGTAGTTTTGTGCCCTAGCATCTTCGTAGTAATTTTGTGCCCTAGCATCTTCGTAGTAGTTTTGTGCCCTAGCATCTTCGTAGTAGTTTTGTGCCCTAGCATCTTCGTAGTAGTTTTGTGCCCTAACATCTTCGTAGTAGTTTTGTGCCCTAGCATCTTCATAGTAGTTTTGTGCCCTAGCATCTTCGTAGTAGTTTTGTGCCCTAGCATCTTCGTAGTAGTTTTGTGCCCTAGCATCTTCGTAGTAATTTTGTGCCCTAACATCTTCGTAGTAGTTTTGTGCCCTAGCATCTTCGTAGTAGTTTTGTGCCCTAGCATCTTCGTAGTAGTTTTGTGCCCTAGCATCTTCGTAGTAGTTTTGTGCCATAGCATCTTTGTAGTAATTTTGTGCCCTAGCATCTTCGTAGTAGTTTTGTGCCCTAGCATCTTCGTAGTAGTTTTGTGCCCTAGCATCTTCGTAGTAGTTTTGTGCCCTAGCATCTTCGTAGTAGTTTTGTGCCCTAGCATCTTCGTAGTAGTTTTGTGCCCTAGCATCTTCGTAGTAGTTTTGTGCCCTAGCATCTTCGTAGTAGTTTTGTGCCCTAGCATCTTCGTAGTAGTTTTGTGCCCTAGCATCTTCGTAGTAGTTTTGTGCCCTAGCATCTTCGTAGTAGTTTTGTGCCCTAGCATCTTCGTAGTAGTTTTGTGCCCTAGCATCTTCGTAGTAGTTTTGTGCCCTAGCATCTTCGTAGTAGTTTTGTGCCCTAGCATCTTCGTAGTAGTTTTGTGCCCTAGCATCTTCGTAGTAGTTTTGTGCCCTAGCATCTTCGTAGTAGTTTTGTGCCCTAGCATCTTCGTAGTAGTTTTGTGCCCTAGCATCTTCGTAGTAGTTTTGTGCCCTAGCATCTTCGTAGTAGTTTTGTGCCCTAGCATCTTCGTAGTAGTTTTGTGCCCTAGCATCTTCGTAGTAGTTTTGCGCCCTAGCATCTTCGTAGTAGGTTTGTGCCCTAGCATCTTCGTAGTAGTTTTGTGCCCTAACATCTTCGTAGTAGTTTTGTGCCCTAGCATCTTCGTAGTAGTTTTGTGCCCTAGCATCTTCGTAGTAGTTTTGTGCCCTAGCATCTTCGTAGTAGTTTTGTGCCCTAGCATCTTCGTAGTAATTTTATGCCCTAGCATCTTCGTAGTAATGTAGTGCCCTAACATCTTCGTAGTAGTTTTGTGCCCTAGCATCTTCGTAGTAAGTTTGTGCCCTAGCATCTTCGTAGTAATTTTGTGCCCTAGCATCTTCGTAGTAGTTTTGTGCCCTAGCATCTTCGTAGTAGTTTTGTGCCCTAGCATCTTCGTAGTAGTTTTGTGCCCTAGCATCTTCGTAGTAGTTTTGTGCCCTAGCATCTTCGTAGTAGTTTTGTGCCCTAGCATCTTCATAGTAGTTTTGTGCCCTAGCATCTTCGTAGTAGTTTTGTGCCCTAGCATCTTCGTAGTAATGTTGTGCCCTAGCATCTTCGTAGTAGTTTTGTGCCCTAGCATCTTCGTAGTAGTTTTGTGCCCTAGCATCTTCGTAGTAGTTTTGTGCCCTAGCATCTTCGTAGTAGTTTTGTGCCCTAGCATCTTCGTAGTAGTTTTGTGCCCTAGCATCTTCGTAGTAGTTTTGTGCCCTAGCATCTTCGTAGTAGTGTTGTGCCCTAGCATCTTCGTAGTAGTTTTGTGCCCTAGCATCTTCGTAGTAGTTTTGTGCCCTAGCATCTTCATAGTAGTTTTGTGCCCTAACATCTTCGTAGTAGTTTTGTGCCCTAGCATCTTCGTAGTAGTTTTGTGCCCTAGCATCTTCGTAGTAGTTTTGTGCCCTGGCATCTTCGTAGTAGTTTTGAGTCCTAGCATCTTCGTAGTAATTTTGTGCCCTAGCATCTTCGTAGTAATTTTGTGCCCTAGCATCTTCGTAGTAGTTTTGTGCCCTAGCATCTTCGTAGTAGTTTTGTGCCCTAGCATCTTCGTAGTAGTTTTGTGCCCTAGCATCTTCGTAGTAGTTTTGTGCCCTAGCATCTTCGTAGTAGTTTTGTGCCCTAGCATCTTCGTAGTAGTTTTGTGCCCTAGCATCTTCGTAGTAGTTTTGTGCCCTAGCATCTTCGTAGTAGTTTAGTGCCCTAGCATCTTCGTAGTAATATTGTGCCCTAACATCTTCGTAGTAGATTTGTGCCCTAGCATCTACGTAGTAGTTTTGTGCCCTAACATCTTCGTCGCGATTTTGTGCCCTAGCATCTTCGTAGTAGTTTTGTGCCCTAGCATCTTCGTAGTAGTTTAGTGCCCTAGCATCTTCATAGTAATGTTGTGCCCTAACATCTTCGTAGTAGTTTTGTGCCCTAGCATCTTCGTAGTAGTTTTGTGCCCAAGCATCTTCATAGTAATGTTGTGCCCTAACATCTTCATAGTAATTTTGTGCCCTAGCATCTTCGTAGTAGTTTTGTGCCCTAGCATCTTCGTAGTAGTTTTGTGCCCTAGCATCTTCGTAGTAGTTTTGTGCCCTAGCATCTTCGTAGTAGTTTTGTGCCCTAGCATCTTCGTAGTAGTTTTGTGCCCAAGCATCTTCATAGTAATGTTGTGCCCTAACATCTTCATAGTAATTTTGTGCCCTAGCATCTTCGTAGTAGTTTTGTGCCCTAGCATCTTCGTAGTACTTTTGTGCCCTAGCATCTTCGTAGTAGTTTAGTGCCCTAGCATCTTCGTAGTAATATTGTGCCCTAACATCTTCGTAGTAGATTTGTGCCCTAGCATCTTCGTAGTAGTTTTGTGCCCTAACATCTTCGTCGCGGTTTTGTGCCCTAGCATCTTCGTAGTAGTTTTGTGCCCTAGCATCTTCGTAGTAGTTTAGTGCCCTAGCATCTTCGTAGTAATATTGTGCCCTAACATCTTCGTAGTAGTTTTGTGCCCTAGCATCTTCGTAGTAGTTTTGTGCCCTAACATTTTCGTCGTGGGTTTGTGCCCTAGCAACGTCGTAGTAGTTTTGTGCCCTAGCATCTTCGTAGTAGTTTTGTGCCCTAGCATCTTCGTAGTAGTTTGTGCCCTAGCATCTTCGTAGTAGTTTTGTGCCCTAGCATCTTCGTAGTAGTTTTGTGCCCTAGCATCTTCGTAGTAATTTTGTGCCCTAGCATCTTCGTAGTAGTTTTGTGCCCTAGCATCTTCGTAGTAGTTTTGTGCGCTAGCATCTTCGTAGTAGTTTTGTGCCCTAGCATCTTCGTAGTAGTTTTGTGCCCTAGCATCTTCGTAGTAGTTTTGTGCCTTAGCATCTTCGTAGTAGTTTTGTGCCCTAGCATCTTCGTAGTAGTTTTGTGCCCTAGCATCTTTGTAGTAGTTTTGTGCCCTAACATCTTCGTAGTATTTTTGTGCCCTAGCATCTTCGTTGTAGTTTTGTGCCCTAGCATCTTCGTAGTAGTTTTGTGCCCTAGCATCTTCGTAGTAGTTTTGTGCCCAAGCATCTTCATAGTAATTTTGTGCCCTAACATCTTCGTAGTAGTTTTGTGCCCTAGCATCTTCGTAGCAGTTTTGTGCCCTAGCATCTTCGTAGTAGTTTTGTGCCCTAGCATCTTCGTAGTAGTTTTGTGCCCTAGCATCTTCGTAGTAGTTTTGTGCCCTAGCATCTTCATAGTAATGTTGTGCCCTAACATCTTCGTAGTAGTTTTGTGCCCTAGCATCTTCGTAGTAGTTTTGTGCCCAAGCATCTTCATAGTAATGTTGTGCCCTAACATCTTCATAGTAATTTTGTGCCCTAGCATCTTCGTAGTAGTTTTGTGCCCTAGCATCTTCGTAGTAGTTTTGTGCCCTAGCATCTTCGTAGTAGTTTTGTGCCCTAGCATCTTCGTAGTAGTTTTGTGCCCTAGCATCTTCGTAGTAGTTTTGTGCCCAAGCATCTTCATAGCAATGTTGTGCCCTAACATCTTCATAGTAATTTTGTGCCCTAGCATCTTCGTAGTAGTTTTGTGCCCTAGCATCTTCGTAGTAGTTTTGTGCCCTAGCATCTTCGTAGTAGTTTTGTGCCCTAGCATCTTCGTAGTAGTTTTGTGCCCTAGCATCTTCGTAGTAGTTTTGTGCCCTAGCATCTTCGTATGTAGTTTTGTGCCCTAGCATCTTCGTAGTAATGTTGTGCCCTAACATCTTTGTAGTAGTTTTGTGCCCTTGCATCTTCGTAGTAGTTTTGTGCCCTAGCATCTTCGTAGTAGTTCTGTGCCCCAGCATCTTCATAGTAATGTTGTGCCCTAACATCTTCGTAGTAGTTTTGTGCCCTAGCATCTTCGTAGTAGTTTTGTGCCCTAGCATCTTCATAGTAGTTTTGTGCCCTAACATCTTCGTAGTAGTTTTGTGCCCTAGCATCTTCGTAGTAGTTTTGTGCCCAAGCATCTTCATAGTAATGTTGTGCCCTAACATCTTCATAGTAATTTTGTGCCCTAGCATCTTCGTAGTAGTTTTGTGCCCTAGCATCTTCGTAGTAGTTTTGTGCCCTAGCATCTTCGTAGTAGTTTTGTGCCCTAGCATCTTCGTAGTAGTTTTGTGCCCTAGCATCTTCGTAGTAGTTTTGTGCCCAAGCATCTTCATAGTAGTTTTGTGCCCTAGCATCTTCGTAGTAATTTTGTGCCCTAGCATCTTCGTAGTAGTTTTGTGCCCTAGCATCTTCGTAGTAGTTTTGTGCCCTAGCATCTTCGTAGTAGTTTTGTGCCCTAGCATCTTCGTAGTAGTTTTGTGCCCTAGCATCTTCGTAGTAGTTTTGTGCCCTAGCATCTTCGTAGTAGTTTTGTGCCCTAGCATCTTCGTAGTAGTTTTGTGCCCTATCACCTAGCATCTTCGTAGTAGTTTTGTGCCCTAGCATCTTCGTAGTAGTTTTGTGCCCTAGCATCTTCGTAGTAGTTTTGTGCCCTAGCATCTTCGTAGTAGTTTTGTGCCCTAGCATCTTCGTAGTAGTTTTGTGCCCTAGCATCTTCGTAGTAGTTTTGTGCCCTAGCATCTTCGTAGTAGTTTTGTGCCCTAGCATCTTCGTAGTAGTTTTGTGCCCTAGCATCTTCGTAGTAGTTTTGTGCCCTAGCATCTTCGTAGTAGTTTTGTGCCCTAGCATCTTCGTAGTAGTTTTGTGCCCTAGCATCTTCGTAGTAGTTTTGTGCCCTAGCATCTTCGTAGTAGTTTTGTGCCCTAGCATCTTCGTAGTAGTTTTGTGCCCTAGCATCTTCGTAGTAGTTTTGTGCCCTAGCATCTTCGTAGTAGTTTTGTGCCCTAGCATCTTCGTAGTAGTTTTGTGCCCTAGCATCTTCGATAGTAGTTTTGTGCCCTAGCATCTTCGTAGTAGTTTTGTGCCCTAGCATCTTCGTAGTAGTTTTGTGCCCTAGCATCTTCGTAGTAGTTTTGTGCCCTAGCATCTTCGTAGTAGTTTTGTGCCCTAGAATCTTCGTAGTAGTTTTGTGCCCTAGCATCTTCGTAGTAGTTTTGTGCCCTAGCATCTTCGTAGTAGTTTTGTGCCCTAGCATCTTCGTAGTAGTTTTGTGCCCTAGCATCTTCGTAGTAGTTTTGTGCCCTAGCATCTTCGTAGTAGTTTTGTGCCCTAGCATCTTTGTAGTAATTTTGTGCCCTAGCATCTTCGTAGTAATTTTGTGCCCTAGCATCTTCGTAGTAATGTTTGTGCCCTAACATCTTCGTAGTAGTTTTGTGCCCTAACATCTTCGTAGTCATCTTCGTAGTTTTGTGCCCTAGCATCTTCGTAGTAGTTTTGTGCCCTAGCATCTTCATAGTAGTTTTGTGCCCCGGCATCTTCGTAGTAGTTTTGTGCCCTAGCATCTTTGTAGTAGTTTTGTGCCCTAGCATCTTCGTAGTAGTTTTGTCGTAGTAGTTTTGTGCCCTAGCATCTTCGTAGTAGTTTTGTGCCCTAGCATCTTCGTAGTAATTTTGTGCCCTAGCATCTTCGTAGTAGTTTTGTGTTTTGTGCCCTAGCATCTTCGTAGTAGTTTTGTGCCCTAACATCTTCGTAGTAGTTTTGTGCCCTAGCATCTTCGTAGTAGTTTTGTGCCCTAGTAGTTTTGTGCCCTAGCATCTTCGTAGTAGTTTTGTGCCCTAACATCTTCGTAGTAGTTTTGTGCCCTAGCATATTCGTAGTAATTTTGTGCCCTAGCATCTTCGTAGTAGTTTTGTGCCCTAGCATCTTCGTAGTAGTTTTGTGCCCTAGCATCTTCGTAGTAGTTTTGTGCCCTAGCATCTTCGTAGTAGTTTTGTGCCCCAGCATCTTCGTAGTAGTTTTGTGCCCTAGCATCTTCGTAGTAGTTTTGTGCCCTAGCATCTTCGTAGTAGTTTTGTGCCCTAGCATCTTCGTAGTAGTTTTGTGCCCTAGCATCTTCGTAGTAGTTTTGTGCCCTAGCATCTTCGTAGTAGTTTTGTGCCCTAGCATCTTCGTAGTAGTTTTGTGCCCTAGCATCTTCGTAGTAGTTTTGTGCCCTAGCATCTTCGTAGTAGTTTTGTGCCCTAGCATCTTCGTAGTAGTTTTGTGCCCTAGCATCTTCGTAGTAGTTTTGTGCCCTAGCATCTCCGTAGTAGTTTTGTGCCCTAGCATCTTTGTAGTAGTTTTGTGCCCTAGCATCTTCGTAGTAGTTTTGTGCCCTAGCATCTTCGTAGTAGTTTTGTGCCCTAGCATCTTCGTAGTAGTTTTGTGCCCTAGCATCTTCGTAGTAGTTTTGTGCCCTAGCATCTTCGTAGTAGTTTTGTGCCCTAACATCTTCGTAGTAGTTTTGTGCCCTAGCATCTTTGTAGTAGTTTTGTGCCCTAGCATCTTCGTAGTAGTTTTGTGCCCTAGCATCTTCGTAGTAGGTTTGTGCCCTAGCATCTTGCCCTAGCATCTTCGTAGTAGTTTTGTGCCCTAGCATCTTCGTAGTAATTTTGTGCCCTAGCATCTTCGTAGTAGTTTTGTGCCCTAGCATCTTCGTAGTAGTTTTGTGCCCTAGCATCTTCGTAGTAGTTTTGTGCCCTAGCATCTTCGTAGTAGTTTTGTGCCCTAGCATCTTCGTAGTAGTTTTGTGCCCTAGCATCTTCGTAGTAGTTTTGTGCCCTAGCATCTTCGTAGTAGTTTTGTGCCCTAGCATCTTCGTAGTAGTTTTGTGCCCTAGCATCTTCGTAGTAGTTTTGTGCCCTAGCATCTTCGTAGTAGTTTTGTGCCCTAGCATCTTCGTAGTAGTTTTGTGCCCTAGCATCTTCGTAGTAGTTTTGTGCCCTAGCATCTTTGTAGTAATTTTGTGCCCTAGCATCTTCGTAGTAATTTTGTGCCCTAGCATCTTCGTAGTAATGTTGTGCCCTAGCATCTTCGTAGTAGTTTTGTGCCCTAGCATCTTCGTAGTAGTTTTGTGCCCTAGCATCTTCGTAGTAGTTTTGTGCCCTAGCATCTTTGTAGTAATTTTGTGCCCTAGCATCTTCGTAGTAGTTTTGTGCCCTAGCATCTTCGTAGTAGTTTTGTGCCCTAGCATCTTCGTAGTAGTTTTGTGCCCTAACATCTTCATAGTAGTTTTGTGCCCTAGCATCTTCATAGTAGTTTTGTGCCCTAGCATCTTCGTAGTAGTTTTGTGCCCTAGCATCTTCGTAGTAGTTTTGTGCCCTAGCATCTTCGTAGTAGTTTTGTGCCCTAGCATCTTCGTAGTAGTTTTGTGCCCTAGCATCTTCGTAGTAATTTTGTGCCCTAGCATCTTCGTAGTAGTTTTGTGCCCTAGCATCTTCGTAGTAGTTTTGTGCCCTAGCATCTTCGTAGTAGTTTTGTGCCCTAGCATCTTCGTAGTAGTTTTGTGCCCTAGCATCTTCGTAGTAGTTTTGTGCCCTAACATCTTCGTAGTAGGTTTGTGCCCTAGCATCTTCGTAGTAGTTTTGTGCCCTAACATCTTCGTAGTAGTTTTGTGCCCTAGCATCTTCGTAGTAGTTTTGTGCCCTAGAATCTTCGTAGTAGTTTTGTGCCCTAGCATCTTCGTAGTAGTTTTGTGCCCTAGCATCTTCGTAGTAATTTTATGCCCTAGCATCTTCGTAGTAATGTTGTGCCCTAACATCTTCGTAGTAGTTTTGTGCCCTAGCATCTTCGTAGTAGTTTTGTGCCCTAGCATCTTCATAGTAGTTTTGTGCCCTAGCATCTTCGTAGTAGTTTTGTGCCCTAGCATCTTTGTAGTAATTTTGTGCCCTAGCATCTTCGTAGTAGTTTTGTGCCCTAGCATCTTCGTAGTAGTTTTGTGCCCTAGCATCTTCGTAGTAGTTTTGTGCCCTAGCATCTTCATAGTAGTTTTGTGCCCCAGCATCTTCGTAGTAGTTTTGGGCCCTAGCATCTTCGTAGTAGTTTTGTGCCCTAGCATCTTCGTAGTAGTTTTGTGCCCTAGCATCTTCGTAGTAGTTTTGTGCCCTAGCATCTTCGTAGTAATTTTATGCCCTAGCATCTTCGTAGTAATGTTGTGCCCTAACATCTTCGTAGTAGTTTTGTGCCCTAGCATCTTCGTAGTAGTTTTGTGCCCTAGCATCTTCGTAGTAGTTTTGTGCCCTAACATCTTCATAGTAGTGTTGTGCCCTAGCATCTTCATAGTAGTAGTTTTGTGCCCTAGCATCTTCGTAGTAGTTTTGTGCCCTAGCATCTTCGTAGTAGTTTTGTGCCCTAGCATCTTCGTAGTAGTTTTGTGCCCTAGCATCTTCGTAGTAGTTTTGTGCCCTAGCATCTTCGTAGTAATTTTGTGCCCTAGCATCTTCGTAGTAGTTTTGTGCCCTAGCATATTCGTAGTAGTTTTGAGCCCTAGCATCTTCGTAGTAGTTTTGTGCCCTAGCATCTTCGTAGTAGTTTTGTGCCCTAGCATCTTCGTAGTAGTTTTGTGCCATAATATCTTCGTAGTAGTTTTGTGCCCTAGTATCTTCATAGTAGTTTTGTGCCCTAGCATCTTCGTAGTAGTTTTGTGCCCTAGCATCTTCGTAGTAGTTTTGTGCCCTAGCATCTTCGTAGTAGTTTTGTGCCCTAGCATCTTCGTAGTAGTTTTGTGCCCTAGCATCTTCGTAGTAATTTTGTGCCCTAGCATCTTCGTAGTAGTTTTGTGCCCTAGCATCTTCGTAGTAGTTTTGTGCCCTAGCATCTTTGTAGTAGTTTTGTGCCCTAGCATCTTCGTAGTAGTTTTGTGCCCTAGCATCTTCGTAGTAATGTTGTGCCCTAGCATCTTCGTAGTAATGTTGTGCCCTAATATCTTCGTAGTAGTTTTGTGCCCTAGCATCTTCGTAGTAGTTTTGTGCCCTAGCATCTTCGTAGTAGTTTTGTGCCCTAGCATCTTTGTAGTAGTTTTGTGCCCTAGCATCTTCGTAGTAATTTTGTGCCCTAACATCTTCGTAGTAGTTTTGTGCCCTAGCATCTTCGTAGTAGTTTTGTGCCCTAGCATCGTCGTAGTAGTTTTGTGCCCTAGCATCTTCGTAGTAGTTTTGTGCCCTAGCATCTTCGTAGTAATTTTGTGCCCTAACATCTTCGTAGTAGTTTTGTGCCCTAGCATCTTCGTAGTAGTTTTGTGCCCTAGCATCTTCGTAGTAGTTTTGTGCCCTAGCATCTTCGTAGTAATTTTGTGCCCTAGCATCTTCGTAGCAGTTTTGTGCCCTAGCATCTTCGTAGTAGTTTTGGTGCCCTAGCATCTTCGTAGTAGTTTTGTGCCCTAGCATCTTCGTAGTAGTTTTGTGCCCTAGCATCTTCGTAGTAGTTTGTGCCCTAGCATCTTCGTAGTAGTTTTGTGCCCTAGCATCTTCGTAGTAGTTTTGTGCCCTAGCATCTTCGTAGTAGTTTTGTGCCCTAGCATCTTCGTAGTAGTTTTGTGCCCTAGCATCTTCGTAGTAGTTTTGTGCCCTAGCATCTTCGTAGTAGTTTTGTGCCCTAGCATCTTCGTAGTAGTTTTGTGCCCTAGCATCTTCGTAGTAGTTTTGTGCCCTAGCATCTTCGTAGTAATTTTGTGCCCTAACATCTTCGTAGTAGTTTTGTGCCCTAGCATCTTCGTAGTAGTTTTGTGCCCTAGCATCTTCGTAGTAGTTTTGTGCCCTAGCATCTTCGTAGTAGTTTTGTGCCCTAGCATTTTCGTAGTAGTTTTGTGCCCAAGAATCTTCATAGTAATGTTGTGCCCTAACATCTTCATAGTAATTTTGTGCCCTAGCATCTTCGTAGTAGTTTTGTGCCCTAGCATCTTCGTAGTAGTTTTGTGCCCTAGCATCTTCGTAGTAGTTTTGTGCCCTAGCATCTTCGTAGTAGTTTTGTGCCCTAGCATCTTCGTAGTAGTTTTGTGCCCTAGCATCTTCGTAGTAGTTTTGTGCCCTAACATCTTCGTAGTAGTTTTGTGCCCTAGCATATTCGTAGTAATTTTGTGCCCTAGCATCTTCGTAGTAGTTTTGAGCCCTAACATCTTCGTAGTAGTTTTGTGCCCTAGCATCTTCGTAGTAGTTTTGTGCCCCAGCATCTTCGTAGTAGTTTTGTGCCCTAGCATCTTCGTAGTAGTTTTGTGCCCTAACATCTTCGTAGTAGTTTTGTGCCCTAGCATCTTCATAGTAGTTTTGTGCCCTAGCATCTTCGTAGTAGTTTTGTGCCCTAACATCTTCGTAGTAGTTTTGTGCCCTAGCATCTTCGTAGTAGTTTTGTGCCCTAAAATCTTCGTAGTAGTTTTGTGCCCTAGCATCTTCGTAGTAGTTTTGTGCCCTAGCATCTTCGTAGTAATTTTATGCCCTAGCATCTTCGTAGTAATGTTGTGCCCTAACATCTTCGTAGTAGTTTTGTGCCCTAGCATCTTCGTAGTAGTTTTGTGCCCTAGCATCTTCATAGTAGTTTTGTGCCCTAGCATCTTCGTAGTAGTTTTGTGCCCTAGCATCTTTGTAGTAATTTTGTGCCCTAGCATCTTCGTAGTAGTTTTGTGCCCTAGCATCTTCGTAATAGGTCTGTGCCCTAACATCTTCGTAGTAGTTTTGTGTCCTAAAATCTTCGTAGTAGTTTTGTGCCCTAGCATCTTCGTAGTAGTTTTGTGCCCTAGCTTCTTCGTAGTAGTTTTGTGCCCTAGCATCTTCGTAGTAGTTTTGTGCCCTAGCATCTTCGTAGTAGTTTTGTGCCCTAGCATCTTTGTAGTAGTTTTGTGCCCTAGCATCTTCGTAGTAGTTTTGTGCCCTAGCATCTTCGTAGTAATGTTGTGCCCTAGCATCTTCGTAGTAATGTTGTGCCCTAATATCTTCGTAGTAGTTTTGTGCCCTAGCATCTTCGTAGTAGTTTTGTGTCCTAGCATCTTCGTAGTAGTTTTGTGCCCTAGCATCTTTGTAGTAGTTTTGTGCCCTAGCATCTTCGTAGTAATTTTGTGCCCTAACATCTTCGTAGTAGTTTTGTGCCCTAGCATCTTCGTAGTAGTTTTGTGCCCTAACATCTTCGTAGTAGTTTTGTGCCCTAGCATCTTCATTGTAGTTTTGTGCCCTAGCATCTTCGTAGTAATTTTGTGACCTATCATCTTCGTAGTAGTTTTGTGCCCTAGCATCTTCGTAGTAGTTTTGTGCCCTAGCATCTTCGTAGTAGTTTTGTGCCCTAGCATCTTCGTAGTAATTTTGTGCCCTAGCATCTTCGTAGTAGTTTTGTGCCCTAGCATCTTCGTAGTAATTTTGAGCCCTAGCATCTTCGTAGTAGTTTTGTGCCCTAGCATCTTCGTAGTAGTTTTGTGCCCTAGCATCTTCGTAGTAGTTTTGTGCCCTAGCATCTTCGTAGTAGTTTTGTGCCCTAGCATATTCGTAGTAGTTTTGTGCCCTAGCATCTTCGTAGTAATTTTGTGCCCTAGCATCTTCGTAGTAGTTTTGTGCCCTAGCATCTTCGTAGTAGTTTTGTGCCCTAGCATCTTCGTAGTAGTTTTGTGCCCTAGCATCTTCGTAGTAGTTTTGTGCCCTAGCATCTTCGTAGTAGTTTTGTGCCCTAGCATCTTCGTAGTAGTTTTGTTGCGCTACCATCTTCGTAGTAGTTTTGTGCCCTAGCATCTTCGTAGTAGTTTTGTGCCCTAGCATCTTCGTAGTAGTTTTGTGCCCTAGCATCTTCGTAGTAGTTTTGCGCCCTAGCATCTTCGCAGTAGTTTTGTGCCCTAGCATCTTCGTAGTAGTTTTATGCCCTAGCATCTTCGTAGTAATGTTGTGCCCTAACATCTTCGTAGTAGTTTTGTGCCCTAGCATCTTCGTAGTAGTTTTGTGCCCTAGCATCTTCGTAGTAGTTTTGTGCCCTAGCATCTTCGTAGTAGTTTTGTGCCCTAGCATCTTCGTAGTAATTTTGTGCCCTAGCATCTTCGTAGTAGTTTTGTGCCCTAGCATCTTCGTAGTAGTTTTGTGCCCTAGCATCTTCGTAGTAGTTTTGTGCCATAATATCTTCGTAGTAATTTTGTGCCCTAGCATCTTCATAGTAGTTTTGTGCCCTAGCATCTTCGTAGTAGTTTTGTGCCCTAGCATCTTCGTAGTAGTTTTGTGCCCTAGCATCTTCGTAGTAGTTTTGTGCCCTAGCATCTTCGTAGTAGTTTTGTGCCCTAGCATCTTCGTAGTAATTTTGTGCCCTAGCATCTTCGTAGTAGTTTTGTGCCCTAGCATATTCGTAGTAGTTTTGAGCCCTAGCATCTTCGTAGTAGTTTTGTGCCCTAGCATCTTCGTAGTAGTTTTGTGCCCTAGCATCTTCGTAGTAGTTTTGTGCCATAATATCTTCGTAGTAGTTTTGTGCCCTAGCATCTTCATAGTAGTTTTGTGCCCTAGCATCTTCGTAGTAGTTTTGTGCCCTAGCATCTTCGTAGTAGTTTTGTGCCCTAGCATCTTCGTAGTAGTTTTGTGCCCTAGCATCTTCGTAGTAGTTTTGTGCCCTAGCATCTTCGTAGTAATTTTGTGCCCTAGCATCTTCGTAGTAGTTTTGTGCCCTAGCATCTTCGTAGTAGTTTTGTGCCCTAGCATCTTCGTAGTAGTTTTGTGCCCTAGCATCTTCGTAGTAGTTTTGTGCTCTAGCATCTTCGTATTAGTTTTGTGCCCTAACATCTTCGTAGTAGTTTTGCGCCCTAGCATCCTTCGTAGTAGTTTTGTGCCCTAAGCATCTTCGTAGTAGTTTGTGCCCTAGCATCTTTGTAGTAGTTTTGCGCCCTAGCATCTCCGTAGTAGGTTTGTGCCCTAGCATCTTCGTAGTAGTTTTGTGCCATAACATCTTCGTAGTAGTTTTGTGCCCTAGCATCTTCATAGTAGTTTTGTGCCCTAGCATCTTCGTAGTAGTTTGTGCCCTAACATCTTCGTAGTAGTTTTGTGCCCTAGCATCTTCGTAGTAGTTTTGTGCCCTAGAATCTTCGTAGTAGTTTTGTGCCCTAGCATCTTCGTAGTAGTTTTGTGCCCTAGCATCTTCGTAGTAATTTTATGCCCTAGCATCTTCGTAGTAATGTTGTGCCCTAACATCTTCGTAGTAGTTTTGTGCCCTAGCATCTTCGTAGTAGTTTTGTGCCCTAGCATCTTCGTAGTAATTTTATGCCCTAGCATCTTCGTAGTAGTTTTGTGCCCTAGCATCTTTGTAGTAATTTTGTGCCCTAGCATCTTCGTAGTAGTTTTGTGCCCCAGCATCTTCGTAGTAGTTTTGTGCCCTAGCATCTTCGTAGTAGTTTTGTGCCCTAGCATCTTCGTAGTAGTTTTGTGCCCTAACATCTTCGTAGTAGTTTTGTGCCCTAGCATCTTCGTAGTAGTTTTGTGCCCTAGCATCTTCGTAGTAGGTTTGTGCCCTAGCATCTTCGTAGTAGTTTTGTGCCCTAACATCTTCGTAGTAGTTTTGTGCCCTAGCATCTTCGTAGTAGTTTTGTGCCCTAGAATCTTAAGTAGTAGTTTTGTGCCCTAGCATCTTCGCAGTAGTTTGTGCCCTAGCATCTTCGTAGTAATTTATGCCCTAGCATCTTCGTAGTAATGTTGTGCCCTAACATCTTCGTAGTAGTTTTGTGCCCTAAGCATCTTCGTAGTAGTTTTGTGCCCTAGCATCTTTCGTAGTAGTTTTGTGCCCTAGCATCTTCGTAGTAGTTTTGTGCCCTAGCATCTTTGTAGTAAATTTTGTGCCCTAGCATCTTCGTAGTAGTTTTGTGCCCTAGCATCTTCGTAGTAGTTTTGTGCCCTAGCATCTTCGTAGTAGTTTTGTGCCATAATATCTTCGTAGTAATTTTGTGCCCTAGCATCTTCATAGTAGTTTTGTGCCCTAGCATCTTCGTAGTAGTTTTGTGCCCTAGCATCTTCGTAGTAGTTTTGTGCCCTAGCATCTTCGTAGTAGTTTTGTGCCCTAACATCTTCGTAGTAGTTTTGTGCCCTAGCATCTTCATAGTAGTTTTGTGCCCTAGCATCTTCGTAGTAGTTTTGTGCCCCAGCATCTTCGTAGTAGTTTTGTGCCCTAGCATCTTCGTAGTAGTTTTGTGCCCTAGCATCTTCGTAGTAGTTTTGTGCCCTAACATCTTCGTAGTAGTTTTGTGCCCTAGCATCTTCGTAGTAGTTTTGTGCCCTTGCATCTTCGTAGTAGGTTTGTGCCCTAGCATCTTCGTAGTAGTTTTGTGCCCTAACATCTTCGTAGTAGTTTTGTGCCCTAGCATCTTCGTAGTAGTTTTGTGCCCTAGAATCTTCGTAGTAAATTTGTGCCCTAGCATCTTCGCAGTAGTTTTGTGCCCTA
>NW_003116135.1:0-23073 GCF_000003605.2 Saccoglossus kowalevskii
GCAGACACACAGTAGCAATATCTCTCTGAGAGGCAGACACACAGTAGCCATATCTCTCTGACGGGCAGACACACAGTAGCCATATCTCTCTGAGAGGCAGACACACAGTGGCCATATCTCTCTGAGAGGCAGACACACAGTAGCCATATCTCTCTGAGAGGCAGACACACAGTGGCCATATCTCTCTGAGAGGCAGACACACAGTAGCCATATCTCTACGAGAGGCAGACACACAGTGGCCATATCTCTCTGAGAGGCAGACACACAGTAGCCATATCTCTCTGACAGGCAGACACACAGTAGCCATATCTCTCTGAGAGGCAGACACACAGTAGCCATATCTCTCTGAGAGGCAGACACACAGTAGCCATATCTCTCTGAGAGGCAGACACACAGTAGCCATATCTCTCTGAGAGGCAGACACACAGTAGCCATATCTCTCTGAGAAGCAGACACACAGTAGCCATATCTCTCTGAGAGGCAGACACACAGTAGCCATATCTCTCTGAGAGGCAGACACACAGTAGCCATATCTCTCTGAGAGGCAGACGCACAGTAGCCATATCACTCAGAGAGGCAGACACACAGTAGCCATATCTCTCTGACAGGCAGACACACAGTAGCCATATCTCTCTGAGAGGCAGACACACAGTAGCCATATCTCTCTGAGAAGCAGACACACAGTAGCCATATCTCTCTGAGAGGCAGACACACAGTAGCCATATCTCTCTGAAAGGCAGACACACAGTAGCCATATCTCTCTGAGAGGCAGACACACAGTAGCCATATCTCTCTGAGAGGCAGACACACAGTAGCCATATCTCTCTGAGAGGCAGACACACAGTAGCCATATCTCTCTGAGAGGCAGACGCACAGTAGCCATATCTCTCTGAGAGGCAGACACACAGTAGCCATATCTCTCTGAGAGGCAGACACACAGTAGCCATATCTCTCTGAGAGGCAGACGCACAGTAGCCATATCTCTCTGAGAGGCAGACACACAGTAGCCATATCTCTCTGAGAGGCAGACACACAGTAGCCATATCTCTCTGAGAGGCAGACACACAGTAGCCATATCTCTCTGAGAGGCAGACGCACAGTAGCCATATCTCTCTGAGAGGCAGACACACAGTAGCCATATCTCTCTGAGAAGCAGACACACAGTAGCCATATCTCTCAGAGGCAGACACACAGTAGCCATATCTCTCTGACAGACAGACACACAGTAGCCATATCTCTCTGACAGACAGACACGCAGTAGCCATATCTCTCTGAGAGGCAGACACACAGTAGCCATATCTCTCTGAGAGGCAGACACACAGTAGCCATATCTTTCTGAGAAGCAGACACACAGTAGCCATATCTTTCTGAGAGGCAGACACACAGTAGCCATATCTCTCTGACAGACAGACACGCAGTAGCCATATCTCTCTGACAGACAGACACGCAGTAGCCATATCTCTCTGAGAGGCAGACACACAGTAGCCATATCTCTCTGAGAAGCAGACACACAGTAGCCATATCTCTCTGAGAGGCAGACACACAGTAGCCATATCTCTCTGAGAGGCAGACACACAGTAGCCATATCTCTCTGAGAGGCAGACACACAGTAGCCATATCTCTCTGAGAGGCAGACACACAGTAGCCATATCTCTCTGAGAGGCAGACGCACAGTAGCCATATCTCTCTGAGAGGCAGACACACAGTAGCCATATCTCTCTGAGAGGCAGACACACAGTAGCCATATCTCTCTGAGAGGCAGACGCACAGTAGCCATATCTCTCTGAGAGGCAGACACACAGTAGCCATATCTCTCTGAGAGGCAGACACACAGTAGCCATATCTCTCTGAGAGGCAGACACACAGTAGCCATATCTCTCCGAGAGGCAGACGCACAGTAGCCATATCTCTCTGAGAGGCAGACACACAGTAGCCATATCTCTCTGAGAAGCAGACACACAGTAGCCATATCTCTCAGAGGCAGACACACAGTAGCCATATCTCTCTGACAGACAGACACACAGTAGCCATATCTCTCTGAGAGGCAGACACACAGTAGCCATATCTCTCTGAGAGGCAGACACACAGTGGCCATATCTCTCTGAGAGGCAGACACACAGTAGCCATATCTCTACGAGAGGCAGACACACAGTAGCCATATCTCTCTGAGAGGCAGACACACAGTAGCCATATCTCTCTGAGAGGCAGACACACAGTAGCCATATCTCTCTGAGAGGCAGACACACAGTAGCCATATCTCTCTGAGAGGCAGACACACAGTAGCCATATCTCTCTGAGAGGCAGACACACAGTAGCCATATCTCTCTGACAGACAGACACGCAGTAGCCATATCTCTCTGAGAGGCAGACACACAGTAGCCATATCTCTCTGAGAGGCAGACACACAGTAGCCATATCTTTCTGAGAAGCAGACACACAGTAGCCATATCTTTCTGAGGCAGACACACAGTAGCCATATCTCACTGACAGACAGACACACAGTAGCCATATCTCTCTGACAGACAGACACGCAGTAGCCATATCTCTCTGAGAGGCAGACACACAGTAGCCATATCTCTCTGAGAAGCAGACACACGGTAGCCATATCTCTCTGAGAGGCAGACACACAGTAGCCATATCTCTCTGAGAGGCAGACACACAGTAGCCATATCTCTCTGAGAGGCAGACACACAGTAGCCATATCTCTCTGAGAGGCAGACACACAGTGGCCATATCTCTCTGAGAGGCAGACACACTAGTAGCCATATCTCTCTGACAGGCAGACACACAGTAGCCATATCTCTACGAGAGACAGACACACAGTAGCCATATCTCTCTGAGAGACAGACACACAGTAGCCATATCTTTCTGAGAGCAGACACACAGTAGCCATATCTTTCTGAGAGGCAGACACACAGTAGCCATATCTTTCTGAGAAGCAGACACACAGTAGCCATATCTTTCTGAGAGGCAGACACACAGTAGCCATATCTCTCTGACAGACAGACACGCAGTAGCCATATCTCTCTGACAGACAGACACGCAGTAGCCATATCTCTCTGAGAGGCAGACACACAGTAGCCATATCTCTCTGAGAAGCAGACACACAGTAGCCATATCTCTCTGAGAGGCAGACACACAGTAGCCATATCTCTCTGAGAGGCAGACACACAGTAGCCATATCTCTCTGAGAGGCAGACACACAGTAGCCATATCTCTCTGAGAGGCAGACACACAGTAGCCATATCTCTCTGAGAGGCAGACGCACAGTAGCCATATCTCTCTGAGAGGCAGACACACAGTAGCCATATCTCTCTGAGAGGCAGACACACAGTAGCCATATCTCTCTGAGAGGCAGACGCACAGTAGCCATATCTCTCTGAGAGGCAGACACACAGTAGCCATATCTCTCTGAGAGGCAGACACACAGTAGCCATATCTCTCTGAGAGGCAGACACACAGTAGCCATATCTCTCCGAGAGGCAGACGCACAGTAGCCATATCTCTCTGAGAGGCAGACACACAGTAGCCATATCTCTCTGAGAAGCAGACACACAGTAGCCATATCTCTCAGAGGCAGACACACAGTAGCCATATCTCTCTGACAGACAGACACACAGTAGCCATATCTCTCTGAGAGGCAGACACACAGTAGCCATATCTCTCTGAGAGGCAGACACACAATAGCCATATCTCTCTGAGAAGCAGACACACAGTAGCCATATCTCTCAGAGGCAGACACACAGTAGCCATATCTCTCTGACAGACAGACACACAGTAGCCATATCTCTCTGACAGACAGACATGCAGTAGCCATATCTCTCTGAGAGGCAGACACACAGTAGCCATATCTTTCTGAGAAGCAGACACACAGTAGCCATATCTCTCTGACAGACAGACACACAGTAGCCATATCTCTCTGAGAGGCAGACACACAGTAGCCATATCTCTCTGAGAGGCAGACACACAGTGGCCATATCTCTCTGAGAGGCAGACACACAGTAGCCATATCTCTACGAGAGGCAGACACACAGTAGCCATATCTCTCTGACAGGCAGACACACAGTAGCCATATCTCTCTGAGAGGCAGACACACAGTAGCCATATCTCTCTGAGAAGCAGACACACAGTAGCCATATCTCTTTGAGAGGCAGACACACTAGTAGCCATATCTCTCTGAGAGGCAGACACACAGTGGCCATATCTCTCTGAGAGGCAGACACACAGTAGCCATATCTCTCTGAGAGGCAGACACACAGTAGCCATATCTCTCTGAGAGGCAGACGCACAGTAGCCATATCTCTCTGAGAGGCAGACACACAGTAGCCATATCTCTCTGAGAGGCAGACACACAGTAGCCATATCTCTCTGAGAGGCAGACACACAGTAGCCATATCTCTCTGAGAAGCAGACACACAGTAGCCATATCTCTCAGAGGCAGACACACAGTAGCCATATCTCTCTGACAGACAGACACACAGTAGCCATATCTCTCTGACAGGCAGACACACAGTAGCCATATCTCTCTGAGAGGCAGACACACAGTAGCCATATCTCTCTGAGAGGCAGACACACAGTAGCCATATCTCTCTGAGAGGCAGACACACAGTAGCCATATCTCTCTGAGAGGCAGACACACAGTAGCCATATCTCTCTGAGAGGCAGACACACAGTAGCCATATCTCTCTGAGAGGCAGACGCACAGTAGCCATATCTCTCTGAGAGGCAGACACACAGTAGCCATATCTCTCTGAGAAGCAGACACACAGTAGCCATATCTCTCAGAGGCAGACACACAGTAGCCATATCTCTCTGACAGACAGACACACAGTAGCCATATCTCTCTGAGAGGCAGACACACAGTAGCCATATCTCTCTGAGAGGCAGACGCACAGTAGCCATATCTCTCTGAGAGGCAGACACACAGTAGCCATATCTCTCTGAGAGGCAGACACACAGTAGCCATATCTCTCTGAGAGGCAGACACACAGTAGCCATATCTCTCTGAGAAGCAGACACACAGTAGCCATATCTCTCAGAGGCAGACACACAGTAGCCATATCTCTCTGACAGACAGACACACAGTAGCCATATCTCTCTGACAGGCAGACACACAGTAGCCATATCTCTCTGAGAGGCAGACACACAGTAGCCATATCTCTCTGAGAGGCAGACACACAGTAGCCATATCTCTCTGAGAGGCAGACACACAGTAGCCATATCTCTCTGAGAGGCAGACACACAGTAGCCATATCTCTCTGACAGACAGACACGCAGTAGCCATATCTCTCTGAGAGGTAGACACACAGTAGCCATATCTCTCTGAGAGGCAGACACACAGTAGCCATATCTTTCTGAGAAGCAGACACACAGTAGCCATATCTTTCTGAGGCAGACACACAGTAGCCATATCTCACTGACAGACAGACACACAGTAGCCATATCTCTCTGACAGACAGACACGCAGTAGCCATATCTCTCTGAGAGGCAGACACACAGTAGCCATATCTCTCTGAGAAGCAGACACACAGTAGCCATATCTCTCTGAGAGGCAGACACACAGTAGCCATATCTCTCTGAGAGGCAGACACACAGTAGCCATATCTCTTTGAGAGGCAGACACACAGTAGCCATATCTCTCTGAGAGGCAGACACACAGTAGCCATATCTCTTTGAGAAGCAGACACACAGTAGCCATATCTCTTTGAGAAGCAGACACACAGTAGCCATATCTCTCTCAGAGGCAGACACACAGTAGCCATATCTCTCTGAGAGGCAGACACACAGTAGCCATATCTCTTTGAGAGGCAGACACACAGTAGCCATATCTTTCTGAGAAGCAGACACACAGTAGCCATATCTCTCTGAGAGGCAGACACACAGTAGCCATATCTCTAAGAGGCAGACACACAGTAGCCATATCTCTTTGAGAGGCAGACACACAGTAGCCATATCTCTTTGAGAGGCAGACACACAGTAGCCATATCTCTCTGAGAGGCAGACACACAGTAGCCATATCTCTCTGAGAGGCAGACACACAGTAGCCATATCTCTTTGAGAGGCAGACACACAGTAGCCATATCTCTCTGAGAAGCAGACACACAGTAGCCATATCTCTGAGAAGCAGACACACAGTAGCCATATCTCTTTGAGAGGCAGACACACAGTAGCCATATCTTTCTGAGAAGCAGACACACAGTAGCCATATCTCTCTGAGAGGCAGACACACAGTAGCCATATCTCTCTGAGAGGCAGACACACAGTAGCCATATCTCTAAGAGGCAGACACACAGTAGCCATATCTCTTTGAGAGGCAGACACACAGTAGCCATATCTCTCTGAGAGGCAGACACACAGTAGCCATATCTCTTTGAGAAGCAGACACACAGTAGCCATATCTCTTTGAGAGGCAGACACACAGTAGCCATATCTCTCTGAGAAGCAGACACACAGTAGCCATATCTCTGAGAGGCAGACACACAGTAGCCATATCTCTAAGAGGCAGACACACAGTAGCCATATCTCTTTGAGAGGCAGACACACAGTAGCCATATCTCTCTGAGAGGCAGACACACAGTAGCCATATCTCTTTGAGAAGCAGACACACAGTAGCCATATCTCTTTGAGAGGCAGACACACAGTAGCCATATCTCTCTGAGAAGCAGACACACAGTAGCCATATCTCTGAGAGGCAGACACACAGTAGCCATATCTCTCTGAGAAGCAGACACACAGTAGCCATATCTCTTTGAGAGGCAGACACACAGTAGCCATATCTTTCTGAGAAGCAGACACACAGTAGCCATATCGCTCTGAGAGGCAGACACACAGTAGCCATATCTCTCTGAGAGGCAGACACACAGTAGCCATATCTTTCTGAGAAGCAGACACACAGTAGCCATATCTTTCTGAGGCAGACACACAGTAGCCATATCTCTCTGAGAGGCAGACACACAGTAGCCATATCTCTTTGAGAGGCAGACACACAGTAGCCATATCTCTCTGAGAGGCAGACACACAGTAGCCATATCTTTCTGAGAAGCAGACACACAGTAGCCATATCTCTCTGAGAGGCAGACACACAGTAGCCATATCTCTAAGAGGCAGACACACAGTAGCCATATCTCTTTGAGAGGCAGACACACAGTAGCCATATCTCTTTGAGAGGCAGACACACAGTAGCCATATCTCTCTGAGAGGCAGACACACAGTAGCCATATCTCTCTGAGAGGCAGACACACAGTAGCCATATCTCTTTGAGAGGCAGACACACAGTAGCCATATCTCTCTGAGAAGCAGACACACAGTAGCCATATCTCTGAGAAGCAGACACACAGTAGCCATATCTCTTTGAGAGGCAGACACACAGTAGCCATATCTTTCTGAGAAGCAGACACACAGTAGCCATATCTCTCTGAGAGGCAGACACACAGTAGCCATATCTCTCTGAGAGGCAGACACACAGTAGCCATATCTCTAAGAGGCAGACACACAGTAGCCATATCTCTTTTGAGAGGCAGACACACAGTAGCCATATCTTTCTGAGAAGCAGACACACAGTAGCCATATCTTTCTGAGGCAGACACACAGTAGCCATATCTCTAAGAGGCAGACACACAGTAGCCATATCTCTCTGAGAGGCAGACACACAGTAGCCATATCTTTCTGAGAGGCAGACACACAGTAGCCATATCTCTCTGAGAAGCAGACACACAGTAGCCATATCTCTAAGAGGCAGACACACAGTAGCCATATCTCTCTGAGAAGCAGACACACAGTAGCCATATCTCTGAGAGGCAGACACACAGTAGCCATATCTCTCTGAGAAGCAGACACACAGTAGCCATATCTCTTTGAGAGGCAGACACACAGTAGCCATATCTTTCTGAGAAGCAGACACACAGTAGCCATATCTCTCTGAGAGGCAGACACACAGTAGCCATATCTTTCTGAGGCAGACACACAGTAGCCATATCTCACTGACAGACAGACACACAGTAGCCATATCTCTCTGACAGACAGACACACAGTAGCCATATCTCTCTGAGAAGCAGACACACAGTAGCCATATCTCTTTGAGAAGCAGACACACAGTAGCCATATCTCTCTGAGAAGCAGACACACAGTAGCCATATCTCTCTGAGAGGCAGACACACAGTAGCCATATCTCTTTGAGAGGCAGACACACAGTAGCCATATCTCTCTGAGAGGCAGACACACAGTAGCCATATCTCTCTGAGAGGCAGACACACAGTAGCCATATCTCTTTGAGAGGCAGACACACAGTAGCCATATCTCTCTGAGAAGCAGACACACAGTAGCCATATCTCTGAGAAGCAGACACACAGTAGCCATATCTCTTTGAGAGGCAGACACACAGTAGCCATATCTTTCTGAGAAGCAGACACACAGTAGCCATATCTCTGAGAAGCAGACATACAGTAGCCATATCTCTCTGAGAGGCAGACACACAGTAGCCATATCTCTAAGAGGCAGACACACAGTAGCCATATCTCTGAGAAGCAGACACACAGTAGCCATATCTCTCTGAGAAGCAGACACACAGTAGCCATATCTCTGAGAAGCAGACACACAGTAGCCATATCTCTCTGAGAGGCAGACACACAGTAGCCATATCTCTAAGAGGCAGACACACAGTAGCCATATCTCTTTGAGAGGCAGACACACAGTAGCCATATCTCTCTGAGAGGCAGACACACAGTAGCCATATCTCTTTGAGAAGCAGACACACAGTAGCCATATCTCTTTGAGAGGCAGACACACAGTAGCCATATCTCTCTGAGAGGCAGACACACAGTAGCCATATCTCTCTGAGAGGCAGACACACAGTAGCCATATCTCTTTGAGAGGCAGACACACAGTAGCCATATCTCTCTGAGAGGCAGACACACAGTAGCCATATCTCTTTGAGAAGCAGACACACAGTAGCCATATCTCTCTCAGAGGCAGACACACAGTAGCCATATCTCTCTGAGAGGCAGACACACAGTAGCCATATCTCTTTGAGAGGCAGACACACAGTAGCCATATCTTTCTGAGAAGCAGACACACAGTAGCCATATCTCTCTGAGAGGCAGACACACAGTAGCCATATCTCTAAGAGGCAGACACACAGTAGCCATATCTCTTTGAGAGGCAGACACACAGTAGCCATATCTCTTTGAGAGGCAGACACACAGTAGCCATATCTCTCTGAGAGGCAGACACACAGTAGCCATATCTCTCTGAGAGGCAGACACACAGTAGCCATATCTCTTTGAGAGGCAGACACACAGTAGCCATATCTCTCTGAGAAGCAGACACACAGTAGCCATATCTCTGAGAAGCAGACACACAGTAGCCATATCTCTTTGAGAGGCAGACACACAGTAGCCATATCTCTTTGAGAAGCAGACACACAGTAGCCATATCTCTCTGAGAGGCAGACACACAGTAGCCATATCTCTCTGAGAAGCAGACACACAGTAGCCATATCTCTTTGAGAGGCAGACACACAGAAGCCATATCTCTCTGAGAGGCAGACACACAGTAGCCATATCTTTCTGAGAAGCAGACACACAGTAGCCATATCTTTCTGAGAGGCAGACACACAGTAGCCATATCTCTCTGAGAGGCAGACACACAGTAGCCATATCTCTGAGAAGCAGACACACAGTAGCCATATCTCTTTGAGAGGCAGACACACAGTAGCCATATCTTTCTGAGAAGCAGACACACAGTAGCCATATCTTTCTGAGAAGCAGACACACAGTAGCCATATCTCTCTGAGAGGCAGACACACAGTAGCCATATCTCTAAGAGGCAGACACACAGTAGCCATATCTCTTTGAGAGGCAGACACACAGTAGCCATATCTCTCTGAGAGGCAGACACACAGTAGCCATATCTCTCTGAGAAGCAGACACACAGTAGCCATATCTCTCTGAGAGGCAGACACACAGTAGCCATATCTCTAAGAGGCAGACACACAGTAGCCATATCTCTCTGAGAGGCAGACACACAGTAGCCATATCTTTCTGAGAGGCAGACACACAGTAGCCATATCTCTCTGAGAAGCAGACACACAGTAGCCATATCTCTAAGAGGCAGACACACAGTAGCCATATCTCTCTGAGAAGCAGACACACAGTAGCCATATCTCTGAGAGGCAGACACACAGTAGCCATATCTCTCTGAGAGGCAGACACACAGTAGCCATATCTCTCTGAGAGGCAGACGCACAGTAGCCATATCTCTCTGAGAGGCAGACACACAGTAGCCATATCTCTCTGAGAGGCAGACACACAGTAGCCATATCTCTCTGAGAGGCAGACACACAGTAGCCATATCTCTCTGAGAGGCAGACGCACAGTAGCCACATCTCTCTGAGAGGCAGACACACAGTAGCCATATCTCTCTGAGAGGCAGACACACAGTAGCCATATCTCTCTGAGAGACAGACACACTGTAGCCATATCTCTCTGAGAGGCAGACACACAGTAGCCATATCTCTCTGAGAAGCAGACACACAGTAGCCATATCTCTCAGAGGCAGACACACAGTAGCCATATCTCTCTGACAGACAGACACACAGTAGCCATATCTCTCTGAGAGGCAGACACACAGTAGCCATATCTCTCTGAGAGGCAGACACACAGTGGCCATATCTCTCTGAGAGGCAGACACACAGTAGCCATATCTCTACGAGAGGCAGACACACAGTAGCCATATCTCTCTGACAGGCAGACACACAGTAGCCATATCTCTCTGAGAGGCAGACACACAGTAGCCATATCTCTCTGAGAGGCAGACACACAGTAGCCATATCTCTCTGAGAGGCAGACACACTAGTAGCCATATCTCTCTGAGAGGCAGACACACAGTGGCCATATCTCTCTGAGAGGCAGACACACAGTAGCCATATCTCTACGAGAGGCAGACACACAGTAGCCATATCTCTCTGAGAAGCAGATACACAGTAGCCATATCTCTCTGAGAGGCAGACACACAGTAGCCATATCTCTCTGAGAGGCAGACACACAGTAGCCATATCTCTCTGAGAGGCAGACACACAGTGGCCATATCTCTCTGAGAGGCAGACACACAGTAGCCATATCTCTATGAGAGGCAGACACACAGTAGCCATATCTCTCTGAGAGGCAGACACACAGTGGCCATATCTCTCTGAGAGGCAGACACACAGTAGCCATATCTCTACGAGAGGCAGACACACAGTAGCCATATCTCTCTGACAGGCAGACACACAGTAGCCATATCTCTCTGAGAGGCAGACACACAGTAGCCATATCTCTCAGAGGCAGACACACAGTAGCCATATCTCTACGAGAGGCAGACACACAGTAGCCATATCTCTCTGAGAGGCAGACACACAGTAGCCATATCTCTCTGAGAGGCAGACACACAGTAGCCATATCTCTCTGAGAGGCAGACGCACAGTAGCCATATCTCTCTGAGAGGCAGACACACAGTAGCCATATCTCTCTGAGAGGCAGACACACAGTAGCCATATCTCTCTGAGAGGCAGACGCACAGTAGCCATATCTCTCTGAGAGGCAGACACACAGTAGCCATATTTCTCTGAGAGGCAGACACACAGTAGCCATATCTCTCTGAGAGGCAGACACACAGTAGCCATATCTCTCTGAGAGGCAGACGCACAGTAGCCATATCTCTCTGAGAGGCAGACACACAGTAGCCATATCTCTCTGAGAAGCAGACACACAGTAGCCATATCTCTCAGAGGCAGACACACAGTAGCCATATCTCTCTGACAGACAGACACACAGTAGCCATATCTCTCTGAGAGGCAGACACACAGTAGCCATATCTCTCTGAGAGGCAGACACACAGTGGCCATATCTCTCTGAGAGGCAGACACACAGTAGCCATATCTCTACGAGAGGCAGACACACAGTAGCCATATCTCTCTGAGAGGCAGACACACAGTAGCCATATCTCTCTGAGAGGCAGACACACAGTAGCCAGATCTCTCTGAGAGGCAGACACACAGTAGCCATATCTATCTGAGAGGCAGACACACAGTAGCCATATCTCTCTGAGAGGCAGACACACAGTAGCCATATCTCTCTGACAGACAGACACGCAGTAGCCATATCTCTCTGAGAGGCAGACACACAGTAGCCATATCTCTCTGAGAGGCAGACACACAGTAGCCATATCTTTCTGAGAAGCAGACACACAGTAGCCATATCTTTCTGAGGCAGACACACAGTAGCCATATCTCACTGACAGACAGACACACAGTAGCCATATCTCTCTGACAGACAGACACGCAGTAGCCATATCTCTCTGAGAGGCAGACACACAGTAGCCATATCTCTCTGAGAAGCAGACACACAGTAGCCATATCTCTCTGAGAGGCAGACACACAGTAGCCATATCTCTCTGAGAGGCAGACACACAGTAGCCATATCTCTCTGAGAGGCAGACACACAGTAGCCATATCTCTCTGAGAGGCAGACACACAGTAGCCATATCTCTCTGAGAGGCAGACGCACAGTAGCCATATCTCTCTGAGAGGCAGACACACAGTAGCCATATCTCTCTGAGAGGCAGACACACAGTAGCCATATCTCTCTGAGAGGCAGACGCACAGTAGCCATATCTCTCTGAGAGGCAGACACACAGTAGCCATATCTCTCTGAGAGGCAGACACACAGTAGCCATATCTCTCTGAGAGGCAGACACACAGTAGCCATATCTCTCTGAGAGGCAGACGCACAGTAGCCATATCTCTCTGAGAGGCAGACACACAGTAGCCATATCTCTCTGAGAAGCAGACACACAGTAGCCATATCTCTCAGAGGCAGACACACAGTAGCCATATCTCTCTGACAGACAGACACACAGTAGCCATATCTCTCTGAGAGGCAGACACACAGTAGCCATATCTCTCTGAGAGGCAGACACACAGTGGCCATATCTCTCTGAGAGGCAGACACACAGTAGCCATATCTATACGAGAGACAGACACACAGTAGCCATATCTCTCTGACAGGCAGACACACAGTAGCCATATCTCTCTGAGAGGCAGACACACAGTAGCCATATCTCTCTGAGAGGCAGACACACAGTAGCCATATCTCTTTGAGAGGCAGACACACTAGTAGCCATATCTCTCTGAGAGGCAGACACACAGTGGCCATATCTCTCTGAGAGGCAGACACACAGTAGCCATATCTCTCTGAGAGGCAGACACACAGTAGCCATATCTCTCTGAGAGGCAGACGCACAGTAGCCATATCTCTCTGAGAGGCAGACACACAGTAGCCATATCTCTCTGAGAGGCAGACACACAGTAGCCATATCTCTCTGAGAGGCAGACACACAGTAGCCATATCTCTCTGAGAGGCAGACGCACAGTAGCCACATCTCTCTGAGAGGCAGACACACAGTAGCCATATCTCTCTGAGAGGCAGACACACAGTAGCCATATCTCTCTGAGAGACAGACACACTGTAGCCATATCTCTCTGAGAGGCAGACACACAGTAGCCATATCTCTCTGAGAAGCAGACACACAGTAGCCATATCTCTCAGAGGCAGACACACAGTAGCCATATCTCTCTGACAGACAGACACACAGTAGCCATATCTCTCTGAGAGGCAGACACACAGTAGCCATATCTCTCTGAGAGGCAGACACACAGTGGCCATATCTCTCTGAGAGGCAGACACACAGTAGCCATATCTCTACGAGAGGCAGACACACAGTAGCCATATCTCTCTGACAGGCAGACACACAGTAGCCATATCTCTCTGAGAGGCAGACACACAGTAGCCATATCTCTCTGAGAGGCAGACACACAGTAGCCATATCTCTCTGAGAGGCAGACACACTAGTAGCCATATCTCTCTGAGAGGCAGACACACAGTGGCCATATCTCTCTGAGAGGCAGACACACAGTAGCCATATCTCTACGAGAGGCAGATACACAGTAGCCATATCTCTCTGAGAGGCAGACACACAGTAGCCATATCTCTCTGAGAGGCAGACACACAGTAGCCATATCTCTCTGACAGACACACAGTAGCCATATCTCTGTGAGAGGCAGACACACAGTAGCCATATCTCTCTGACAGACACACAGTAGCCATATCTCTCTGAGAGGCAGACACACAGTAGCCATATCTCTATGAGAGGCAGACACACAGTAGCCATATCTCTCTGAGAGGCAGACACACAGTAGCCATATCTCTCTGAGAGGCAGACACACAGTGGCCATATCTCTCTGAGAGGCAGACACACAGTAGCCATATCTCTATGAGAGGCAGACACACAGTAGCCATATCTCTCTGAGAGGCAGACACACAGTGGCCATATCTCTCTGAGAGGCAGACACACAGTAGCCATATCTCTACGAGAGGCAGACACACAGTAGCCATATCTCTCTGACAGGCAGACACACAGTAGCCATATCTCTCTGAGAGGCAGACACACAGTAGCCATATCTCTCTGAGAGGCAGACACACAGTAGCCATATCTCTCTGAGAGGCAGACACACAGTAGCCATATCTCTCTGAGAGGCAGACACACAGTAGCCATATCTCTCTGAGAGGCAGACACACAGTAGCCATATCTCTCTGAGAGGCAGACACACAGTAGCCATATCTCTCTGACAGGCAGACACACAGTAGCCATATCTCTCTGAGAGGCAGACACACAGTGGCCATATCTCTCTGAGAGGCAGACACACAGTGGCCATATCTCTCTGAGAGGCAGACACACAGTAGCCATATCTCTACGAGAGGCAGACACACAGTGGCCATATCTCTCTGAGAGGCAGACACACAGTAGCCATATCTCTCTGACAGGCAGACACACAGTAGCCATATCTCTCTGAGAGGCAGACACACAGTAGCCATATCTCTCTGAGAGGCAGACACACAGTAGCCATATCTCTCTGAGAGGCAGACACACAGTAGCCATATCTCTCTGAGAGGCAGACACACAGTAGCCATATCTCTCTGAGAGGCAGACACACAGTAGCCATATCTCTCTGAGAGGCAGACACACAGTAGCCATATCTCTCTGAGAGGCAGACACACAGTAGCCATATCTCTCTGAGAGGCAGACGCACAGTAGCCATATCTCTCTGAGAGGCAGACACACAGTAGCCATATCTCTCTGAGAGGCAGACACACAGTAGCCATATCTCTCTGAGAGGCAGACGCACAGTAGCCATATCTCTCTGAGAGGCAGACACACAGTAGCCATATCTCTCTGAGAGGCAGACACACAGTAGCCATATCTCTCTGAGAGGCAGACACACAGTAGCCATATCTCTCTGAGAGGCAGACGCACAGTAGCCATATCTCTCTGAGAGGCAGACACACAGTAGCCATATCTCTCTGAGAAGCAGACACACAGTAGCCATATCTCTCAGAGGCAGACACACAGTAGCCATATCTCTCTGACAGACAGACACACAGTAGCCATATCTCTCTGAGAGGCAGACACACAGTAGCCATATCTCTCTGAGAGGCAGACACACAGTGGCCATATCTCTCTGAGAGGCAGACACACAGTAGCCATATCTCTACGAGAGGCAGACACACAGTAGCCATATCTCTCTGAGAGGCAGACACACAGTAGCCATATCTCTCTGAGAGGCAGACACACAGTAGCCATATCTCTCTGACAGACAGACACGCAGTAGCCATATCTCTCTGAGAGGCAGACACACAGTAGCCATATCTCTCTGAGAGGCAGACACACAGTAGCCATATCTTTGTGAGAAGCAGACACACAGTAGCCATATCTTTGTGAGGCAGACACACAGTAGCCATATCTCACTGACAGACAGACACACAGTAGCCATATCTCTCTGACAGACAGACACGCAGTAGCCATATCTCTCTGAGAGGCAGACACACAGTAGCCATATCTCTCTGAGAAGCAGACACACAGTAGCCATATCTCTCTGAGAGGCAGACACACAGTAGCCATATCTCTCTGAGAGGCAGACACACAGTAGCCATATCTCTCTGAGAGGCAGACACACAGTAGCCATATCTCTCTGACAGGCAGACACACAGTAGCCATATCTCTCTGAGAGGCAGACACACAGTAGCCATATCTCTCTGAGAGGCAGACACACAGTAGCCATATCTCTCTGAGAGGCAGACACACAGTAGCCATATCTCTCTGAGAGGCAGACACACAGTAGCCATATCTCTCAGAGGCAGACACACAGTAGCCATATCTCTCTGAGAGGCAGACACACAGTAGCCATATCTCTCTGACAGACAGACACACAGTAGCCATATCTCTCTGAGAGGCAGACACACAGTAGCCATATCTCTCTGAGAGGCAGACACACAGTGGCCATATCTCTCTGAGAGGCAGACACACAGTAGCCATATCTCTACAAGAGGCAGACACACAGTAGCCATATCTCTCTGACAGGCAGACACACAGTAGCCATATCTCTCTGAGAGGCAGACACACAGTAGCCATATCTCTCTGAGAGGCAGACACACAGTAGCCATATCTCTCTGAGAGGCAGACACACAGTAGCCATATCTCTCTGAGAGGCAGACACACAGTAGCCATATCTCTCTGACAGACAGACACGCAGTAGCCATATCTCTCTGAGAGGCAGACACACAGTAGCCATATCTCTCTGAGAGGCAGACACACAGTGGCCATATCTCTCTGAGAGGCAGACACACAGTAGCCATATCTCTACGAGAGGCAGACACACAGTAGCCATATCTCTCTGACAGGCAGACACACAGTAGCCATATCTCTCTGAGAGGCAGACACACAGTAGCCATATCTCTCTGAGAAGCAGACACACAGTAGCCATATCTCTCAGAGGCAGACACACAGTAGCCATATCTCTCTGACAGACAGACACACAGTAGCCATATCTCTCTGACAGGCAGACACACAGTAGCCATATCTCTCTGAGAGGCAGACACACAGTAGCCATATCTCTCTGAGAGGCAGACACACAGTAGCCATATCTCTCTGAGAGGCAGACACACAGTAGCCATATCTCTCTGAGAGGCAGACACACAGTAGCCATATCTCACTGACAGACAGACACACAGTAGCCATATCTCTCTGACAGACAGACACGCAGTAGCCATATCTCTCTGAGAGGCAGACACACAGTAGCCATATCTCTCTGAGAGGCAGACACACAGTAGCCATATCTTTCTGAGAAGCAGACACACAGTAGCCATATCTTTCTGAGAGGCAGACACACAGTAGCCATATCTTTCTGAGGCAGACACACAGTAGCCATATCTCACTGACAGACAGACACACAGTAGCCATATCTCTCTGACAGACAGACACGCAGTAGCCATATCTCTCTGAGAGGCAGACACACAGTAGCCATATCTCTCTGAGAGGCAGACACACAGTAGCCATATTTTTCTGAGAAGCAGACACACAGTAGCCATATCTTTCTGAGAGGCAGACACACAGTAGCCATATCTCTCTGACAGACAGACACACAGTAGCCATATCTCTCTGACAGACAGACACGCAGTAGCCATATCTCTCTGAGAGGCAGACACACAGTAGCCATATCTCTCTGAGAAGCAGACACACAGTAGCCATATCTCTCTGAGAGGCAGACACACAGTAGCCATATCTCTCTGAGAGGCAGACACACAGTAGCCATATCTCTCTGAGAGGCAGACACACAGTAGCCATATCTCTCTGAGAGGCAGACACACAGTAGCCATATCTCTCTGAGAGGCAGACGCACAGTAGCCATATCTCTCTGAGAGGCAGACACACAGTAGCCATATCTCTCTGAGAGGCAGACACACAGTAGCCATATCTCTCTGAGAGGCAGACGCACAGTAGCCATATCTCTCTGAGAGGCAGACACACAGTAGCCATATCTCTCTGAGAGGCAGACACACAGTAGCCATATCTCTCTGAGAGGCAGACACACAGTAGCCATATCTCTCTGAGAGGCAGACGCACAGTAGCCATATCTCTCTGAGAGGCAGACACACAGTAGCCATATCTCTCTGAGAAGCAGACACACAGTAGCCATATCTCTCAGAGGCAGACACACAGTAGCCATATCTCTCTGACAGACAGACACACAGTAGCCATATCTCTCTGAGAGGCAGACACACAGTAGCCATATCTCTCTGAGAGGCAGACACACAGTGGCCATATCTCTCTGAGAGGCAGACACACAGTAGCCATATCTCTACGAGAGGCAGACACACAGTAGCCATATCTCTCTGAGAGGCAGACACACAGTAGCCATATCTCTCTGAGAGGCAGACACACAGTAGCCATATCTCTCTGAGAGGCAGACACACAGTAGCCATATCTCTCTGAGAGGCAGACACACAGTAGCCATATCTCTCTGAGAGGCAGACACACAGTAGCCATATCTCTCTGACAGACAGACACGCAGTAGCCATATCTCTCTGAGAGGCAGACACACAGTAGCCATATCTCTCTGAGAGGCAGACACACAGTAGCCATATCTTTCTGAGAAGCAGACACACAGTAGCCATATCTTTCTGAGGCAGACACACAGTAGCCATATCTCACTGACAGACAGACACACAGTAGCCATATCTCTCTGACAGACAGACACGCAGTAGCCATATCTCTCTGAGAGGCAGACACACAGTAGCCATATCTCTCTGAGAAGCAGACACACAGTAGCCATATCTCTCTGAGAGGCAGACACACAGTAGCCATATCTCTCTGAGAGGCAGACACACAGTAGCCATATCTCTCTGAGAGGCAGACACACAGTAGCCATATCTCTCTGAGAGGCAGACACACAGTAGCCATATCTCTCTGAGAGGCAGACGCACAGTAGCCATATCTCTCTGAGAGGCAGACACACAGTAGCCATATCTCTCTGAGAGGCAGACACACAGTAGCCATATCTCTCTGAGAGGCAGACGCACAGTAGCCATATCTCTCTGAGAGGCAGACACACAGTAGCCATATCTCTCTGAGAGGCAGACACACAGTAGCCATATCTCTCTGAGAGGCAGACACACAGTAGCCATATCTCTCTGAGAGGCAGACGCACAGTAGCCATATCTCTCTGAGAGGCAGACACACAGTAGCCATATCTCTCTGAGAAGCAGACACACAGTAGCCATATCTCTCAGAGGCAGACACACAGTAGCCATATCTCTCTGACAGACAGACACACAGTAGCCATATCTCTCTGACAGACAGACACGCAGTAGCCATATCTCTCTGAGAGGCAGACACACAGTAGCCATATCTCTCTGAGAGGCAGACACACAGTAGCCATATCTTTCTGAGAAGCAGACACACAGTAGCCATATCTTTCTGAGAGGCAGACACACAGTAGCCATATCTCTCTGACAGACAGACACGCAGTAGCCATATCTCTCTGACAGACAGACACGCAGTAGCCATATCTCTCTGAGAGGCAGACACACAGTAGCCATATCTCTCTGAGAAGCAGACACACAGTAGCCATATCTCTCTGAGAGGCAGACACACAGTAGCCATATCTCTCTGAGAGGCAGACACACAGTAGCCATATCTCTCTGAGAGGCAGACACACAGTAGCCATATCTCTCTGAGAGGCAGACACACAGTAGCCATATCTCTCTGAGAGGCAGACGCACAGTAGCCATATCTCTCTGAGAGGCAGACACACAGTAGCCATATCTCTCTGAGAGGCAGACACACAGTAGCCATATCTCTCTGAGAGGCAGACGCACAGTAGCCATATCTCTCTGAGAGGCAGACACACAGTAGCCATATCTCTCTGAGAGGCAGACACACAGTAGCCATATCTCTCTGAGAGGCAGACACACAGTAGCCATATCTCTCTGAGAGGCAGACACACAGTGGCCATATCTCTCTGAGAGGCAGACACACTAGTAGCCATATCTCTCTGACAGGCAGACACACAGTAGCCATATCTCTACGAGAGACAGACACACAGTAGCCATATCTCTCTGAGAGACAGACACACAGTAGCCATATCTTTCTGAGAAGCAGACACACAGTAGCCATATCTTTCTGAGAGGCAGACACACAGTAGCCATATCTCTCTGAGAAGCAGACACACAGTAGCCATATCTTTCTGAGAGGCAGACACACAGTAGCCATATCTCTCTGACAGACAGACACGCAGTATCCATATCTCTCTGAGAGGCAGACACACAGTAGCCATATCTCTATGAGAGGCAGACACACAGTAGCCATATCTCTCTGAGAGGCAGACACACAGTAGCCATATCTCTCTGACAGGCAGACACACAGTAGCCATATCTCTCTGAGAGGCAGACACACAGTGGCCATATCTTTCTGAGAGGCAGACACACAGTAGCCATATCTCTACGAGAGGCAGACACACAGTGGCCATATCTCTCTGAGAGGCAGACACACAGTAGCCATATCTCTACGAGAGGCAGACACACAGTGGCCATATCTCTCTGAGAGGCAGACACACAGTGGCCATATCTCTCTGAGAGGCAGACACACAGTAGCCATATCTCTCTGACAGGCAGACACACAGTAGCCATATCTCTCTGAGAGGCAGACACACAGTAGCCATATCTCTCTGACAGGCAGACACACAGTAGCCATATCTCTCTGACAGGCAGACACACAGTAGCCATATCTCTCTGAGAGGCAGACACACAGTGGCCATATCTCTCTGAGAGGCAGACACACAGTAGCCATATCTCTCTGAGAGGCAGACGCACAGTAGCCATATCTCTCTAAGAGGCAGACACACAGTAGCCATATCTCTCTGAGAGGCAGACACACAGTAGCCATATCTCTCTGAGAGGCAGACACACAGTAGCCATATCTCTCTGAGAGGCAGACACACAGTAGCCATATCTCTCTGAGAGGCAGACACACAGTAGCCATCATCTCTCTGAGAAGCAGACACACAGTAGCCATATCTCTTGAGAAGCAGACACACAGTAGCCATATCTCTTGAGAGGCAGACACACAGTAGCCATATCTCTTGAGAGGCAGACACACAGTAGCCATATCTCTTGAGAGGCAGACACACAGTAGCCATATCTTAAGAGGCAGACACACAGTAGCCATATCTCTAAGAGGCAGACACACAGTAGCCATATCTCTTTGAGAGGCAGACACACAGTAGCCATATCTCTTTGAGAGGCAGACACACAGTAGCCATATCTCTCTGAGAAGCAGACACACAGTAGCCATATCTCTCTGAGAGGCAGACACACAGTAGCCATATCTCTCTGAGAGGCAGACACACAGTAGCCATATCTCTTTGAGAGGCAGACACACAGTAGCCATATCTCTCTGAGAAGCAGACACACAGTAGCCATATCTCTCTGAGAGGCAGACACACAGTAGCCATATCTCTTTGAGAGGCAGACACACAGTAGCCATATCTCTTTGAGAGGCAGACACACAGTAGCCATATCTCTCTGAGAAGCAGACACACAGTAGCCATATCTCTCTGACAGGCAGACGCACAGTAGCCATATCTCTAAGAGGCAGACACACAGTAGCCATATCTCTTTGAGAGGCAGACACACAGTAGCCATATCTCTCTGAGAAGCAGACACACAGTAGCCATATCTCTCTGAGAGGCAGACACACAGTAGCCGTATCTCTCTGAGAGGCAGACACACAGTAGCCATATCTCTCTGAGAGGCAGACACACTAGTAGCCATATCTCTCTGACAGGCAGACACACTAGTAGCCATATCTCTCTGAGAGGCAGACACACTAGTAGCCATATCTCTCTGAGAGGCAGACACACAGTAGCCATATCTCTCTGAGAGGCAGACACACAGTAGCCATATCTCTCTGACAGGCAGACACACAGTAGCCATATCTCTACGAGAGACAGACACACAGTAGCCATATCTCTCTGAGAGGCAGACACACAGTGGCCATATCTCTCTGAGAGGCAGACACACTAGTAGCCATATCTCTCTGACAGGCAGACACACAGTAGCCATATCTCTACGAGAGACAGACACACAGTAGCCATATCTCTCTGAGAGACAGACACACAGTAGCCATATCTCTCTGAGAGGCAGACACACAGTAGCCATATCTCTCTGAGAGGCAGACACACAGTAGCCATATCTCTCTGACAGACAGACACACAGTAGCCATATCTCTCTGACAGGCAGACACACAGTAGCCATATCTCTCTGAGAGGCAGACACACAGTGGCCATATCTCTCTGAGAGGCAGACACACAGTAGCCATATCTCTACGAGAGGCAGACACACAGTAGCCATATCTCTCTGAGAGGCAGACACACAGTAGCCATATCTCTCTGACAGGCAGACACACAGTGGCCATATCTCTCTGAGAGGCAGACACACAGTAGCCATATCTCTCTGAGAGGCAGACACACAGTGGCCATATCTCTCTGACAGGCAGACACACAGTAGCCATATCTCTACGAGAGGCAGACACACAGTGGCCATATCTCTCTGAGAGGCAGACACACAGTAGCCATATCTCTCTGACAGGCAGACACACAGTAGCCATATCTCTCTGACAGGCAGACACACAGTAGCCATATCTCTCTGACAGGCAGACACACAGTAGCCATATCTCTCTGACAGGCAGACACACAGTAGCCATATCTCTCTGACAGGCAGACACACAGTAGCCATATCTCTCTGACAGGCAGACACACAGTAGCCATATCTCTCTGAGAGGCAGACACACAGTAGCCATATCTCTCTGACAGGCAGACACACAGTAGCCATATCTCTCTGACAGGCAGACACACAGTGGCCATATCTCTCTGAGAGGCAGACACACAGTAGCCATATCTCTCTGAGAGGCAGACACACAGTGGCCATATCTCTCTGAGAGGCAGACACACAGTAGCCATATCTCTACGAGAGGCAGACACACAGTGGCCATATCTCTCTGAGAGGCAGACACACAGTAGCCATATCTCTCTGACAGGCAGACACACAGTAGCCATATCTCTCTGACAGGCAGACACACAGTAGCCATATCTCTCTGACAGGCAGACACACAGTAGCCATATCTCTCTGACAGGCAGACACACAGTGA
>NW_003116147.1:0-29121 GCF_000003605.2 Saccoglossus kowalevskii
TGACCTCTACATACTTTGATTAACACTACGATAATTTAACACCAATTAACGAAACATTTATTCACATTTTCGAGTTTTAACTATTGGACTTGTTAATATGATATCACAGGTAACAATCCCGAATGAAACTATCAACTTTGCAATCGCTTTTTACAACTTTGTAAGCAGTTTCTTGTCGATTTTCTGGTAGGCTGTGGTGATAATCTGCTTATATATAAGACATTCTCGGAACAGTTACTTAATGTTTTCGAAATTTAACTGCGGGGTTGCCATGATAATGACTTACGTTACATATATAAGCAACTCCGCCAACATTTCCTTTGTTTTTTCCAACTTTGCACGGTGTTTTCAAACATTTTGCCCTCACCTCATGGCAACGTCTATAGACTGCTTTAAATTGGCTTTTATTGAGTTTTCTCGACTTTACAACTGCGCGTTTCTACATGCCAACAACATAGGCCATATATACAAATACATCTACCAACCTTTCAATAACTTTGCACAACTTTGCAATCACTTTGAACAACTTTGCACGGAGTGGTAACAGCGTAAATCCCACTACGTGCCGACAGATCAGCAACTTGTTCTTGAAATTAGAAGGAATTTGAAACCCTTCCATTAATTAAAACAGTTACAAAAATTCCACGATTTTCCACTACAAATAATCGACATCACAGTAAGAAAGAATGCAGGAACGTTTCCTTATATGTTTTTGATATGCGTGATGGAACAAAAAAAATAAACTCAACAGCTCATTTACTCAATCAGTCTCCCTTGCAAGAACTAACCACTCCTGTTTGTGCTTTACTTTAAAAACATTGGTCGATCACCTAATCACACAGCTGCATCGATTATTGGAAATTTAGCCGAATTGCCGGCTATTTCAGATTTTTTTATGTTTCAAAAATGATATCGCTTTCACATGTAGCTCCTATAACTGACCTATGACCTCTACATACTTTGAGTAACACTACGATAATTTAACACCAATTAACGAAACATTTATTCACATTTTCGAACTTTTAACTATTGGACTTGTTAATATGATATCACAGGTAACAATCCCGAATGAAACTACCAACTTTACAATCGCTTTTTACAACTTTGTAAGCAGTTTCTTGTCGATTTTTGGTAGGCTGTGGTGATAATCTGCTTATATATAAGACATTCTAGGAACATTTACTTAATGTTTTCGAAATTTAGCTGCGGGGTTGTCATGAAAATGACTTACGTTAAATATATAAGCAACTCCGCCAACATTTCCTTCGCTTTTTCCAACTTTGCACGGTGTGTTCTAACATTTTACCCTCACCTCATGGGAACATCTATAGACTGCTTTCAATCGGTTTTTATTAAATTTCTCGACTTTACAACTGCGTGTTTCTATATGCCAAAAACTTAGTTCATACATACAAATCCATCTACCAACTTTGCAATAACTTTGCACAAATTTGCAATCACTTTGAATAACTTTGCCGGGAGTGTTAACAGCGTAAATCCCACTACGTGCCGACAGCTCAGCAACTTGTTCTTGAAATCTAGAAGGAATTTGAAAATTTGTATTAATTAAAACAGTTACAAAATTTCTACGATTTTCCACTATAAATGATCTACATCACAGTAAAAAGAATGCAGGAACGTTGCCTTATATATTTCCGATATTCGTGATGGAACTAAAGAAATAAACTCAACAGCTCATTTACTCAAGCAGTCTCCCATGCAAGAACTAACCACGCCCGTTTGTACTTTACTTTAAACATTGGTCGATCACCTAACCACACAGCTGCATCGATTATTCGAAATTCAGCCGAATTGCCGGCTATTTCAGATTTTTTATGTTTCAAAAAGGATATCGCTTTCACATGTACCTCCTATAACTGAACTATGACCTCTACATACTTTGAGTAAAACTACGATAATTTAACACCAATTAATGAAACATTTATTCACATTTTCGAACTTTTAACTATTGGACTTGTTAATATGATATCACAGGTAACAATCCCGAATGAAACTACCAACTTTGCAATCGCTTTTTACAACTTTGTAAGCAGTTTCTTGTCGATTTTTCCGTTGGCTGTTGTGATAATCTGCTTATATATAAGACAGACATTATCGGAACATTTACTTAATGTTTTCGAAATTTAACTGCGGGGTTGCCATGAAAATGACTTACGCTAAATATATAAGTAACTCCGCCAACATTTCCTTTGTTTTTTCCAACTTTGCACGGTGTTTTCAAACATTTTGCCCTCACCTCATGGCAACATCTATATACTGCTTTAAATTGGCTTTTATTGAATTTCTTGACTTTACAACTGCGCGTTTCTACATGCCAACAACTTAGGCCATATATACAAATACATCTACCAACTTTTCAATAACTTTGCACAACTTTGCAATCACTTTGAACAACTTTGCACGGAGTGGTAACAGCGTACATCCCACTACGTGCCGACAGATCAGCAACTTGTTCTTGAAATCTAGAAGGAATTTGAAAACTGTCCATTAATTAAAACAGTTACAAAAATTCCACGATTTTCCACTACAAATGATCGACATCACAGTAAGAAAGAATGCAGGAACGTTTCCTTATATGTTTTTGATATGCGTGATGGAACAAAAAAATAAACTCAACAGCTCATTTACTCAGGCAGTCTCCTATGCAAGAACTAACCACGCCCGATTGTGCTTTACTTTAAACATTGGTCGATCACCTAACCTCACAGCTGCATCGATAATTTGAAATTCAGCTGAATTGCCTGCTATTTCAGATTTTTTAATGTTTCAAAAACGATATCGCTTTCACAGGTACCTCCTATAATTGACCTATGACCTCTACATACTTTGAGTAACACTACGATAATTTAACACCAATTAACGAAACATTTATTCCCATTTTCGAACTGTTAACTATTGGACTTGTTAATATGATATCACAGGTAACAATCCCGAATGAAACTACCAACTTTGCAATCGCTTTTTACAACTTTGTAAGCAGTTTCTTGTCGATTTTTCCGTTGGCTGTTGTGATAATCTGCTTATATATAAGACAGACATTATCGGAACATTTACTTAATGTTTTCGAAATTTAACTGCGGGGTTGCCATGATAATGAATTACGTTAAATATATAAGCAACTCCGCCAACATTTCCTTTGTTTTTTCCAACTTTGCACGGTGTTTTCAAACATTTTGCCCTCACCTCATGGCAACATCTATAGACTGCTTTCAATTGGCCTTTATTGAGTTTTCTCGACTTTACAACTGCGCGTTTCTACATGCCAACAACTTAGCCATATATACAAATACATCTACCAACCTTTCAATAACTTTGCACAACTTTGCAATCACTTTGACAACTTTGCACGGAGTGGTAACAGCGTAAATCCCACTACGTGCCGACAGATCAGCAACTTGTTCTTGAAATTAGAAGGAATTTGAAAACTTTCCATTAAATAAAACAGTTACACAAATTCCACGATTTTCCACTATAAATGATCGACATCATAGTAAGAAAGAATGCAGGAACGTTGCTTTATATATTTTCGATATGCGTGATGAAACAAAAAAAAATAAACTCAACAGCTCATTTACTCAGGCAGTCTCCTATGCAAGAACTAACCACGCCCGTTTGTGCTTTACTTTAAACATTGGTCGATCACCTAATCACACAGCTGCATCGATTATTTGAAATTCAGCTGAATTGCCGGCTATTTCAGATTTTTTAATGTTTCAAAAACGATATCGCTTTCACAGGTACCTCCTATAATTGACCTATGACCTCTACATACTTTGAGTGACACTACGATAATTTAACACCAATTAACGAAACATTTATTCATATTTTCGAACTTTTAACTATTGGACTTGTTAATATGATATCACAGGTAACAATCCCGAATGAAACTACCAACTTTGCAATCGCTTTTTACAACTTTGTAAGCAGTTTCTTGTCGATTTTTCCGTTGGCTGTTGTGATAATCTGCTTATATATAAGACATTATCGGAACATTTACTTAATGTTTTCGAAATTTAACTGCGGGGTTGCCATGAAAATGACTTACGTTAAATATATAAGCACCTCCGCCAACATTTCCTTTGTTTTTTCCAACTTTGCACGGTGTTTTCAAACATTTTGCTCTCACCTCATGGCAACATCTATAGACTGCTTTCAATTGGCTTTTATTGAATTTCTCGACTTTACAACTGCGCGTTTCTACATCCCAACAACTTAGGCCATATATACAAATACATCTACCAACTTTTGAATAACTTTGCACAACTTTGCAATCACTTTGAATAACTTTGCACGGAGTGGTAACAGCGTAAATCCCACTACGTGCCGACAGCTCAGCAACTTGTTCTTGAAAATTAGAAGGAATTTGAAAACTTTCCATTAATTAAAACAGTTACAAAAATTCCACGATTTTCCACTACAAATGATCGACATCACAGTAAGAAAGAATGCAGAACGTTTCCTTATATGTTTTTGATATGCGTGATGGAACAAAAAATAAACTCAACAGCTCATTTACTCATCAGTCTCCCTTGCAGAACTAACACGCCTGTTTGTGCTTTACTTTAAAACATTGTCGATCACTAATCACACAGCTGCATCGATTATTTGAAATTCAGCCGAATTGCCGGCTATTTCAGAATTTTAATGTTTCAAAAACGATATCGCTTTCACAGGTACCTCCTATAATTGACTATGACCTCTACATACTTTGATTAACATTTCGATAATTTAACACCAATTAACGAAACATTTATTCACATTTTCGAACTTTTAACTATTGGACTTGTTGATATGATATCACAGGTAACAATCCCGAATGAAACTACCAACTTTGCAGTCGCTTTTTACAACTTTGTAAGCAGTTTCTTGTCGATTTTTTGGTAGGCTGTGGTGATAATCTGCTTATATATGAGGCATTCTTGGAACATTTACTTAATGTTTTCGAAATATAACTGCGGGGTTGTCATGACAATGACTTAGGATAAATATATAAGCAACTCCGCCAACATTTCCTTCGCTTATTCCAACATTGCACGGTGTTTTCTAACATTTTACCTTCAGCTCATGGGAACAACTATAGACTGCTTTCAATTGGCTTTTATTGATTTTTTCGACTTTACAACTGCGCGTTTCTATATGCCAACAACTTAGGTCATACATACAAATACATCTACTAACTTTTCAATAACTTTGCACAACTTTGCAATCACTTTGAACAATTTTGCACGGAGTGGTGACAGCGTAAATCCCACTACGTGCCGACAGCTCAGCAACTTGTTCTTGAAAATTAGAAGGAATTTGAAAACTTTCCATACATTAAAACTGTTACAAAAATTCCACGATTTTCCACTATAAATGATCGACATCACAGTAAGTAAAATGCAGGAACTTTGCCTTATATATTTTCGATATGCGTGATGGAACTAAAATAATAAACTCAACAGCTCATTTACTCAAGCAGTCTCCCATGCAAGAACTAACCACGCCCGTTTGTACTTTACTTTAAACATTGGTCGATCACCTAACCACACAGCTGCATCGATTATTGGAAATTTAGCTGAATTGCCGGCTATTTCAGATTTGTTTATGTTTCAAAAACGATATCGCTTTCACATGTACCTCCTATAACTGACCTATGACCTCTACATACTTTGAGTAACACTACGATAATTTAACACCAATTAACGAAACATTTATTCACATTTTCGAACTTTTAACTATTGGACTTGTTAATATGATATCACAGGTAACAATCCCGAATGAAACTACCAACTTTTGCAATCGCTTTTTACAACTTTGTAAGCAGTTTCTTGTCGATTTTTCCGTTGGCTGTTGTGATAATCTGCTTATATATAAGACATTCTCGGAACATTTATTTAATGTTTTCGAAATTTAACTGCGGGGTTGTCATGCAAATGACTTACGTTAAATATATTAGCAACTCCGCCAACATTTCCTTCGTTTTTTTCCAATATTGCACGGTGTTTTCAAACATTTTGCCCTCACCTCATGGCAACATCTATAGACTGCTTTCAATTGGCTTTTATTGAATTTCTCGACTTTACAACTGTGCGTTTCTATATGCCAACAACTTAGGTCATATATACAAATACATCTACCAACCTTTCAATAACTTTGCACAACTTTGCAATCACTTTGAACAACTTTGCACGGAGTGGTAACAGCGTAAATCCCACTACGTGCCGACAGCTCAGCAACTTGTTCTTGAAAATTAGAAGGAATTTGAAAACTTTCCATAAATTAAAAATTCCACGATTTTCCGCTATAAATGATCGACATCACAGTAAGAAAGAATGCAGGAACGTTGCCTTATATATTTTCGATATGCGTGATGAAACAAAAAAAAAAACTCAACAGGTCATTTACTCAGGCAGTCTCCTATGCAAGAACTAACCACGCCCGTTTGTGCTTTACTTTAAACATTGGTCGATCACCTAACCACACAGCTGCATCGATTATTTGAAATTTAGCTGAATTGCCGGCTATTTCAGATTGTTTAATGTTTCAAAAACGATATTGCTTTCACAGGTACCTCCTATAATTGACCTATGACCTCTACATACTTTGAGTAACACTACGATAATTTAACACCAATTAACGAAACATTTATTCACATTTTCGAACTTTTAACTATTGGACTGTAATATGATATCACAGGAAACAATCCCGAATGAAACTACCAACTTTGCAATCGCTTTTTACAACTTTGTAAGCAGTTTCTTGTCGATTTTTCTGTTGGCTGTTGTGATAATCTGCTTATATATAAGACAGACATTATCGGAACATTTACTTAATGTTTTCGAAATTTAACTGCGGGGTTGCCATGAAAATGACTTACGTTAAATATATAAGCAACTCCGCCAACATTTCCTTTGTTTTTTCCAACTTTGCACGGTGTTTTCAAACATTTTGCCCTCACCTCATGGCATTATCTATAGACTGCTTTCAATTGGCTTTTATTGAATTTCTTGACTTTACAACTGCGCGTTTCTACATGCCAACAACTTAGGCCATATATACAAATACATCTACCAACTTTTCAATAACTTTGCACAACTTTGCAATCACTTTGAACAACTTTGCACGGAGTGGTAACAGCGTAAATCCCACTACGTGCCGACAGATCAGCAACTTGTTCTTGACATTTGAAGGAATTTGAAAACTTTCCATTAATTAAAACAGTTACAAAAATTCCACGATTTTCCACTACAAAAGATCGACATCACAGTAAGAAAGAATGCAGGAACGTTTCCTTATATGTTTTTGATATGCGTGATGGAACAAAAAAAATAAACTCAACAGCTCATTTACTCAATCAGTCTCCCTTGCAAGAACTAACCACGCCTGTTTGTGCTTTACTTTAAAAACATTGGTCCATCACCTAATCACACAGCTGCATCGATTATTGGAAATTCAGCCGAATTACCGGCTATTTCAGATTTTTTTATGTTCAAAAATGATATCGCTTTCACATGTACCTCCTATACTGACCTATGACCTCTACATACTTTGAGTACACTACGATAATTTAACACAATTAACGAAACATTTATCACATTTCAAACTTTATCTATGGACTTGTAATATGATATCACAGGTAACAATCCCGAATGAAACTACCAACTTTGCAATCGCTTTTTATAACTTTGTAAGCAGTTTCTTGTCGATTTTTCCGTTGGCTGTTGTGATAATCTGCTTATATATAAGACAGACATTATCGGAACATTTACTTAATGTTTTGGAAATTTAACTGCGGGGTTGTCATGACATTGACTTAGGTTAAATATAACAGAATCTCCGCCAACATTTCCTTCGCTTTTTCCAACTTTGCACGGTGTGTTCTAACATTTTACCCTCAGCTCATGGGAACATCTATAGACTGCTTTCAATCGTTTTTTATTAAATTTCTCGACTTTACAACTGCGTGTTTCTATATGCCAAAAACTTAGTTCATACATACAAATCCATCTACCAACTTTGCAATAACTTTGCACAATTTTGCAATCACTTTGAATAACTTTGCCGGGAGTGTTAACAGCGTAAATCCCACTACGTGCCGACAGCTCAGCAACTTGTTCTTGAAATCTAGAAGGAATTTGAAAACTTTGTAATATTTAAAACAGTTACAAAAATTCTACGATTTTCCACTATAAATGATCGACATCACAGTAAAAAGAATGCAGGAAAGTTGCCTTATATATTTTCGATATGCGTGATGGAACTAAAAAAATAAACTCAACAGCTCATTTACTCAAGCAGTCACCCATGCAAGAACTAACCACGCCCGTTTGTACTTTACTTTAAACATTGCTCGATCACCTAACCACACAGCTGCATCGATTATTGGAAATTCAGCCGAATTGCCGGCTATTTCAGATTTTTTTATGTTTCAAAAAATATATCGCTTTCACGGGTACCTCCTATAATTGACCTATGACCTCTACATACTTTGAGTAACACTACGCTAATTTAACACCAATTAACGAAACATTTATTCACATTTTCGAACTTTTAACTATTGGACTTGTTAATATGATATCACAGGTAACAATCCCGAATGAAACTACCTACTTTGCAATCGCTTTTTACAACTTTGTAAGCAGTTTCTTGTCGATTTTTTGGTAGGCTGTTGTGATAATCTGCTTATATATAAGACATTCTAGGAACATTTACTTAATGTTTTCGAAATTTAACTGCGGGGTTGTCATGAAAATGACTTACGTTACACTTATTCAATGAAACACTTATTCACATTTTCGAACTTTTAACTATTGGACATGTTAATATGATATCACAGGGTAACAATCCGGAATGAAACTACCAACTTTGCAATCGCTTTTTACAACTTTGTAAGCAGTTTCTTGTCGATTTTTTGTAGGCTGTGGTGATAATCTGCTTATATATAAGACATTCTCGGAACATTTACTTAATGTTTTCGAAATTTAACTGCGGGGTTGTCATGAAAATGACTTACGTTAAATATATAAGCAACTCCGCCAACATTTCCATCGTTTTTTTTCCAACTTTGCACGGTGTTTTCAAACATTTTGCCCTCACCTCATGGCAACATCTATAGACTGCTTTCAATTGGCTTTTATTGAATTTCTCGACTTTACAACTGCACGTTTCTACATGCCAACAACTTAGGCCATATATACAAATACATCTACCAACTTTTCAATAACTTTGCACAACTTTGCAATCACTTTGAACAACTTTGCACGGAGTGTTAACAGCGTAAATCCCACTACGTGCCGACAGCTCAGCAACTTGTTCTTGAAAATTAGAAGGAATTTGAAAACTTTCCATTAATTAAAACAGTTACAAAAATTCCACGATTTTCCACTACAAATGATCGACATCACAGTAAGAAAGAATGCAGGAACGTTTCCTTATATGTTTTTGATATGCGTGATGGAACAAAAAAATAAACTCAACAGCTCATTCACTCAATCAGTCTCCCTTGCAAGAACTAACCACGCCTGTTTGTGCTTTACTTTAAAAACATTGGTCGATCACCTAATCACACAGCTGCATCGATTATTTGAAATTCAGCCGAATTGCCGGCTATTTCAGAATTTTTAATGTTTCAAAAACGATATCGCTTTCACAGGTACCTCCTATAATTGACCTATGACCTCTACATACTTTGATTAACACTTCGATAATTTAACACCAATTAACGAAACATTTATTCACATTTTCGAACTTTTAACTATTGGACTTGTTGATATGATATCACAGGTAACAATCCCGAATGAAACTACCAACTTTGCAATCGCTTTTTACAACTTTGTAAGCAGTTTCTTGTCGATTTTTTGGTAGGCTGTGGTGATAATCTGCTTATATATGAGGCATTCTTGGAACATTTACTTAATGTTTTCGAAATTTAACTGCGGGGTTGTCATGACAATGACTTAGGTTAAATATATAAGCAACTCCGCCAACATTTCCTTCGCTTATTCCAACATTGCACGTTGTTTTCTAACATTTTGCCCTCACCTCATGGCAACATCTATAGACTGCTTTCAATTGGCTTTTATTGATTTTTTCGACTTTACAACTGCGCGTTTCTATATGCCAACAACTTAGGTCATACATACAAATACATCTACTAACTTTTCAATAACTTTGCACAACTTTGCAATCACTTTGAACAATTTTGCACGGAGTGGTGACAGCGTAAATCCCACTACGTGCCGTCAGCTCAGCAACTTGTTCTTGAAAATTAGAAGGAATTTGAAAACTTTCCATAAATTAAAACAGTTACAAAAATTCCACGATTTTCCACTATAAATGATCGACATCACAGTAAGAAGAATGCAGGAACGTTGCCTTATATATTTTCGATATGCGTGATGAAACAAAAAAAAATAAACTCAACAGCTCATTTACTCAAGCAGTCTCCCATGCAAGAACTAACCACGCCCGTTTGTGCTTTACTTTAAACATTTGTCGATCACCTAACCACACAGCTGCATCGATTATTTGAAATTCAGCTGAATTGCCGGCTATTTCAGATTTTTTAATGTTTCAAAAACGATATCGCTTTCACAGGCACCTCCTATAATTGACCTATGACCTCTACATACTTTGATTAACACTACGATAATTTAACACCAATTAACGAAACATTTATTCACATTTTCGAACTTTTAACTAATGGACTTGTTAATTTAATATCACATGTAACAATCTCGAATGAAACTACCAACTTTGCAATAGCATTTTACAACTTTGTTGCAGTTGGTTGTCGATTTTACGGTTGCTGTTGTGATAATCTGCTTATATATGAGACATTCTCGGAACATTTACTTAATGTTTTCGAAATTTAACTGCGGGTCTGTCATGACAATGACTTAGGTTAAATATATAAGCAACTCCGCTAACATTTCCTTCGCTTTTCGAACTTTGCACGGTGTGTTCTAACATTTTACCCTCAGCTCATGGGAACATCTATAGGCAGCTTTCAATCGGTTTTTATTAAATTTCTCGACTATACAACTGCGTGTTTCAATATGCCAACAACTTAGGTCATACATACAAATCCATCTACCAACTTTGCAATAACTTTTCACAATTTTGCAATCACTTTGAATAACTTTGCCGGGAGTGTTAACAGCGTAAATCCCACTACGTGCCGACAGCTCAGCAACTTGTTCTTGAAATCTAGAAGGAATTTGAAAACTTTGTAATATTTAAAACAGTTACAAAAATTCTACGATTTTCCACTATAAATGATCGACATCACAGTAAAAAGAATGCAGGAAAGTTGCCTTATATATTTTCGATATGCGTGATGGAACTAAAAAAATAAACTCAACAGCTCATTTACTCAAGCAGTCACCCATGCAAGAACTAACCACGCCCGTTTGTACTTTACTTTAAACATTGCTCGATCACCTAACCACACAGCTGCATCGATTATTGGAAATTCAGCCGAATTGCCGGCTATTTCAGATTTTTTTATGTTTCAAAAACGATATCGCTTTCACGGGTACCTCCTATAATTGACCTATGACCTCTACATACTTTGAGTAACACTACGCTAATTTAACACCAATTAACGAAACATTTATTCACATTTTCGAACTTTTAACTATTGGACTTGTTAATATGATATCACAGGTAACAATCCCGAATGAAACTACCTACTTTGCAATCGCTTTTTACAACTTTGTAAGCAGTTTCTTGTCGATTTTTTGGTAGGCTGTTGTGATAATCTGCTTATATATAAGACATTCTAGGAACATTTACTTAATGTTTTCGAAATTTAACTGCGGGGTTGTCATGAAAATGACTTACGTTACACTTATTCAATGAAACACTTATTCACATTTTCGAACTTTTAACTATTGGACATGTTAATATGATATCACAGGTAACAATCCCGAATGAAACTACCAACTTTGCAATCGCTTTTTACAACTTTGTAAGCAGTTTCTTGTCGATTTTTTGTAGGCTGTGGTGATAATCTGCTTATATATAAGACATTCTCGGAACATTTACTTAATGTTTTCGAAATTTAACTGCGGGGTTGTCATGAAAATGACTTACGTTAAATATATAAGCAACTCCGCCAACATTTCCATCGTTTTTTTTCCAACTTTGCACGGTGTTTTCAAACATTTTGCCCTCACCTCATGGCAACATCTATAGACTGCTTTCAATTGGCTTTTATTGAATTTCTCGACTTTACAACTGCACGTTTCTACATGCCAACAACTTAAGTCATATATACAAATACATCTACCAACTTTTCAATAACTTTGCACAACTTTGCAATCACTTTGAACAACTTTGCACGGAGTGGTAACAGCGTAAATCCCACTACGTGCCGACAGATCAGCAACTTGTTCTTGAAAATTAGAAGGAATTTGAAAACTTTCCATTAATTAAAACAGTTACAAAAATTCCACGATTTTCCACTACAAATGATCGACATCACAGTAAGAAAGAATGCAGGAACGTTTCCTTATATGTTTTTGATATGCGTGATGGAACAAAAAAATAAACTCAACAGCTCATTCACTCAATCAGTCTCCCTTGCAAGAACTAACCACGCCTGTTTGTGCTTTACTTTAAAAACTTTAGTCGATCACCTAATCACACAGCTGCATCGATTATTTGAAATTCAGCCGAATTGGCGTCTATTCCAGATTTTTTAATGTTTCAAAAACGATATCGCTTTCACAGGTACCTCCTATAATTGACCTATGACCTCTACATACTTTGATTAACACTTCGATAATTTAACACCAATTAACGAAACATTTATTCACATTTTCGAACTTTTAACTATTGGACTTGTTGATATGATATCACAGGTAACAATCCCGAATGAAACTACCAACTTTGCAATCGCTTTTTACAACTTTGTAAGCAGTTTCTTGTCGATTTTTTGGTAGGCTGTGGTGATAATCTGCTTATATGAGGCATTCTTGGAACATTTACTTAATGTTTTCGAAATTTAACTGCGGGGTTGTCATGACAATGACTTAGGTTAAATATATAAGCAACTCCGCCAACATTTCTTTTTCTTATTCCAACATTGCACGGTGTTTTCTAACATTTTACCTTCAGCTCATGGGAACAACTATAGACTGCTTTCAATTGGCTTTTATTGATTTTTTCGACTTTACAACTGCGCGTTTCTATATGCCAACAATTTAGGTCATACATACAAATACATCTACTAACTTTTCAATAACTTTGCACAACTTTGCAATCACTTTGAACAATTTTGCACGGAGTGGTGACAGCGTAAATCCCACTACGTGCCGACAGCTCAGCAACTTGTTCTTGAAAATTAGAAGGAATTTGAAAACTTTCCATTAATTAAAACAGTTACAAAAGTTCCACGATTTTCCACTACAAATGATCGACATCACAGTAAGAAAGAATGCAGGAACGTTTCCTTATATGTTTTTGATATGCGTGATGGAACAAAAAAAATAAACTCAACAGCTCATTCACTCAATCCGTCTCCCTTGCAAGAACTAACCACGCCTGTTTGTGCTTTACTTTAAAAACATTGGTCGATCACCTAATCACACAGCTGCATCGATTATTTGCAATTCAGCCGAATTGCCGGCTATTTCAGATTGTTTAATGTTTCAAAAACGATATCGCTTTCACAGGTACCTCCTATAATTGACCTATGACCTCTACATACTTTGATTAACACTTCGATAATTTAACACCAATTAACGAAACATTTATTCACATTTTCGAACTTTTAACTATTGGACTTGTTAATATGATATCACAGGTAACAATCCCGAATGAAACTACCAACCTTGCAATCGCTTTTTACAACTTTGTAAGCAGTTTCTTGTCGATTTTTTGGTAGGCTGTGGTGATAATCTGCTTATATGAGGCATTCTTGGAACATTTACTTAATGTTTTCGAAATTTAACTGCGGGGTTGTCATGACAATGACTTAGGTTAAATATATAAGCAACTCCGCCAACATTTTCTTCGCTTTTTCCAACTTTGCACGGTGTGTTCTAACATTTTACCGTCAGCTCATGGGAACATCTATAGGCAGTTTTCAATCGGTTTTTATTAAATTTCTCGACTTTACAACTGCGTGTTTCTATATGCCAACAACTTAGGTCATACATACAAATCCATCTACCAACTTTGCAATAACTTTGCACAATTTTGCAATCACTTTGAATAACTTTGCCAGGAGTGTTAACAGCGTAAATCCCACTACGTGCCGACAGTTCAGCAACTTGTTCTTGAAATCTAGAAGGAATTTGAAAACTTTGTAATATTTAAAACAGTTACAAAAATTCTACGATTTTCCACTATAAATGATCGACATCACAGCAAAAAGAATGCAGGAACGTTGCCTTATATATTTTCGATATGCGTTATGAAACAAAAAAAATAAACTCAACAGCTCATTTACTCAATCAGTCTCCCTTGCAAGAACAAACCACGCCCGTATGTGCTTAACTTTAAAATATTGGTCGATCACCTAATCACACAGCTGCATCGATTATTTGAAATTCAGCCAAATTGTCGGCTATTCCAGATTTTTTAATGTTTCAAAAACGATATCGCTTTCACAGGTACCTCCTATAACTGACCTATGACCTCTACATACTTTGAGTAACACTACGATAATTTAACACCAATTAACGAAACATTTATTCACATTTTCGAACTTTTAACTATTGGACTTGTTAATATGATATCACAGGTAACAATCCCGAATGAAACTACCAACTTTGCAAACGCTTTTTACAACTTTGTAAGCAGTTTCTTGTCGATTCTTTGGTTGGCTGTGGTGATAATCAGCTTATATATAAGACATTCTCGGAACAGTTACTTAATGTTTTCGAAATTTAACTGCGGGGTTGTCATGAAAATGACTTACGTTAAATATATAACCAACTCCGCCAACATTTCCATCGTTTTTTTGCAACTTTGCACGGTGTTTTCTAACATTTTGCCCTCACCTCATGGCAACATCTATAGACTGCTTTCAATTGGCTTTTATTGAATTTCTCGACTTTACAACTGCGCGTTTCTATATGCCAACAACTTAAGTCATATATACAAATACATCTACCAACTTTTCAATAACTTTGCACAACTTTGCAATCACTTTGAACAACTTTGCACGGAGTGGTAACAGCGTAAATCCCACTACATGCCGACAGATCAGCAACTTGTTCTTGAAATTAGAAGGAATTTGAAAACTGTCCATTAATTAAAACAGTTACAATAATTCCACGATTCCAGCTCAGCAACTTGTTCTTGAAATTTAGAAGGAATTTTAAAACTTTGTAATAGTTAAAACAGTTACAAAAATTCCACAATTTTCCACTATAAATGATCGACATCACAGCAAAAAGAATGCAGGAACGTTGCCTTATATATTTTCGATATGCGTGATGGAACTAAAAAAATAAACTCAACAGCTCATTTACTCAAGCAGTCTCCCATGCAAGAACTAACCACGCCAGTTTGTACTTTACTTTAAACATTGGTCGATCACCTAACCACACAGCTGCATCGATTATTGGAAATTCAGCGGAATTGCCGGCTATTTCAGATTTGTTTATGTTTCAAAAACGATATCGCTTTCACAGGTACCTCCTATAATTGACCTATGACCTCAACATACTTTGAGTAACACTACGATAATTTAACACCAATTTACAGTTACAAAAATTCCAAGATTTTCCACTTTAAATGATCGACATCACAGTAAGAAAGAATGCAGGAACGTTGCCTTATATATTATCATTTACTCAGGAAGTCTCCCATGCAAGAACTAACCACGCCCGTTTGTTCTTTACTTTAAACATTGGTCGATCACCTAACCACACAGCTGCATCGATTATTTGAAATTCAGCCGAATTGCCGGCTATTTCAGATTTTTTAATGTTTCAAAAACGATATCGCTTTCACAGGTACCTCCTATAATTGACCTTTGACCTCAACATACTTTGAGTAACACTACGATAATTTAACACCAATTAACGAAACATTTATTCACATTTTCGAACATTTAACTATTGGACTTGTTAATATGATATCACAGGTAACAATCCCGAATGAAACTACCAACTTTGCATTCGCTGTTAACAACTTTGTAAGCAGTTCCTTGTCGATTTTTCCGTTGGCTGTTGTGATAATCTGCTTATTTATGAGACATTCTCGGAACATTTACTTAATGTTTCCGAAATTTGACTGTGGGGTTGTCATGACAATTACTTAGGTTAAATATATTAGCAACTCCGCAAACATTTCCTTCGCTTATTCTAACATTGCACGGTGTTTTCTAACATTTTACCTTCAGGTCATGGGAACATCTATAGACTGCTTTCAATTGGCTTTTATTGAATTTCTCGACTTTACAACTGCGTCTTTCTATATGCCAACAACTTAGGTCATACATACAAATCCATCTACCAACTTTGCAATACCTTTGCAAAATTTTGCAATCACTTTGAACAACTTTGCCGGGAGTGTTAACAGCGTAAATCCCACTACGTGCCGACAGCTCAGCAACTTGTTCTTGAAATTTAGAAGGAATTTGAAAACTTTGTAATAATTAAAACAGTTACAAAAATTCCACGATTTTCCACTATAAATGATCGACATCATAATAAAAAGAATGCACGAACGTTGCCTTATATATTTTCGATATGCGTGATGGAACTAAAAAAATAAACTCAACAGCTCATTTACTCAAGCAGTCTCCCATGCAAGAACTAACCACGCCCGTTTGTACTTTACTTTAAACGTTTCTCGATCACCTAACCACACAGCTGCATCGATTATTGGAAATTCAGCCGAATTGCCGGCTATTTCAAATTTTTTTATGTTTCAATAACGATATCGCTTTCACAGGTACCTCCTATAATTGACCTATGACCTCTATATACTTTGGACACTACGATAATTTAACACCTATTAACGAAACATTCATTCACATTTTCAAACTTTTAACTATTGGACTTGTTAATATGATATCACAGGTAACAATCCCGAATGAAACTACCAACATTGCAATCGCTTTTTACAACTTTGTAAGCAGTTCCTTGTCGATTTTTCCATTGGCTGTTGTGATAATCTGCTTATTTATGAGACATTCTCAGAACATTTACTTAATGTTTCCGAAATTTAACTGCGGGGTTGTCATGACAATTACTTAGGTTAAATATATAAGCAACTCCGCAAACATTTCCTTCGTTTTTTCCAACATTGCACGGTGTTTTCAAACATTTTGCCCTCACCTCATTGCAACATCTATAGACTGCTTTCAATTGGCTTTTATTGAATTTCTCGACTTTACAACTGCGCGTTTCTATATGCCAACAATTTAGGTCATATACACAAATACATCTACCAACTTTTCAATAACTTTGCAAAACTTTGCAATCACTTTGAACAACTTTCCGCGGAGTGGTAACAGCTTAAATCCCACTACGTGCCGACAGCTCGGCAACTTGTTCTTGAAATTAGAAGGAATTTGAAAACTGTCCATTAATTAAAACAGTTACAACAATTCCACGATTTGCCACTATAAATGATCGACATCACAGTAAGAAAGAATGCAGGAGCGTTGCCTTATATATTTTCGATATGCGCGATGAAACAAAAAAAATAAACTCAACAGCTCATTTACTCAGGCAGTCTCCTATTCAAGAACTAACCACGCCCGTATGTGCTTTACTTTAAACATTCGTCGATCACCTAACCACACAGCTGCATCGATTATTTGAAATTCAGCTGAATTGCCGGCTATTTCAGATTGTTTAATGTTTCAAAAACGATATCGCTTTCAAAGGTACCTCCTATAATTGACCTATGACCTCAACATACTTTGAGTAACACTACGATAATTTAACACCAATTAACGAAACATTTATTCACATTTTCGAACTTTTAACTATTGGACTTGTTAATATGATATCACAGGTAACAATCCCGAATGAAACTACCAACTTTGCATTCGCTGTTTACAACTTTGTAAGCAGTTCCTTGTCGATTTTTCCGTTGGATGTTGTGATAATCTGCTTATTTATGAGACATTCTCGGAACATTTACTTAATGTTTCCGAAATTTAACTGCGGGGTTGTCATGACAATTACTTAGATTAAATATATAAGCAACTCCGCAAACATTTCCTTCGCTTATTCTAACATTGCACGGTGTTTTCTAACATTTTACATTCAGGTCATGGGAACATCTATAGACTGCTTTCAATTGGCTTTTATTGAATTTCTCGACTTTACAACTGCGCGTTTCTATATGCCAACAACTTAGGTCATATATACAAATACATCTACCAACTTTGCAATAACTTTGCACGGCATTGCAATCACTTTGAACAACTTTGCACGGAGTGTTAACAGCGTAAATCCCACTACATGCCGACAGCTCAGCAACTTGTTCTTGAAATTTAGAAGGAATTTGAAAACTTTGTAATAATTAAAACAGTTCCAAAAATTCCACGATTTTCCACTTTAAATGATCGACATCACAGTAAGAGAGAATTCAGGAACGTTGCCTTATATATTTTCGATATGCGTGATGAAACAAAAAAAATAAACTCAACAGCTCATTTACTCAGGAAGTCTCCCATGCAAGAACTAACCACGCCCGTTTGTTCTTTACTTTAAACATTGGTCGATCACCTAATCACACAGCTGCATCGATTATTTGAAATTCAGCCGAATTGCCGGCTATTTCAGATTTGTTAATGTTTCAAAAACGATATCGCTTTCACAGGTACCTCCTATAATTGACCTATGACCTCTACATACTTTGAGTAACACTACGATAATTTAACACCAATTAACGAAACATTTATTCACATTTTCGAACTTTTAACTATTGGACTTGTTAATATGATATCACAGGTAACAATCCCGAATGAAACTACCAACTTTGCAATCGCTTTTTACAACTTTGTAAGCAGTTCCTTGTCGATTTTTCCGTTGGATGTTGTGATAATCTGCTTATTTATGAGACATTCTCGGAACATTTACTTAATGTTTCCCGAAATTTAACTGCGGGGTTGTCATGACAATTACTTAGGTTAAATATATAGGCAACTGCGCAAACATTTCCTTCGCTTATTCTAACATTGCACGGTGTTTTCTAACATTTTACCTTCAGGTCATGGGAACATCTATAGACTGCTTTCAATTGGCTTTTATTGAATTTCTCGACTTTACAACTGCGTGTTTCTATATGCCAACAACTTAGGTCATACATACAAATCCATCTACCAACTTTGCAATACCTTTGCAAAATTTTGCAATCACTTTGAACAACTTTGCCGGGAGTGTTAACAGCGTAAATCCCACTACGTACCGACAGCTCAGCAACTTGTTCTTGAAATTTAGAAGGAATTTGAAAACTTTGTAATAATTAAAACAGCTACAAAAATTCCACGATTTTCCACTATAAATGATCGACATCACAGTAAAAAGAATGCACGAACGTTGCCTTATATATTTTCGATATGCGTGATGGAACTAAAAAAATAAACTCAACAGCTCATTTACTCAAGCAGTCTCCCATGCAAGAACTAACCACGCCCGTTTGTACTTTACTTTAAACGTTTCTCGATCACCTGACCACACAGCTGCATCGATTATTGGAAATTCAGCCGAATTGCCGGCTATTTCAGATTTTTTTATGTTTCAATAACGATATCGCTTTCACAGGTACCTCCTATAATTGACCTATGACCTCTATATACTTTGGACACTACGATAATTTAACACCAATTAACGAAACATTCATTCACATTTTCAAACTTTTAACTATTGGACTTGTTAATATGATATCACAGGTAACAATCCCGAATGAAACTACCAACATTGCAATCGCATTTTTACAACTTTGTAAGCAGTTCCTTGTCGATTTTTCCATTGGCTGTTGTGATAATCTGCTTATTTATGAGACATTCTCGGAACATTTACTTAATGTTTCCGAAATTTAACTGCGGGGTTGTCATGACAATTACTTAGGTTAAATATATAAGCAACTCCGCAAACATTTCCTTCGTTTTTTCCAACATTGCACGGTGTTTTCAAACATTTTGCCCTCACCTCATTGCAACATCTATAGACTGCTTTCAATTGGCTTTTATTGAATTTCTCGACTTTACAACTGCGCGTTTCTATATGCCAACAATTTAGGTCATACACACAAATACATCTACCAACTTTTCAATAACTTTGCAAAACTTTGCAATCACTTTGAACAACTTTCCGCGGAGTGGTATCAGCTTAAATCCCACTACGTGCCGACAGCTCAGCAACTTGTTCTTGAAATTAGAAGGAATTTGAAAACTGTCCATTAATTAAAACAGTTACAACAATTCCACGATTTGCCACTATAAATGATCGACATCACAGTAAGAAAGAATTAGGAACGTTGCCTTATATATTATCATTTACTCAGGAAGTCTCCCATGCAAGAACTAACCACGCCCGTTTGTTCTTTACTTTAAACATTGGTCGATCACCTAACCACACAGCTGCATCGATTATTTGAAATTCAGCCGAATTGCCGGCTATTTCAGATTTTTTAATGTTTCAAAAACGATATCGCTTTCACAGGTACCTCCTATAATTGACCTTTGACCTCAACATACTTTGAGTAACACTACGATAATTTAACACCAATTAACGAAACATTTATTCACATTTTCGAACTTTTAACTATTGGATTTGTTAATATGATATCACAGGTAACAATCCCGAATGAGACTACCAACTTTGCATTCGCTGTTTACAACTTTGTAAGCAGTTCCTTGTCGATTTTTCCGTTGGATGTTGTGATAATCTGCTTATTTATGAGACATTCTCGGAACATTTTCTTAACGTTTCCGAAATTTAACTGCGGGGTTGTCATGACAATTACTTAGGTTAAATATATAGGCAACTCCGCAAACATTTCCTTCGCTTATTCTAACATTGCACGGTGTTTTCTAACATTTTACCTTCAGTCATGGAACATCTATAGACTGCTTTCATTGGCTTTTATTGAATTTATCGACTTTACAACTGCGCGTGTCTATATGCCAACAACTTAGGTCATACATACAAATACATCTACTGTCTTTTCAATAACTTTGTACAACTTTGCAATCACTTTGAACAATCTTGCACGGAGTAGTGACAGCGTAAATCCCACAACGTGCCGACAGATCAGCAACTTGTTCTTGAAATTAGAAGGAATTTGAAAACTGTCCATTAATTAAAACAGTTACAACAATTCCACGATTTCCCACTATAAATGATCGACATCACAGTAAGAAAGAATGCAGGAACGTTGCCTTATATATTTTCTATATGTGTGATGAAACAAAAAAAAAATAAACTCAACAGCTCATTTACTCAATCAGTCTCCCTTGCAAGAACTAACCACGACTGTTTGTGCTTTACTTTAAAAACATTGGTCAATCACCTAATCACACAGCTGCATCGATTATTTGAAATTCAGCCGAACTGCCGGCTATTTCAGATTTTTTAATGTTTCAAAAACGATATCGCTTTCACAGGTACCTCCTATATTTGACCTATGACCTCTACATACTTTGATTAACACTACGATAATTTAACACCAATTAACGAAACATTTATTCATATTTTCGAACTTTTAACTATTGGACTTGTTAATATGATATCACAGGTAACAAACCCGAATGAAACTACCAACTTTGCAATCGCTTTTTACAACTTTGTAAGCAGTTTCTTGTCGATTTTTCCGTTGGCTGTTGTGATAATCTGCTTATATATGAGACATTCTCGGAACATTTACTTAATGTTTTCGAAATTTAACTGCGGGGTTTTCATGACAATGACTTAGGTTAAATATATAAGCAACTCCGCCAACATTTCCTTCGCTTTTTCCAACTTTGCACGGTGTGTTCTAACATTTTTCCCTCAGCTCATGGGAACATCTATAGACTGCTTTCAATCGGTTTTTATTAAATTTCTCGACTTTACAACTGCGTGTTTCTATATGCCAACAACTTAGGTCATACATACAAATCCATCTACCAACTTTGCAATAACTTTGCACAATTTTGCAATCACTTTGAATAACTTTGTCGGGAGTGTTAACAGCGTAAATCCCACTACGTGCCGACAGCTCAGCAACTTGTTCTTGAAATCTAGAAGGAATTTGAAAACTTTCCATTAATTAAAACAGTTACAATAATTCCACGATTTCCCGCTATAAATGATCGACATCACAGTAAGAAAGAATGCAGGAACGTTGCCTTATATATTTTATATATGCGTGATGAAACAAAAAAAATAAACTCAACAGCTCATTTACTCAGGCAGTCTCCCATGCAAGAACTATCCACGCCCGTTTGTGCTTTACTTTAAACATTGGTCGATCACCAAACCTCACAGCTGCATCGATTATTTGAAATTCAGCCGAATTGCCGGCTATTTCAGATTTTTTAATGTTTCAAAAACGATATCGCTTTCACATGTACCTCCTATAATTGACCTATGACCTCTACATACTTTGAGTAACACTACGATAATTTAACACCAATTTACAGTTACAAAAATTCCAAGATTTTCCACTTTAAATGATCGACATCACAGTAAGAAAGAATGCAGAAACGTTGCCTTATATATTATCATTTACTCAGGAAGTCTCCCATGCAAGAACTAACCACGCCCGTTTGTTCTTTACTTTAAACATTGGTCGATCACCTAACCACACAGCTGCATCGATTATTTGAAATTCAGCCGAATTGCCGGCTATTTCAGATTTTTTAATGTTTCAAAAACGATATCGCTTTCACAGGTACCTCCTATAATTGACCTATGACCTCTACATACTTTGAGTAACACTACGATAATTTAACACCAATTAACGAAACATTTATTCATATTTTCGAACTTTTAACTATTGGACTTGTTAATATGATATCACAGGTAACAAACCCGAATGAAACTACCAACTTTGCAATCGCTTTTTACAACTTTGTAAGCAGTTTCTTGTCGATTTTTCCGTTGGCTGTTGTGATAATCTGCTTATATATGAGACATTCTCGGAACATTTACTTAATGTTTTCGAAATTTAACTGCGGGGTTTTCATGACAATGACTTAGGTTAAATATATAAGCAACTCCGCCAACATTTCCTTCGCTTTTTCCAACTTTGCACGGTGTGTTCTAACATTTTACCCTCAGCTCATGGGAACATCTATAGACTGCTTTCAATCGGTTTTTATTAAATTTCTCGACTTTACAACTGCGTGTTTCTATATGCCAACAACTTAGGTCATACATACAAATCCATCTACCAACTTTGCAATAACTTTGCACAATTTTGCAATTACTTTGAATAACTTTGCCGGGAGTGTTAACAGCGTAAATCCCACTACGTGCCGACAGCTCAGCAACTTGTTCTTGAAATCTAGAAGGAATTTGAAAACATTGTATTAATTAAAACAGTTACAAAATTTCTACGATTTTCCACTATAAATGATCTACATCACAGTAAAAAGAATGCAGGAACGTTGCCTTATATATTTTCGATATGCGTGATGAAACAAAAAAAAATAAACTCAACAGCTCATTTACTCAGGCAGTCTCCCATGCAAGAACTATCCACGCCCGTTTGTGCTTTACTTTAAACATTGTTCGATCACCTAACCTCACAGCTGCATCGACTATTTGAAATTCAGCCAAATTGCCGGCTATTTCAGATTTTTTAATGTTTCAAAAACGATATCGCTTTCACAGGTACCTCCTATAATTGACCTATAACCTCTACATACTTTGAGTAACACTACGATAATTTAACACCAATTAACGAAACATTTATTCCCATTTTCGAACTTTTAACTATTGGACTTGTTAATATGATATCACAGGTAACAATCCCTAATGAAACTACCAACTTTGCAATCGCTTTTTACAACTTTGTAAGCAGTTTCTTGTCGATTTTTTGGTAGGCTGTGGTGATAATCTGCTTATATATAAGACATTCTCGGAACATTTACTTAATGTTTTCGAAATTTAACTGCGGGGTTGTCATGAAAATGACTTACGTTAAATATATAAGCAACTCCGCCAACAATTCCATCGTTTTTTTCCAACTTTGCACGGTGTTTTCAAACATTTTGCCCTCACCTCATGGCAACATCTATAGACTGCTTTCAATTGGCTTTTATTGAATTTCTCGACTTTACAACTGCGCGTTTCTATATGCCAACAACTTAAGTCATATATACAAATACATCTACCAACTTTTCAATAACTTTGCACAACTTTGCAATCACTTTGAACAACTTTGCACGGAGTGGTAACAGCGTACATCCCACTACGTGCCGACAGCTCAGCAACTTGTTCTTGAAAATTAGAAGGAATTTGAAAACTTTCCATAAATTAAAACAGTTACAAAAATTCCACGATTTTCCACTATAAATGATCGACATCACAGTAAGAAAAATGCAGGAACGTTGCCTTATATATTTTCGATATGCGTGATGAAACAAAAAAAAATAAACTCAACATGTCATTTACTTAGGCAGTCTCCTATGCAAGAACTAACCACGTCCGTTTGTGCTTTACTTTAAACATTTGTCGATCACCTAACCACACAGCTGCATCGATTATTTGAAATTCAGCTGAATTGCCGGCTATTTCAGATTTTTTAATGTTTCAAAAACGATATCGCTTTCACAGGTACCTCCTATAATTGACCTATGACCTCTACATACTTTGATTAACACTACGATAATTTAACACCAATTAACGAAACATTTATTCACATTTTCGAGTTTTAACTATTGGACTTGTTAATATGATATCACAGGTAACAATCCCGAATGAAACTACCAACTTTGCAATCGCTTTTTACAACTTTGTAAGCAGTTTCTTGTCGATTTTTCCGTTGGCTGTTGTGATAATCTGCTTATATATAAGACAGACATTATCGGAACATTTACTTAATGTTTTCGAAATTTAACTGCGGGGTTGCCATGATAATGACTTACGTTACATATATAAGCAACTCCGCCAACATTTCCTTTGTTTTTTCCAACTTTGCACGGTGTTTTCAAACATTTTGCCCTCACCTCATGGCAATATCTATAGACTGCTTCAAATTGGCTTTTATTGAGTTTTCTCGACTTTACAACTGCGCGTTTCTACATGCCAACAACATAGGCCATATATACAAATACATCTACCAACCTTTCAATAACTTTGCACAACTTTGCAATCACTTTGAACAACTTTGCACGGAGTGGTAACAGCGTAAATCCCACTACGTGCCAACAGATCAGCAACTTGTTCTTGAAAATTAGAAGGAATTTGAAAGCTTTCCATTAATTAAAACAGTTACAAAAATTCCACGATTTTCCACTATAAATGATCGACATCACAGTAAGAAAGAATGCAGGAACGTTGCCTTATATATTTTCGATATGCGTGATGAAACAAAAAAAAAATAAACTCAACAGGTCATTTACTCAGGCAGTCTCCCATGCAAGAACTAACCACGCCCGTTTGTTCTTTACTTTAAACATTGGTCGATCACCTAATCACACAGCTGCATCGATTATTTGAAATTCAGCCGAATTGCCGGCTATTTCAGATTTTTTAATGTTTCAAAAACGATATCACTTTCACAGGTACCTCCTATAATTGACCTTTGACCTCAACATACTTTGAGTAACACTACGATAATTTAACACCAATTAACGAAACATTTATTCACATTTTCTAACTTTTAACTATTGGATTTGTTAATATGATATCACAGATAACAATCCCGAATGAGACTACCAACTTTGCATTCGCTGTTTACAACTTTGTAAGCAGTTCCTTGTCGATTTTTCCGTTGGATGTTGTGATAATCTGCTTATTTATGAGACATTCTCGGAACATTTTCTTAATGTTTTCGAATTTAACTGCGCGGTTGTCATGACAATGACTTAGGTTAAATATATAAGCAACTCCGCCAACATTTCCTTCGTTTTTTCCAATATTGCACGGTGTTTCAAACATTTTGCCCTCACCTCATGCCAACATCTATAGACTGCTTTCAATTGGCTTTTATTGAATTTCTCGACTTTACAACTGCGCGTTTCTATATGCCAACAACTTAGGTCAAATATACAAATACATGTACCAACTTTTCAATAACTTTGCACAACTTTGCAATCACTTTGAACAACTTTGCAAGGAGTGGTAACAGCGTAAATCCCACTACGTGCCGACAGCTCAGCAACTTGTTCTTGAAAATTAGAAGGAAATTTAAAACTTTCCATTAATTAAAACAGTTACAACAATTCCACGATTTGCCACTATAAATGATCGACATCACAGTAAGAAAGAATGCAGGAACGTTGCCTTATATATTTTCGATATGCGTGATGAAACAAAAAAAATAAACTCAACAGGTCATTTACTCAGCCAGTCTCCTATGCAAGAACTAACCACGCCCGTTTGTGCTTTACTTTAAACATTGGTCGATCACCTAACCACACAGCTGCATCGATTATTTGAAATTCAGCTGAATTGCCGGCTATTTCAGATTTAATAATGTTTCAAAAACGATATTGCTTTCACAGGTACCTCCTATAATTGACCTATGACCTCTACATACTTTGAGTAACACTACGATAATTTAACACCAATTAACAAAACGTTTATTCACATTTTCGAACTTTTAACTATTGGACTTGTTAATATGATATCACAGGTAACAATCCCGAATGAAACTACCAACTTTGCAATCGCTTTTTACAACTTTGTAAGCAGTTTCTTGTCGATTTTTCCGTTGGCTGTGGTGATAATCTGCTTATATATAAGACATTCTCGGAACATTTACTTAATGTTTTCGAAATTTAACTGCGGGGTTGTCATGAAAATGACTTACGTTAAATATATAAGCAACTCCGCCAACATTTCCTTCGTTTTTTCCAATATTGCACGGTGTTTCAAACATTTTGCCCTCACCTCATGCCAACATCTATAGACTGCTTTCAATTGGCTTTTATTGAATTTCTCGACTTTACACTGCGCGTTTCTATATGCCAACAACTTAGGTCATATATACAAATACATCTACCAACTTTTCAATAACTTGCACAACTTGCAATCACTTGAACAACTTTGCAAGGAGTGGTAACAGCGTAAATCCCACTACGTGCCGACAGCTCAGCAACTTGTTCTTGAAAATTATAAGGAAATTTAAAACTTTCCATTAATTAAAACAGTTACAACAATTCCACGATTTTCCACTATAAATGATCGACATCACAGTAAGAAAGAATGCAGGAACGTTGCCTTATATATTTTCGATATGCGTGATGAAACAAAAAAAAAACTCAACAGGTCATTTACTCAGGCAGTCTCCTATGCAAGAACTAACCACGCCCGTTTGTGCTTTACTTTAAACATTGGTCGATCACCTAACCACACAGCTGCATCGATTATTTGAAATTCAGCCGAATTGCCCGCTATTTCAGATTGTTTAATGTTTCAAAAACGATATTGCTTTCACAGGTACCTCCTATAATTGACCTATGACCTCTACATACTTTGAGTAACATTACGATAATTTAACACCAATTAACGAAACATTTATTCACATTTTCGAACTTTTAACTATTGGAATTGTTAATATGATATCACAGGTAACAATCCCGAATGAAACTACCAACTTTGCAATCGCTTTTTACAACTTTGTAAGCAGTTTCTTGTCGATTTATTGGTAGGCTGTGGTGATAATCTGCTTATATATGAGGCATTCTTGGAACACTTACTTAATGTTTTCGAAATTTAACTGCGCGGTTGTCATGACAATGACTTAGGTTAAATATATAAGCAACTCCGCCAACATTTCCTTCGTTTTTTCCAATATTGCACGGTGTTTCAAACATTTTGCCCTCACCTCATGCCAACATCTATAGACTGCTTTCAATTGGCTTTTATTGAATTTCTCGACTTTACAACTGCGCGTTTCTATATGCCAACAACTTAGGTCATATATACAAATACATCTACCAACTTTTCAATAACTTTGCACAACTTTGCAATCACTTGAACAACTTTGCACGGAGTGGTAACAGCGTAAATCCCACTACGTGCCGACAGATCAGCAACTTGTTCTTGAAATTAGAAGGAATTTGAAAACTGTCCGTTAATTAAAACAGTTACAACAATTCCACGATTTTCCACTATAAATGATCGACATCACAGTAAGAAAGAATGCAGGAACGTTGCCTTATATATTTTCGATATGCGTGATGGAACAAAAAAAATAAACTCAACAGCTCATTTACTCAATCAGTCTCCCTTGCAAGAACTAACCACGCCTGTTTGTGCTTTACTTTAAAAACATTGGTCGATCACCTAATCACACAGCTGCATCGATTATTTGAAATTCAGCCGAATTGCCGGCTATTTCAGATTTTTTAATGTTTCAAAAACGATATCGCTTTCACAGGTACCTCCTATAATTGACCTATGACCTCTACATACTTTGATTAACACTTCGATAATTTAACACCAATTAACGAAACATTTATTCATCTTTTCGAACTTTTAACTATTGGACTTGTTAATATGATATCACAGGTAACAATCCCGAATGAAACTACCAACTTTGCAATCGCTTTTTACAACTTTGTAAGCAGTTTCTTGTCGATTTTTTGGTAGGCTGTGGTGATAATCTGCTTATATATGAGGCATTCTTGGAACATTTACTTAATGTTTTCGAAATTTAACTGCGGGGTTGTCATGACAATGACTTAGGTTAAATATATAAGCAACTCCGCCAACATTTCCTTCGCTTATTCCAACATTGCACGTTGTTTTCTAACATTTTGCCTTCACCTCATGGCAACATCTATAGACTGCTTTCAATTGGCTTTTATTGATTTTTTCGACTTTACAACTGCGCGTTTCTATATGCCAACAACTTAGGTCATACATACAAATACATCTACTAACTTTTCAATAACTTTGCACAACTTTGCAATCACTTTGAACAATTGTGCACGGAGTGGTGACAGCGTAAATCCCACTACGTGCCGTCAGCTCAGCAACT
>NW_003116181.1:0-119005 GCF_000003605.2 Saccoglossus kowalevskii
ATAGATTGGTAGAATGCTAGTCTTCTAATGCGACACTAGTACAGTGGAATGATGCTCTTCTAATGTAACACTAGATTAGTAGAAGGCTAGTATTCAAATGCGACACTAGTACAGTGGAATGATGCTCTTCTAATGTAACAATATATTGGTAGAATGCTAGTCTTCTAATGGGACACTAGTGCAGTGGAATGATGCTCTTCTAATGTAACACTAGATAAGTATAATGCTAGTCTTCTAATGCGACACTAGTACAGTGGAATGATGCTCTTCTAATGTAACACTAGATTAATATAATGCTAGTCGTCTAATGCGACACTAGTTCAGTGGAATCATAGTCTTCTAATGTAATACTAGAATAGTAGAATGCTAGTCTTTTAATGCGACACTAGTACAGTGGAACGATGCTCTTCTAATGTAACACTAGATTAGTAGAATGCCAGTCTTCTAATGCGACACTAGTACAGTGGAATGATGCTCTTCTAATGTAACACTAGATTAATAGAATGCTAGTCGTCTAATGCGACACTAGTTCAGTGGAATCATAGTCTTCTAATGTAACACTAGATTAGTAGAATGCTAGTATTCGAGTGCGACACTAGTACAGTGGAATGATGCTCTTCTAATGTAACACTAGATTAGTAGAATTCTAGTCTTCTAATGGGACACTAGTGCAGTGGAATGATGCTCTTCTAATGTAACACTAGATAAGTATAATGCTAGTCTTCTAATGCGACACTAGTACAGTGGAATGATGCTCTTCTAATATAACACTAGATTAATATAATGCTAGTCGTCTAATGCGACACTAGTTAAGTGGAATCATAGTCTTCTAATGTAATACTAGAATAGTAGAATGCTAGTCTTTTAATGCGACACTAGTACAGTGGAACGATGCTCTTCTAATGTAACACTAGATTAGTAGAATGCCAGTCTTCTAATGCGACACTAGTACAGTGGAATGATGCTCTTCTAATGTAACACTAGATTAATAGAATGCTAGTCGTCTAATGCGACACTAGTTCAGTGGAATGATGCTCTTCTAATATAACACTAGATTAATAGAATGCTAGTCGTCTAATGCGACACTAGTTCAGTGGAATCATAGTCTTCTAATGTAACACTAGATTAGTTGAATGCTAGTATTCGAGTGCGACACTAGTACAGTGGAATGATGCTCTTCTAATGTAACACTAGATTAGTAGAATGCTAGTCTTCTAATGGGACACTAGTGCAGTGGAATGATGCTCTTCTAATGTAACACTAGATAAGTATAATGCTAGTCTTCTAATGCGACACTAGTACAGTGGAATGATGCTCTTCTAATGTAACACTAGATTAATATAATGCTAGTCGTCTAATGCGACACTAGTTAAGTGGAATCATAGTCTTCTAATGTAATACTAGAATAGTAGAATGCTAGTCTTTCAATGCGACACTAGTACAGTGGAACGATGCTCTTCTAATGTAACACTAGATTAGTAGAATGCCAGTCTTCTAATGCGACACTAGTACAGTGGAATGATGCTCTTCTAATGTAACACTAGATTAATAGAATGCTAGTCGTCTAATGCGACACTAGTTCAGTGGAATCATAGTCTTCTAATGTAACACTAGATTAGTAGAATGCTAGTATTCGAGTGCGACACTAGTACAGTGGAATGATGCTCTTCTAATGTAACACTAGATTAGTAGAATGCTAGTCTTCTAATGGGACACTAGTGCAGTGGAATGATGCTCTTCTAATGTAACACTAGATACGTATAATGCTAGTCTTCTAATGCGACACTAGTACAGTGGAATGATGCTCTTCTAATGTAACACTAGATTAATATAATGCTAGTCGTCTAATGCGACACTAGTTCAGTGGAATCATAGTCTTCTAATGTAATACTAGATTAGTAGAATGCTAGTATTCGAGTGCGACACTAGTACAGTGGAATGATGCTCTTCTAATGTAATACTAGAATAGTAGAATGCTAGTCTTTTAATGCGACACTAGTACAGTGGAACGATGCTCTTCTAATGTAACACTAGATTAGTAGAATGCCAGTCTTCTAATGCGACACTAGTACAGTGGAATGATGCTCTTCTAATGTAACACTAGATTAGTAGAATGCTAGTCTTCTAATGGGACACTAGTGCAGTGGAATGATGCTCTTCTAATGTAACACTAGATAAGTATAATGCTAGTCTTCTAATGCGACACTAGTACAGTGGAATGATGCTCTTCTAATGTAACACTAGATTAATATAATGCTAGTCGTCTAATGCGACACTAGTTAAGTGGAATCATAGTCTTCTAATGTAATACTAGAATAGTAGAATGCTAGTCTTTTAATGCGACACTAGTACAGTGGAACGATGCTCTTCTAATGTAACACTAGATTAGTAGAATGCCAGTCTTCTAATGCGACACTAGTACAGTGGAATGATGCTCGTCTAATGTAACACTAGATTAGTAGAAGGCTAGTATTCAAATGCGACACTAGTACAGTGGAATGATGCTCTTCTAATGTAACAATAGATTAGTAGAATGCTAGTCTTCTAATGCGACACTAGTACAGTGGAATGATGCTCTTCTAATGTAACACTAGATTAGTAGAATATTAGTATTCTAATGCGACACTTGTACAGTGGAATGATGCTCTTCTAATGTAACACTAGATTAGTAGAATGCTAGTCTTCTAATGCGACACTAGTGCAGTGGAATGATGCTCTTCTAATGTAACACTAGTTTAGTAGAATGCTAGTCTTCTAATGCGACACTAGTACAGTGGAATGATGCTCGTCTAATGTAACACTAGATTAGTAGAAGGCTAGTCTTCTAATGCGACACTAGTGCAGTGGAATGATGCTCTTCTAATGTAACACTAGTTTAGTAGAATGCTAGTCTTCTAATGCGACACTAGTACAGTGGAATGATGCTCTTCTAATGTAACACTAGATTATAGAATGCTAGTCTTCTAATACGACACTAGTACAGTGGAATGATGCTCTTCTAAAGTAACACTAGATTAGTATAATGCTAGTCTTCTAATGCGACACTAGTAAAGTGGAATGATGCTCTTCTAATGTAACACTAGATTAGTAGAATGCTAATCGTCTAATGCGACACTAGTTCAGTGGAATCATAGTCTTCTAATGTAACACTAGATTAGTATAATGCTAGTCTTCTAATGCGACACTAGTACAGTGGAACGATGCTCTTCTAATGTAACACTAGATTAGTAGAAGGCTAGTATTCAAATGCGACACTAGTACAGTGGAATGATGCTCTTCTAATGTAACACTAGTTTATTAGAATGCTAGTCTTCTAATGCGACACTAGTACAGTGGAATGATGCTCTTCTAATGTAACACTAGATTAGTAGAAGGCTAGTCTTCTAATGTAACACTAGTTTAGTAGAATGCTAGTCTTCTAATGCGACACTAGTACAGTGGAATGATGCTCTTCTAATGTAACACTAGATTAGTAGAAGGCTAGTATTCAAATGCGACACTAGTACAGTGTAATGATGCTCTTCTAATGTAACAATAGATTGGTAGAATGCTAGTCTTCTAATGGGACACTAGTGCAGTGGAATGACGCTCTTCTAATGTAACACTACATTAGTATAATGCTAGTCTTCTAATGCGACACTAGTACAGTGGAACGATGCTCTTCTAATGTAACACTAGATTAGTAGAAGGCTAGTATTCAAATGCGACACTAGTACAGTGGAACGATGCTCTTCTAATGTAACACTAGATTAGTAGAATGCCAGTCTTCTAATGCGACACTAGTACAGTGGAATGATGCTCTTCTAATGTAACACTAGATTAATAGAATGCTAGTCGTCTAATGCGACACTAGTTCAGTGAAATCATAGTCTTCTAATGTAACACTAGATTAGTAGAATGCTAGTCTTCTAATGCGACACGAGTACAGTGGAATGATGCTCTTCTAATGTAACACTAGATTAGTAGAATGCTAGTATTCGAATGCGACACTAGTACAGTGGAATGATGCTCTTATAATGTAACTCTAGATTAATATAATGCCAGTCGTCTAATGCGACACTAGTTCAGTGGAATCATAGTCTTCTAATGCGACACTAGAATAGTAGAATGCTAGTCTTCTAATGCGACACTATTACAGTGGAATGATGCTCTAATGTAACACTAGATAAGTATAATGCTAGTCTTCTAATGCGACACTAGTAAAGTGGAATGATGCTCTTCTAATGTAACACTAGATTAGTAGAATGCTAATCGTCTAATGCGACACTAGTTCAGTGGAATCATAGTCTTCTAATGTAACACTAGATTAGTAGAATGCTAGTCTTCTAATGCGACACTAGTACAGTGGAATGATGCTCTTCTAAAGTAACTCTAGATTAGTATAATGCTAGTCTTCTAATGCGACACTAGTAAAGTGGAATGATGCTCTTCTAATGTAACACTAGATTAGTAGAATGCTAATCGTCTAATGCGACACTAGTTCAGTGGAATCATAGTCTTCTAATGTAACACTAGATTAGTAGAATGCTAGTCTTCTAATGCGACACTAGTACAGTGGAATGATGCTCTTCTAATGTAACACTGGATTAGTATAATGCTAATTTCCTAATGCGACAACAGTACAGTGGTATGATGCTTTTCTAATGTAACACTAGATCAGTAGAATGCTAGTATTCTAATGCGACACTAGTACAGTGGAATGATGCTCTTCTAATGTAACACTAGATTAGTAGAATGCTAGTCTTCTAATGCGACACTAGTGCAGTGGAATGATGCTCTTCTAATGTAACACTAGTTTAGTAGAATGCTAGTCTTCTAATGCGACACTAGTACAGTGGAATGATGCTCTTCTAATGTAACACTAGATTAGTAGAAGGCTAGTCTTCTAATGCGACACTAGTGCAGTGGAATGATGCTCTTCTAATGTAACACTAGATTAGTAGAAGGCTAGTATTCAAATGCGACACTAGTACAGTGGAATGATGCTCTTCTAATGTAACAATAGATTAGTAGAATGCTAGTATTCAAATGCGACACTAGTACAGTGGAATGATGCTCTTCTAATGTAACAATAGATTAGTAGAATGCTAGTATTCAAATGCGACACTAGTACAGTGGAATGATGCTCTTCTAATGTAACAATAGATTAGTAGAATGCTAGTCTTCTAATGCGACACTAGTACAGTGGAATGATGCTCTTCTAATGTAACACTAGATTAGTAGAATGCTAGTCTTCTAATGCGACACTAGTGCAGTGGAATGATGCTCTTCTAATGTAACACTAGATTATTAGAATGCTAGTCTTCTAATGCGACACTAGTACAGTGGAATGATGCTCTTCTAATGTAACACTAGATTAGTAGAAGGCTAGTCTTCTAATGTAACACTAGTTTAGTAGAATGCTAGTCTTCTAATGCGACACTAGTACAGTGGAATGATGCTCTTCTAATGTAACACTAGATTAGTAGAAGGCTAGTATTCAAATGCGACACTAGTACAGTGGAATGATGCTCTTCTAATGTAACAATAGATTGGTAGAATGCTAGTCTTCTAATGGGACACTAGTGCAGTGGAATGATGCTCTTCTAATGTAACACTAGATTAGTATAATGCTAGTCTTCTAATGCGACACTAGTACAGTGGAACGATGCTCTTCTAATGTAACACTAGATTAGTAGAAGGCTAGTATTCAAATGCGACACTAGTACAGTGGAATGATGCTCTTCTAATGTAACACTAGATTAGTAGAAGGCTAGTATTCAAATGCGACACTAGTACAGTGGAATGATGCTCTTCTAATGTAACACTAGATTAGTAGAAGGCTAGTATTCAAATGCGACACTAGTACAGTGGAACGATGCTCTTCTAATGTAACACTAGATTAGTAGAAGGCTAGTATTCAAATGCGACACTAGTGCAGTGGAATGATGCTCTTCTAATGTAACACTAGTTTATTAGAATGCTAGTCTTCTAATGCGACACTAGTACAGTGGAATGATGCTCTTCTAATGTAACACTAGATTAGTAAAAGGCTAGTCTTCTAATGTAACACTAGTTTAGTAGAATGCTAGTCTTCTAATGCGACACTAGTACAGTGGAATGATGCTCTTCTAATGTAACACTAGATTAGTAGAAGGCTAGTATTCAAATGCGACACTAGTACAGTGTAATGATGCTCTTCTAATGTAACAATAGATTGGTAGAATGCTAGTCTTCTAATGGGACACTAGTGCAGTGGAATGATGCTCTTCTAATGTAACACTAGATTAGTATAATGCTAGTCTTCTAATGCGACACTAGTACAGTGGAACGATGCTCTTCTAATGTAACACTAGATTAGTAGAAGGCTAGTATTCAAATGCGACACTAGTACAGTGGAATGATGCTTTTCTAATGTAACACTAGATTAGTAGAAGGCTAGTATTCAAATGCGACACTAGTACAGTGGAATGATGCTCTTCTAATGTAACACTAGATTAGTAGAAGGCTAGTATTCAAATGCGACACTAGTACAGTGGGACGATGCTCTTCTAATGTAACACTAGATTAGTAGAAGGCTAGTATTCAAATGCGACACTAGTACAGTGGAATGATGCTCTTCTAATGTAACAATAGATTAGTAGAATGCTAGTCTTCTAATGCGACACTAGTACAGTGGAATGATGCTCTTCTAATGTAACACTAGATTAGTAGAATGTTAGTATTCTAATGCGACACTAGTACAGTGGAATGATGCTCTTCTAATGTAACACTAGATTAGTAGAATGCTAGTCTTCTAATGCGACACTAGTGCAGTAGAATGATGCTCTTCTAATGTAACACTAGTTTAGTAGAATGCTAGTCTTCTAATGCGACACTAGTACAGTGGAATGATGCTCTTCTAATGTAACACTAGATTAGTAGAAGGCTAGTATTCAAATGCGACACTAGTACAGTGGAATGATGCTCTTCTAATGTAACACTAGATTAGTAGAATGCTAATCGTCTAATGCGACACTAGTTCAGTGGAATCATAGTCTTCTAATGTAACACTAGATTAGTAGAATGCTAGTCTTCTAATGCGACACTAGTACAGTGGAATGATGCTCTTCTAAAGTAACACTAGATTAGTATAATGCAAGTCTTCTAATGCGACACTAGTAAAGTGGAATGATGCTCTTCTAATGTAACACTAGATTAATAGAATGCTAGTCGTCTAATGCGACACTAGTTCAGTGGAATCATAGTCTTCTAATGTAACACTAGATTAGTTGAATGCTAGTATTCGAGTGCGACACTAGTACAGTGGAATGATGCTCTTCTAATGTAACACTAGATTAGTAGAATGCTAGTCTTCTAATGGGACACTAGTGCAGTGGAATGATGCTCTTCTAATGTAACACTAGATAAGTATAATGCTAGTCTTCTAATGCGACACTAGTACAGTGGAATGATGCTCTTCTAATGTAACACTAGATTAATATAATGCTAGTCGTCTAATGCGACACTAGTTAAGTGGAATCATAGTCTTCTAATGTAATACTAGAATAGTAGAATGCTAGTCTTTTAATGCGACACTAGTACAGTGGAACGATGCTCTTCTAATGTAACACTAGATTAGTAGAATGCCAGTCTTCTAATGCGACACTAGTACAGTGGAATGATGCTCTTCTAATGTAACACTAGATTAATAGAATGCTAGTCGTCTAATGCGACACTAGTTCAGTGGAATCATAGTCTTCTAATGTAACACTAGATTAGTAGAATGCTAGTATTCGAGTGCGACACTAGTACAGTGGAATGATGCTCTTCTAATGCAACACTAGATTAGTAGAATGCTAGTCTTCTAATGGGACACTAGTGCAGTGGAATGATGCTCTTCTAATGTAACACTAGATAAGTATAATGCTAGTCTTCTAATGCGACACTAGTACAGTGGAATGATGCTCTTCTAATGTAACACTAGATTAATATAATGCTAGTCGTCTAATGCGACACTAGTTCAGTGGAATCATAGTCTTCTAATGTAATACTAGATTAGTAGAATGCTAGTATTCGAGTGCGACACTAGTACAGTGGAATGATGCTCTTCTAATGTAACACTAGATTAGTAGAATGCTAGTCTTCTAATGGGACACTAGTGCAGTGGAATGATGCTCTTCTAATGTAACACTAGATAAGTATAATGCTAGTCTTCTAATGCGACACTAGTACAGTGGAATGATGCTCTTCTAATGTAACACTAGATTAATATAATGCTAGTCGTCTAATGCGACACTAGTTAAGTGGAATCATAGTCTTCTAATGTAACACTAGAATAGTAGAATGCTAGTCTTTTAATGCGACACTAGTACAGTGGAACGATGCTTTTCTAATGTAACACTAGTTTAGTAGAATGCCAGTCTTCTAATGCGACACTAGTACAGTGGAATGATGCTCTTCTAATGTAACACTAGATTAATAGAATGCTAGTCGTCTAATGCGACACTAGTTCAGTGGAATGATGCTCTTCTAATGTAACACTAGATTAATATAATGCTAGTCGTCTAATGCGACACTAGTTAAGTGGAATCATAGTCTTCTAATGTAATACTAGAATAGTAGAATGCTAGTCTTTTAATGCGACACTAGTACAGTGGAACGATGCTCTTCTAATGTAACACTAGATTAGTAGAATGCTAGTCTTCTAATGGGACACTAGTGCAGTGGAATGATGCTCTTCTAATGTAACACTAGATAAGTATAATGCTAGTCTTCTAATGCGACACTAGTACAGTGGAATGATGCTCTTCTAATGTAACACTAGATTAATATAATGCTAGTCATCTAATGCGACACTAGTTCAGTGGAATCATAGTCTTCTAATGCAATACTAGAATAGTAGAATGCTAGTCTTTTAATGCGACACTAGTACAGTGGAACGATGCTCTTCTAATGTAACACTAGATTAGTAGAATGCCAGTCTTCTAATGCGACACTAGTCCAGTGGAATGATGCTCTTCTAATGTAACACTAGATTAATAGAATGCTAGTCGTCTAATGCGACACTAGTTCAGTGGAATCATAGTCTTCTAATGTAACACTAGATTAGTAGAATGCTAGTATTCGAGTGCGACACTAGTACAGTGGAATGATGCTCTTCTAATGTAACACTAGATTAGTAGAATGCTAGTCTTCTAATGGGACACTAGTGCAGTGGAATGATGCTCTTCTAATGTAACACTAGATAAGTATAATGCTAGTCTTCTAATGCGACACTAGTACAGTGGAATGATGCTCTTCTAATGTAACACTAGATTAATATAATGCTAGTCGTCTAATGCGACACTAGTTCAGTGGAATCATAGTCTTCTAATGTAATACTAGAATAGTAGAATGCTAGTCTTTTAATGCGACACTAGTACAGTGGAACGATGCTCTTCTAATGTAACACTAGATTAGTAGAATGCCAGTCTTCTAATGCGACACTAGTACAGTGGAATGATGCTCTTCTAATGTAACACTAGATGAATAGAATGCTAGTCGTCTAATGCGACACTAGTTCAGTGGAATCATAGTCTTCTAATGTAACACTAGATTAGTAGAATGCTAGTATTCGAATGCGACACTAGTACAGTGGAATGATGCTCTTCTAATGTAACACTAGATTAGTAGAATGCTAGTATTCGAATGCGACACTAGTACAGTGGAATGATGCTCTTCTAATGTAACAATAGATTGGTAGAATGCTAGTCTTCTAATGCGACACTAGTAAAGTGGAATAATGCTCTTCTAATGTAACACTAGATTAGTAGAATGCTAGTCGTCTAATGCGACACTAGTACAGTGGAATCATAGTCTTCTAATGTAATACTAGAATAGTAGAATACTAGTCTTTTAATGCGACACTAGTACAGTGGAACGATGCTCTTCTAATGTAACACTAGATTAGTAGAATGCCAGTCTTCTAATGCGACACTAGTACAGTGGAATGATGCTCTTCTAATGTAACACTAGATTAATAGAATGCTAGTCGTCTAATGCGACACTAGTTCAGTGGAATCATAGTCTTCTAATGTAACACTAGATTAGTAGAATGCTAGTATTCGAGTGCGACACTAGTACAGTGGAATGATGCTCTTCTAATGTAACACTAGATTAGTAGAATTCTAGTCTTCTAATGGGACACTAGTGCAGTGGAATGATGCTCTTCTAATGTAACACTAGATAAGTATAATGCTAGTCTTCTAATGCGACACTAGTACAGTGGAATGATGCTCTTCTAATATAACACTAGATTAATATAATGCTAGTCGTCTAATGCGACACTAGTTAAGTGGAATCATAGTCTTCTAATGTAATACTAGAATAGTAGAATGCTAGTCTTTTAATGCGACACTAGTACAGTGGAACGATGCTCTTCTAATGTAACACTAGATTAGTAGAATGCCAGTCTTCTAATGCGACACAAGTACAGTGGAATGATGCTCTTCTAATGTAACACTAGATTAATAGAATGCTAGTCGTCTAATGCGACACTAGTTCAGTGGAATCATAGTCTTCTAATGTAACACTAGATTAGTAGAATGCTAGTATTCGAGTGCGACACTAGTACAGTGGAATGATGCTCTTCTAATGTAACACTAGATTAGTAGAATGCTAGTCTTCTAATGGGACACTAGTGCAGTGGAATGATGCTCTTCTAATGTAACACTAGATAAGTATAATGCTAGTCTTCTAATGCAACACTAGTACAGTGGAATGATGCTCTTCTAATGTAACACTAGATTAATATAATGCTAGTCGTCTAATGCGACACTAGTTCAGTGGAATCATAGTCTTCTAATGTAATACTAGAATAGTAGAATGCTAGTCTTTTAATGCGACACTAGTACAGTGGAACGATGCTCTTCTAATGTAACACTAGATTAGTAGAATGCCAGTCTTCTAATGCGACACTAGTACAGTGGAATGATGCTCTTCTAATGTAACACTAGATTAATAGAATGCTAGTCGTCTAATGCGACACTAGTTCAGTGGAATCATAGTCTTCTAATGTAACACTAGATTAGTAGAATGCTAGTATTCGAATGCGACACTAGTACAGTGGAATGATGCTCTTCTAATGTAACACTAGATTAGTAGAATGCTAGTATTCGAATGCGACACTAGTACAGTGGAATGATGCTCTTCTAATGTAACAATAGATTGGTAGAATGCTAGTCTTCTAATGCGACACTAGTAAAGTGGAATAATGCTCTTCTAATGTAACACTAGATTAGTAGAATGCTAGTCGTCTAATGCGACACTAGTACAGTGGAATCTTAGTCTTCTAATGCGACACTAGAATAGTAGAATGCTAGTCTTCTAATGCGACACTAGTACAGTGGAATGATGCTCTTCTAATGTAACACTAGATTAGTAGAATGCTAGTCTTCTAATGCGACACTAGTACAGTGGAATGATGCTCTTCTAATGTAACACTAGATTAGTAGAAGGCTAGTATTCAAATGCGACACTAGTACAGTGGAATGATGCTCTTCTAATGTAACAATAGATTGGTAGAATGCTAGTCTTCTAATGGGACACTAGTGCAGTGGAATGATGCTCTTCTAATGTAACACTAGATAAGTATAATGCTAGTCTTCTAATGCGACACTAGTACAGTGGAATGATGCTCTTCTAATGTAACACTAGATTAATATAATGCTAGTCGTCTAATGCGACACTAGTTCAGTGGAATCATAGTCTTCTAATGTAATACTAGAATAGTAGAATGCTAGTCTTTTAATGCGACACTAGTACAGTGGAACGATGCTCTTCTAATGTAACACTAGATTAGTAGAATGCCAGTCTTCTAATGCGACACTAGTACAGTGGAATGATGCTCTTCTAATGTAACACTAGATTAATAGAATGCTAGTCGTCTAATGCGACACTAGTTCAGTGGAATCATAGTCTTCTAATGTAACACTAGATTAGTAGAATGCTAGTATTCGAGTGCGACACTAGTACAGTGGAATGATGCTCTTCTAATGTAACACTAGATTAGTAGAATGCTAGTCTTCTAATGGGACACTAGTGCAGTGGAATGATGCTCTTCTAATGTAACACTAGATAAGTATAATGCTAGTCTTCTAATGCGACACTAGTACAGTGGAATGATGCTCTTCTAATGTAACACTAGATTAATATAATGCTAGTCGTCTAATGCGACACTAGTTAAGTGGAATCATATTCTTCTAATGTAATACTAGAATAGTAGAATGCTAGTCTTTTAATGCGACACTAGTACAGTGGAACGATGCTCTTCTAATGTAACACTAGATTAGTAGAATGCCAGTCTTCTAATGCGACACTAGTACAGTGGAATGATGCTCTTCTAATGTAACACTAGATTAATAGAATGCTAGTCGTCTAATGCGACACTAGTTCAGTGGAATCATAGTCTTCTAATGTAACACTAGATTAGTAGAATGCTAGTATTCGAGTGCGACACTAGTACAGTGGAATGATGCTCTTCTAATGTAACACTAGATTAGTAGAATGCTAGTCTTCTAATGGGACACTAGTGCAGTGGAATGATGCTCTTCTAATGTAACACTAGATAAGTATAATGCTAGTCTTCTAATGCGACACTAGTACAGTGGAATGATGCTCTTCTAATATAACACTAGATTAATATAATGCTAGTCGTCTAATGCGACACTAGTTCAGTGGAATCATAGTCTTCTAATGTAATACTAGAATAGTAGAATGCTAGTCTTTTAATGCGACACTAGTACAGTGGAACGATGCTCTTCTAATGTAACACTTGATTAGTAGAATGCCAGTCTTCTAATGCGACACTAGTACAGTGGAATGATGCTCTTCTAATGTAACACTAGATTAATAGAATGCTAGTCGTCTAATGCGACACTAGTTCAGTGGAATCATAGTCTTCTAATGTAACACTAGATTAGTAGAATGCTAGTATTCGAGTGCGACACTAGTACAGTGGAATGATGCTCTTCTAATGTAACACTAGATTAGTAGAATGCTAGTCTTCTAATGGGACACTAGTGCAGTGGAATGATGCTCTTCTAATGTAACACTAGATAAGTATAATGCTAGTCTTCTAATGCGACACTAGTACAGTGGAATGATGCTCTTCTAATGTAACACTGGATTAATATAATGCTAGTCGTCTAATGCGACACTAGTTCAGTGGAATCATAGTCTTCTAATGTAATACTAGAATAGTAGAATGCTAGTCTTTTAATGCGACACTAGTACAGTGGAACGATGCTCTTCTAATGTAACACTAGATTAGTAGAATGCCCAGTCTTCTAATGCGACACTAGTACAGTGGAAAGATGCTCTTCTAATGTAACACTAGATTAATAGAATGCTAGTCGTCTAATGCGACACTAGTTCAGTGGAATCATAGTCTTCTAATGTAACACTAGATTAGTAGAATGCTAGTATTCGAATGCGACACTAGTACAGTGGAATGATGCTCTTCTAATGTAACACTAGATTAGTAGAATGCTAGTATTCGAATGCGACACTAGTACAGTGGAATGATGCTCTTCTAATGTAACAATAGATTGGTAGAATGCTAGTCTTCTAATGCGACACTAGTAAAGTGGAATAATGCTCTTCTAATGTAACACTAGATTAGTGGAATGCTAGTCGTCTAATGCGACACTAGTACAGTGGAATCTTAGTCTTCTAATGCGACACTAGAATAGTAGAATGCTAGTCTTCTAATGCGACACTAGTACAGTGTAATGAGGCTCTTCTAATGTAACACTAGATTAGTATAATGCTAGTCGTCTAATACGACACTAGTTCAGTGGAATCATAGTCTTCTAATGTAATACTAGATTAGTAGAATGCCAGTCTTCTAATGCGACACTAGTACAGTGAAATGATGCTCTTCTTATGTAACACTAGATTAGTAGAATGCTAGTCTTCTAATGCGACACTAGTACAATGGAATGAGGCTCTTCTAATGTAACACTAGATTAGAAGAATGCTAGTCTTCTAATGCGACACGAGTACAGTGGAATGATGCTCTAATGTAACACTAGATTAGTATAACGCTAGTCTTCTAATGCGACACAAGTACAGTGGAATGACGCTCTTCTAATGTAACACTAGATTAGTATAATGCTAGTCTTCTAATGCGACACTAGTACAGTGGAATCTTAGTCTTCTAATGCGACACTAGAATAGTAGAATTCTAGTCTTTTAATGCGACACTAGTACAGTGGAACGATGCTCTTCTAATGTAACACTAGATTAGTAGAATGCTAGTCTTCTAATGCTACACTAGTACAGTGGAATGATGCTCTTCTAATGTAACACTAGATTAATATAATGCTAGTCTTTTAATGCGACACTAGTACAGTGGAATGATGCTCTTCTAATGTAACACGAGATTAATATAATGCTAGTCGTCTAATGCGACACTAGTTCAGTGGAATCATAGTCTTCTAATGTAATACTAGAATAGTAGAATGCTAGTCTTTTAATGCGACACTAGTACAGTGGAACGATGCTCTTCTAATGTAACACTAGATTAGTAGAATGCCAGTCTTCTAATGCGACACTAGTACAGTGGAATGATGCTCTTCTAATGTAACACTAGATTAATAGAATGCTAGTCGTCTAATGCGACACTAGTTCAGTGGAATCATAGTCTTCTAATGTAACACTAGATTAGTAGAATGCTAGTATTCGAATGCGACACCAGTACAGTGGAATGATGCTCTTCTAATGTAACACTAGATTAGTAGAATGCTAGTATTCGAATGCGACACTAGTACAGTGGAATGATGCTCTTATAATGTAACAATAGATTGGTAGAATGCTAGTCTTCTAATGCGACACTAGTACAGTGGAATGAGGCTCTTCTAATGTAACACTAGATTAGTAGAATGCTAGTCTTCTAATGCGACACTAGTACAGTGGAATGATGCTCTTCTAATGTAACACTAGATTAGTAGAATGTTAGTATTCTAATGCGACACTAGTACAGTGGAATGATGCTCTTCTAATGTAACACTAGATTAGTAGAATGCTAGTCTTCTAATGCGACACTAGTGCAGTGGAATGATGCTCTTCTAATGTAACACTAGTTTAGTAGAATGCTAGTCTTCTAATGCGACACTAGTACAGTGGAATGATGCTCTTCTAATGTAACACTAGATTAGTAGAAGGCTAGTCTTCTAATGCGACACTAGTGCAGTGGAATGATGCTCTTCTAATGTAACACTAGTTTAGTAGAATGCTAGTCTTCTAATGCGACACTAGTGCAGTGGAATGATGCTCTTCTAATGTAACACTAGATTAGTAGAAGGCTAGTATTCAAATGCGACACTAGTACAGTGGAATGATGCTCTTCTAATGTAACAATAGATCGGTAGAATGCTAGTCTTCTAATGGGACAATAGTGCAGTGGAATGATGCTCTTCTAATGTAACACTAGATTAGTATAATGCTAGTCTTCTAATGCGACACTAGTACAGTGGAACGATGCTCTTCTAATGTAACACTAGATTAGTAGAAGGCTAGTATTCAAATGCGACACTAGTACAGTGGAATGATGCTCTTCTAATGTAACACTAGATTAGTAGAAGGCTAGTATTCAAATGCGACACTAGTACAGTAGAATGATGCTCTTCTAATGTAACACTAGATTAGTAGAAGGCTAGTATTCAAATGCGACACTAGTACAGTGGAACGATGCTCTTCTAATGTAACACTAGATTAGTAGAAGGCTAGTATTCAAATGCGACACTAGTACAGTGGAATGATGCTCTTCTAATGTAACAATAGATTAGTAGAATGCTAGTCTTCTAATGCGACACTAGTACAGTGGAATGATGCTCTTCTAATGTAACACTAGATTAGTAGAATGCTAGTCTTCTAATACGACACTAGTGCAGTGGAATGATGCTCTTCTAATGTAACACTAGTTTATTAGAATGCTAGTCTTCTAATGCGACACTAGTACAGTGGAATGATGCTCTTCTAATGTAACACTAGATTAGTAGAAGGCTAGTCTTCTAATGTAACACAAGTTTAGTAGAATGCTAGTCTTCTAATGCGACACTAGTACAGTGGAATAATGCTCTTCTAATGTAACACTAGATTAGTAGAAGGCTAGTATTCAAATGCGACACTAGTACAGTGTAATGATGCTCTTCTAATGTAACAATAGATTGGTAGAATGCTAGTCTTCTAATGGAACACTAGTGCAGTGGAATGATGCTCTTCTAATGTAACACTAGATTAGTATAATGCTAGTCTTCTAATGCGACACTAGTACAGTGGAACGATGCTCTTCTAATGTAACACTAGATTAGTAGAAGGCTAGTATTCAAATGCGACACTAGTACAGTGGAATGATGCTCTTCTAATGTAACAATAGATTAGTAGAATGCTAGTCTTCTAATGCGACACTAGTACAGTGGAATGATGCTCTTCTAATGTAACACTAGATTAGTAGAATGCTAGTCTTCTAATGCGACACTAGTGCAGTGGAATGATGCTCTTCTAATGTAACACTAGTTTATTAGAATGCTAGTCTTCTAATGCGACACTAGTACAGTGGAATGATGCTCTTCTAATGTAACACTAGATTAGTAAAAGGCTAGTCTTCTAATGTAACACTAGTTTAGTAGAATGCTAGTCTTCTAATGCGACACTAGTACAGTGGAATGATGCTCTTCTAATGTAACAATATATTGGTAGAATGCTAGTCTTCTAATGGGACACTAGTGCAGTGGAATGATGCTCTTCTAATGTAACACTAGATAAGTATAATGCTAGTCTTCTAATGCGACACTAGTACAGTGGAATGATGCTCTTCTAATGTAACACTAGATTAATATAATGCTAGTCGTCTAATGCGACACTAGTTCAGTGGAATCATAGTCTTCTAATGTAATACTAGAATAGTAGAATGCTAGTCTTTTAATGCGACACTAGTACAGTGGAACGATGCTCTTCTAATGTAACACTAGATTAGTAGAATGCCAGTCTTCTAATGCGACACTAGTACAGTGGAATGATGCTCTTCTAATGTAACACTAGATGAATAGAATGCTAGTCGTCTAATGCGACACTAGTTCAGTGGAATCATAGTCTTCTAATGTAACACTAGATTAGTAGAATGCTAGTATTCGAATGCGACACTAGTACAGTGGAATGATGCTCTTCTAATGTAACACTAGATTAGTAGAATGCTAGTATTCGAATGCGACACTAGTACAGTGGAATGATGCTCTTCTAATGTAACAATAGATTGGTAGAATGCTAGTCTTCTAATGCGACACTAGTAAAGTGGAATAATGCTCTTCTAATGTAACACTAGATTAGTAGAATGCTAGTCGTCTAATGCGACACTAGTACAGTGGAATCCTAGTCTTCTAATGCGACACTAGAATAGTAGAATGCTAGTCTTCTAATGCGACACTAGTACAGTGGAATGATGCTCTTCTAATGTAACACTAGATTAGTAGAATGCTAGTCTTCTAATGCGACACTAGTACAGTGTAATGAGGCTCTTCTAATGTAACACTAGATTAGTATAATGCTAGTCGTCTAATACGACACTAGTTCAGTGGAATCATAGTTTTCTAATGTAATACTAGATTAGTAGAATGCCAGTCTTCTAATGCGACACTAGTACAGTGAAATGATGCTCTTCTAATGTAACACTAGATTAGTAGAATGCTAGTCTTCTAATGCGACACTAGTACAATGGAATGAGGCTCTTCTAATGTAACACTAGATTAGAAGAATGCCAGTCTTCTAATGCGACACTAGTACAGTGGAATGATGCTCTAATGTAACACTAGATTAGTATAATGCTAGTCTTCTAATGCGACACATGTACAGTGGAATGACGCTCTTCTAATGTAACACTAGATTAGTATAATGCTAGTCTTCTAATGCGACACTAGTACAGTGGAATCTTAGTCTTCTAATGCGACACTAGAATAGTAGAATTCTAGTCTTTTAATGCGACACTAGTACAGTGGAACGATGCTCTTCTAATGTAACACTAGATTAGTAGAATGCTAGTCTTCTAATGCGACACTAGTACAGTGGAATGATGCTCTTCTAATGTAACACTAGATTAATATAATGCTAGTCTTTTAATGCGACACTAGTACAGTGGAATGATGCTCTTCTAATGTAACACTAGATTAATATAATGCTAGTCGTCTAATGCGACACTAGTTCAGTGGAATCATAGTCTTCTAATGTAATACTAGAATAGTAGAATGCTAGTCTTTTAATGCGACACTAGTACAGTGGAATGATGCTCTTCTAATGTAACACTAGATTAATAGAATGCTAGTATTCGAATGCGACACTAGTACAGTGGAATGATGCTCTTATAATGTAAAAATAGATTGGTAGAATGCTAGTCTTTCTAATGCGACACTAGTACAGTGGAATGATGCTCTTCTAATGTAACACTAGATTAGTAGAATGCTAGTCTTCTAATGCGACACTAGTACAGTGGAATGATGCTCTTCCAATGTAACACTAGATTAGTAAAATGTTAGTATTCTAATGCGACACTAGTACAGTGGTATGATGCTTTTCTTAATGTAAACACTAGATCAGTAGAATGCTAGTCTCCTAATGCAACACTAGTACAGTGGAATGAGGCTCTTCTAATGTAACACTAGATTAGTAGAATGCTAGTCTTCTAATGCGACACTAGTACAGTGGAATGATGCTCTTCTAATGTAACACTAGATTAGTAGAATGTTAGTATTCTAATGCGACACTAGTACAGTGGAATGATGCTCTTCTAATGTAACACTAGATTAGTAGAATGCTAGTCTTCTAATGCGACACTAGTGCAGTGGAATGATGCTCTTCTAATGTAACACTAGTTTAGTTGAATGCTAGTCTTCTAATGCGACACTAGTACAGTGGAATGATGCTCTTCTAATGTAACACTAGATTAGTAGAAGGCTAGTCTTCTAATGCGACACTAGTGCAGTGGAATGATGCTCTTCTAATGTAACACTAGTTTAGTAGAATGCTAGTCTTCTAATGCGACACTAGTACAGTGGAATGATGCTCTTCCAATGTAACACTAGATTAGTAGAAGGCTAGTATTCAAATGCGACACTAGTACAGTGGAATGATGCTCTTCTAATGTAACAATAGATTGGTAGAATGCTAGTCTTCTAATTGGACACGAGTGCAGTGGAATGATGCTCTTCTAATGTAACACTAGATTAGTATAATGCTAGTCTTCTAATGCGACACTAGTACAGTGGAACGATGCTCTTCTAATGTAACACTAGATTAGTAGAAGGCTAGTATTCAAATGCGACACTAGTACAGTGGAATGATGCTCTTCTAATGTAACACTAGATTAGTAGAAGGCTAGTATTCAAATGCGACACTAGTACAGTGGAATGATGCTCTTCTAATGTAACACTAGATTAGTAGAAGGCTAGTATTCAAATGCGACACTAGTACAGTGGAACGATGCTCTTCTAATGTAACACTAGATTAGTAGAAGGCTAGTATTCAAATGCGACACTAGTACAGTGGAATGATGCTCTTCTAATGTAACAATAGATTAGTAGAATGCTAGTCTTCTAATGCGACACTAGTACAGTGGAATGATGCTCTTCTAATGTAACACTAGATTAGTAGAATGTTAGTATTCTAATGCGACACTTGTACAGTGGAATGATGCTCTTCTAATGTAACACTAGATTAGTAGAATGCTAGTCTTCTAATGCGACACTAGTGCAGTGGAATGATGCTCTTCTAATGTAACACTAGTTTAGTAGAATGTTAGTCTTCTAATGCGACACTAGTACAGTGGAATGATGCTCGTCTAATATAACACTAGATTAGTAGAAGGCTATTATTCAAATGCGACACTAGTACAGTGGAATGATGCTCTTCTAATGTAACAATAGATTAGTAGAATGCTAGTCTTCTAATGCGACACTAGTACAGTGGAATGATGCTCTTCTAATGTAACACTAGATTAGTAGAATGTTAGTATTCTAATGCGACACTTGTACAGTGGAATGATGCTCTTCTAATGTAACACTAGATTAGTAGAATGCTAGTCTTCTAATGCGACACTAGTGCAGTGGAATGATGCTCTTCTAATGTAACAATAGATTAGTAGAATGCTAGTCTTCTAATGCGACACTAGTGCAGTGGAATGATGCTCTTCTAATGTAACACTAGTTTAGTAGAATGCTAGTCTTCTAATGCGACACTAGTACAGTGGAATGATGCTCGTCTAATGTAACACTAGATTAGTAGAAGGCTAGTATTCAAATGCGACACTAGTACAGTGGAATGATGCTCGTCTAATGTAACACTAGATTAGTAGAAGGCTAGTCTTCTAATGCGACACTAGTGCAGTGGAATGATGCTCTTCTAATGTAACACTAGTTTAGTAGAATGCTAGTCTTCTAATGCGACACTAGTACAGTGGAATGATGCTCTTCTAATGTAACACTAGATTATAGAATGCTAGTCTTCTAATACGACACTAGTACAGTGGAATGATGCTCTTCTAAAGTAACACTAGATTAGTATAATGCTAGTCTTCTAATGCGACACTAGTAAAGTGGAATGATGCTCTTCTAATGTAACACTAGATTAGTAGAATGCTAATCGTCTAATGCGACACTAGTTCAGTGGAATCATAGTCTTCTAATGTAACACTAGATTAGTATAATGCTAGTCTTCTAATGCGACACTAGTACAGTGGAACGATGCTCTTCTAATGTAACACTAGATTAGTAGAAGGCTAGTATTCAAATGCGACACTAGTACAGTGGAATGATGCTCTTCTAATGTAACACTAGTTTATTAGAATGCTAGTCTTCTAATGCGACACTAGTACAGTGGAATGATGCTCTTCTAATGTAACACTAGATTAGTAGAAGGCTAGTCTTCTAATGTAACACTAGTTTAGTAGAATGCTAGTCTTCTAATGCGACACTAGTACAGTGGAATGATGCTCTTCTAATGTAACACTAGATTAGTAGAAGGCTAGTATTCAAATGCGACACTAGTACAGTGTAATGATGCTCTTCTAATGTAACAATAGATTGGTAGAATGCTAGTCTTCTAATGGGACACTAGTGCAGTGGAATGACGCTCTTCTAATGTAACACTACATTAGTATAATGCTAGTCTTCTAATGCGACACTAGTACAGTGGAACGATGCTCTTCTAATGTAACACTAGATTAGTAGAAGGCTAGTATTCAAATGCGACACTAGTACAGTGGAACGATGCTCTTCTAATGTAACACTAGATTAGTAGAATACCAGTCTTCTAATGCGACACTAGTACAGTGGAATGATGCTCTTCTAATGTAACACTAGATTAATAGAATGCTAGTCGTCTAATGCGACACTAGTTCAGTGAAATCATAGTCTTCTAATGTAACACTAGATTAGTAGAATGCTAGTCTTCTAATGCGACACTAGTACAGTGGAATGATGCTCTAATGTAACACTAGATTAGTATAATGCTAGTCTTCTAATGCGACACTAGTAAAGTGGAATGATGCTCTTCTAATGTAACACTAGATTAGTAGAATGCTAATCGTCTAATGCGACACTAGTTCAGTGGAATCATAGTCTTCTAATGTAACACTAGATTAGTAGAATGCTAGTCTTCTAATGCGACACTAGTACAGTGGAATGATGCTCTTCTAAAGTAACACTAGATTAGTATAATGCTAGTCTTCTAATGCGACACTAGTAAAGTGGAATGATGCTCTTCTAATGTAACACTAGATTAGTAGAATGCTAATCGTCTAATGCGACACTAGTTCAGTGGAATCATAGTCTTCTAATGTAACACTAGATTAGTAGAATGCTAGTCTTCTAATGCGACACTAGTACAGTGGAATGATGCTCTTCTAATGTAACACTGGATTAGTATAATGCTAGTTTCCTAATGCGACAATAGTACAGTGGTATGATGCTTTTCTAATGTAACACTAGATCAGTAGAATGCTAGTCTCCTAATGCAACACTAGTACAGTGGAATGAGGCTCTTCTAATGTAACACTAGATTAGTAGAATGCTAGTCTTCTAATGCGACACTAGTACAGTGGAATGATGCTCTTCTAATGTAACACTAGATTAGTAGAATGTTAGTATTCTAATGCGACACTAATACAGTGGAATGATGCTCTTCTAATGTAACACTAGATTAGTAGAATGCTAGTCTTCTAATGCGACACTAGTGCAGTGGAATGATGCTCTTCTAATGTAACACTAGTTTAGTAGAATGCTAGTCTTCTAATGCGACACTAGTACAGTGGAATGATGCTCTTCTAATGTAACACTAGATTGGTAGAAGGCTAGTCTTCTAATGCGACACTAGTGCAGTGGAATGATGCTCTTCTAATGTAACACTAGTTTAGTAGAATGCTAGTCTTCTAATGCGACACTAGTACAGTGGAATGATGCTCTTCTAATGTAACACTAGATTAGTAGAAGTCTAGTATTCAAATGCGACACTAGTACAGTGGAATGATGCTCTTCTAATGTAACAATAGATCGGTAGAATGCTAGGCTTCTAATGGGACACTAGTGCAGTGGAATGATGCTCTTCTAATGTAACACTAGATTAGTATAATGCTAGTCTTCTAATGCGACACTAGTACAGTGGAACGATGCTCTTCTAATGTAACACTAGATTAGTAGAAGGCTAGTATTCAAATGCGACACTAGTACAGTGGAATGATGCTCTTCTTATGTAACACTAGATTAGTAGAAGGCTAGTATTCAAATGCGACACTAGTACAGTGGAATGATGCTCTTCTAATGTAACACTAGATTAGTAGAAGGCTAGTATTCAAATGCGACACTAGTACAGTGGAACGATGCTCTTCTAATGTAACACTAGATTAGTAGAAGGCTAGTATTCAAATGCGACACTAGTACAGTGGAATGATGCTCTTCTAATGTAACAATAGATTAGTAGAATGCTAGTCTTCTAATGCGACACTAGTACAGTGAAATGATGCTCTTCTAATGTAACACTAGATTAGTAGAATGCTAGTCTTCTAATACGACACTAGTGCAGTGGAATGATGCTCTTCTAATGTAACACTAGTTTATTAGAATGCTAGTCTTCTAATGCGACACTAGTACAGTGGAATGATGCTCTTCTAATGTAACACTAGATTAGTAGAAGGCTAGTCTTCTAATGTAACACTAGTTTAGTAGAATGCTAGTCTTCTAATGCGACACTAGTACAGTGGAATGATGCTCTTCTAATGTAACACTAGATTAGTAGAATGCTAGTATTCGAATGCGACACGAGTACAGTGGAATGATGCTCTTCTAATGTAACACTAGATTAGTAGAATGCTAGTCTTCTAATGCGACACTAGTACAGTGGAATGATGCTCTAATGTAACACTAGATTAGTATAATGCTAGTCTTCTAATGCGACACAAGTACAGTGGAATGACGCTCTTCTAATGTAACACTAGATTAGTAGAATGCTAGTATTCGAATGCGACACTAGTACAGTGGAATGATGCTCTTCTAATGTAACACTAGATTAGTAGAATGCTAGTATTCGAATGCGACACTAGTACAGTGGAATGATGCTCTTCTAATGTAACAATAGTTTGGTAGAATGCTAGTCTTCTTATGTGACACTAGTAAAGTGGAATAATGCTCTTCTAATGTAACACTAGATTAGTAGAATGCTAGTCGTCTAATGCGACACTAGTACAGTGGAATCTTAGTCTTCTAATGCGACACTAGAATAGTAGAATGCTAGTCTTCTAATGCGACACTAGTACAGTGGAATGATGCTCTTCTAATGTAACGCTAGATTAGTAGAATGCTAGTCTTCTAATGCGACACTAGTACAGTGTAATGAGGCTCTTCTAATGTAACACTAGATTAGTATAATGCTAGTCGTCTAATACGACACTAGTTCAGTGGAATCATAGTCTTCTAATGTAATACTAGATTAGTAGAATGCCAGTCTTCTAATGCGACACTAGTACAGTGAAATGATGCTCTTCTAATGTAACACTAGATTAGTAGAATGCTAGTCTTCTAATGCGACACTAGTACAATGGAATGAGGCTCTTCTAATGTAACACTAGATTAGAAGAATGCTAGTCTTCTAATCCGACACTAGTACAGTGGAATGATGCTCTAATGTAACACTAGATTAGTATAATGCTAGTCTTCTAATGCGACACAAGTACAGTGGAATGACGCTCTTCTAATGTAACACTAGATTAGTATAATGCTAGTCTTCTAATGCGACACTAGTACAGTGGAATCTTAGTCTTCTAATGCGACACTAGAATAGTAGAATGCTAGTCTTTTAATGCGACACTAGTACAGTGGAACGATGCTCTTCTAATGTAACACTAGATTACTCGAATACTAGTCTTCTAATGCGACACTAGTACAGTGGAATGATGCTCTTCTAATGTAACACTAGATTAATATAATGCTAGTCTTTTAATGCGACACTAGTACAGTGGAATGATGCTCTTCTAATGTAACACTAGATTAATATAATGCCAGTCGTCTAATGCGACACTAGTTCAGTGGAATCATAGTCTTCTAATGTAATACTAGAATAGTAGAATGCTAGTCTTTTAATGCGACACTAGTACAGTGGAACGATGCTCTTCTAATGTAACACTAGATTAGTAGAATGCCAGTCTTCTAATGCGACACTAGTACAGTGGAATGATGCTCTTCTAATGTAACACTAGATTAATAGAATGCTAGTCGTCTAATGCGACACTAGTTCAGTGGAATCATAGTCTTCTAATGTAACACTAGATTAGTAGAATGCTAGTATTCGAATGCGACACTAGTACAGAGGAATGATGCTCTTCTAATGTAACACTAGATTAGTAGAATGCTAGTATTCGAATGCGACACTAGTACAGTGGAATGATGCTCTTATAATGTAACAATAGATTGGTAGAATGCTAGTCTTCTAATGCGACACTAGTACAGTGGAATCTTAGTCTTCTAATGCGACACTAGAATAGTAGAATGCTAGTCTTCTAATGCGACACTAGTACAGTGGAATGATGCTCTAATGTAACACTAGATTAGTATAATGCTAGTCTTCTAATGCGACACTAGTAAAGTGGAATGATGCTCTTCTAATGTAACACTAGATTAGTAGAATGCTAATCGTCTAATGCGACACTAGTTCAGTGGAATCATAGTCTTCTAATGTACCACTAGATTAGTAGAATGCTAGTCTTCTAATGCGACACTAGTACAGTGGAATGATGCTCTTCTAAAGTAACACTAGATTAGTATAATGCTAGTCTTCTAATGCGACACTAGTAAAGTGGAATGATGCTCTTCTAATGTAACACTAGATTAGTAGAATGCTAATCGTCTAATGCGACACTAGTTCAGTGGAATCATAGTCTTCTAATGTAACACTAGATTAGTAGAATGCTAGTCTTCTAATGCGACACTAGTACAGTGGAATGATGCTCTTCTAATGTAACACTGGATTAGTATAATGCTAATTTCCTAATGCGACAATAGTACAGTGGTATGATGCTTTTCTAATGTAACACTAGATCAGTAGAATGCTAGTCTCCTAATGCAACACTAGTACAGTGGAATGAGGCTCTTCTAATGTAACACTAGATTAGTAGAATGCTAGTCTTCTAATGCGACACTAGTACAGTGGAATGATGCTCTTCTAATGTAACACTAGATTAGTAGAATGTTAGTATTCTAATGCGACACGAGTACAGTGGAATGATGCTCTTCTAATGTAACACTAGATTAGTAGAATGCTAGTCTTCTAATGCGACACTAGTGCAGTGGAATGATGCTCTTCTAATGTAACACTAGTTTAGTAGAATGCTAGTATTCAAATGCGACACTAGTACAGTGGAATGATGCTCTTCTAATGTAACAATAGATTAGTAGAATGCTAGTATTCAAATGCGACACTAGTACAGTGGAATGATGCTCTTCTAATGTAACAATAGATTAGTAGAATGCTAGTCTTCTAATGCGACACTAGTACAGTGGAATGATGCTCTTTCTAATGTAACACTAGATTAATATAATGCTAGTCGTCTAATGCGACACTAGTTAAGTGGAATCATAGTCTTCTAATGTAATACTAGAATAGTAGAATGCTAGTCTTTTAATGCGACACTAGTACAGTGGAATGATGCTCTTCTAATGTAACACTAGATTAGTATAATGCTAGTCTTCTAATGCGACACTAGTAAAGTGGAATGATGCTCTTCTAATGTAACACTAGATTAGTAGAATGCTAATCGTCTAATGCGACACTAGTTCAGTGGAATCATAGTCTTCTAATGTAACACTAGATTAGTATAATGCTAGTCTTCTAATGCGACACTAGTACAGTGGAACGATGCTCTTCTAATGTAACACTAGATTAGTAGAAGGCTAGTATTCAAATGCGACACTAGTACAGTGGAATGATGCTCTTCTAATGTAACACTAGTTTATTAGAATGCTAGTCTTCTAATGCGACACTAGTACAGTGGAATGATGCTCTTCTAATGTAACACTAGATTAGTAGAAGGCTAGTCTTCTAATGTAACACTAGTTTAGTAGAATGCTAGTCTTCTAATGCGACACTAGTACAGTGGAATGATGCTCTTCTAATGTAACACTAGATTAGTAGAAGGCTAGTATTCAAATGCGACACTAGTACAGTGTAATGATGCTCTTCTAATGTAACAATAGATTGGTAGAATGCTAGTCTTCTAATGGGACACTAGTGCAGTGGAATGATGCTCTTCTAATGTAACACTACATTAGTATAATGCTAGTCTTCTAATGCGACACTAGTACAGTGGAACGATGCTCTTCTAATGTAACACTAGATTAGTAGAAGGCTAGTATTCAAATGCGACACTAGTACAGTGGAACGATGCTCTTCTAATGTAACACTAGATTAGTAGAATGCCAGTCTTCTAATGCGACACTAGTACAGTGGAATGATGCTCTTCTAATGTAACACTAGATTAATAGAATGCTAGTCGTCTAATGCGACACTAGTTCAGTGAAATCATAGTCTTCTAATGTAACACTAGATTAGTAGAATGCTAGTATTCGAATGCGACACTAGTACAGTGGAATGATGCTCTTCTAATGTAACACTAGATTAGTAGAATGCTAGTATTCGAATGCGACACTAGTACAGTGGAATGATGCTCTTATAATGTAACAATAGATTGGTAGAATGCTAGTCTTCTAATGCGACACTAGTACAGTGGAATCTTAGTCTTCTAATGCGACACTAGAATAGTAGAATGCTAGTCTTCTAATGCGACACTAGTACAGTGGAAAGATGCTCTAATGTAACACTAGATTAGTATAATGCTAGTCTTCTAATGCGACACTAGTAAAGTGGAAGATGCTCTTCTAATGTAACACTAGATTAGTAGAATGCTAATCGTCTAATGCGACACTAGTTCAGTGGAATCATAGTCTTCTAATGTAACACTAGATTAGTAGAATGCTAGTCTTCTAATGCGACACTAGTACAGTGGAATGATGCTCTTCTAAAGTAACACTAGATTAGTATAATGCTAGTCTTCTAATGCGACACTAGTAAAGTGAAATGATGCTCTTCTAATGTAACACTAGATTAGTAGAATGCTAATCGTCTAATGCGACACTAGTTCAGTGGAATCATAGTCTTCTAATGTAACACTAGATTAGTAGAATGCTAGTCTTCTAATGCGACACTAGTACAGTGGAATGATGCTCTTCTAATGTAACACTGGATTAGTATAATGCTAGTTTCCTAATGCGACAATAGTACAGTGGTATGATGCTTTTCTAATGTAACACTAGATCAGTAGAATGCTAGTCTCCTAATGCAACACTAGTACAGTGGAATGATGCTCTTCTAATGTAACACTAGATTAGTAGAATGCTAGTCTTCTAATGCGACACTAGTACAGTGGAATATAGTCTTCTAATGCGACACTAGAATAGTAGAATGCTAGTCTTCTAATGCGACACTAGTACAGTGGAACTTATGATGATCCCAATGTAACACCAGATTAGTAGAATGCTGGTCTTCTAATGCGACACTAGTACAGTTGAATGAGACTCTTCTAATGTAACACTAGATTAGTATAATGCCAGTCTTCTAATGCGACACTAGTACAGTTGAATGAGACTCTTCTAATGTAACACTAGATTAGTATAATGCTAGTCTTCTAATGCGACACTAGTACAGTTGAATGAGACTCTTCTAATGTAACACTAGATTAGTAGAATGCTAGTCTTCTAATGCGACACTAGTACAGTGGAATGATGGTCTAATGTAAAACTAGATTAGTAGAATGCTAGTCTTCAAATGCGACACTAGTACAGTGGAATGATACTCTTCTAATGTAACAATAAATTAGTAGAATTCTAGTCTTCTAATGCGACACTAGTACAGTGGAATGATGCTTTTAATGTAACAATAAATAAGTAGAATGCTAGTCTTCTAATGCGACATTAGTGCAGTGGAATGATGCTCTTCTAATGTAACACTAGATTAGTAGAATGCTAGTCTTCTAATGCGACACTAGTACAGTGGAATGAGGCTCTTCTAATGTAACACTAGATTAGTATAATGCTAGTCGTCTAATGCGACACTAGTTCAGTGGAATCATAGTCTTCTAATGTAATACTAGATTAGTAGAATGCCAGTCTGCTAATGCGACACTAGTACAGTGAAATGATGCTCTTCTAATGTAACACTAGATTAGTATCCTGCTAGTTTTCTAATGCGACACTAGTACAATGGAATGATGCTCTTCTAATGTAACACTAGATTAGTAGAATGCTAGTCTTCTAATGCGACACTAGTACAGTGGAATGATGCTCTTCTAATGTAATAATATATTAGTATAATGCTAGTCTTCTGATGCGACACTAGTACAGTGGAATGATGCTCTAATGTAACACTAGATTAGTATAATTCTAGTCTTCTAATGCGACACTAGTACAGTGGAATATTAGTCTTCTAATGCGACACTAGAATAGTAGAATGCTAGTCTTCTAATGCGACACTAGTACAGTGGAACTTATGATGATCCAATGTAACACCAGATTAGTAGAATGCTGGTCTTCTAATGCGACACTAGTACAGTTGAATGAGACTCTTCTAATGTAACACTAGATTAGTATAATGCCAGTCTTCTAATGCGACACTAGTACAGTTGAATGAGACTCTTCTAATGTAACACTAGATTAGTATAATGCTAGTCTTCTAATGCGACACTAGTACAGTTGAATGAGACTCTTCTAATGTAACACTAGATTAGTAGAATGCTAGTCTTCTAATGCGACACTAGTACAGTGGAATGATGGTCTAATGTAAAACTAGATTAGTAGAATGCTAGTCTTCAAATGCGACACTAGTACAGTGGAATGATACTCTTCTAATGTAACAATTAATTAGTAGAATTCTAGTCTTCTAATGCGACACTAGTACAGTGGAATGATGCTCTTCTAATGTAACAATAAATAAGTAGAATGCTAGTCTTCTAATGCGACATTAGTGCAGTGGAATGATGCTCTTCTAATGTAACACTAGATTAGTAGAATGCTAGTCTTCTAATGCGACACTAGTACAGTGGAATGAGGCTCTTCTAATGTAACACTAGATTAGTATAATGCTAGTCATCTAATGCGACACTAGTTCAGTGGAATCATAGTCTTCTAATGTAATACTAGATTAGTAGAATGCCAGTCTGCTAATGCGACACTAGTACAGTGAAATGATGCTCTTCTAATGTAACACTAGATTAGTAGAATGCTAGTCTTCTAATGCGACACTAGTACAATGGAATGAGGCTCTTCTAATGTAACACTAGATTAGAAGAATGCTAGTCTTCTAATGCGACACTAGTACAGTGGAATGATGCTCTTCTAATGTAATAATATATTAGTATAATGCTAGTTTTCTAATGCGACACTAGTACAGTGGAATGATGCTGTAATGTAACACTAGATTAGTATAATGCTAGTTTTCTAATGCGACACTAGTACAGTGGAATGAGACTCTTCTAATGTAACACTAGATTAGTATAATTCTAGTCTTCTAATGCGACACTAGTACAGTGGAATATTAGTCTTCTAATGCGACACTAGAATAGTAGAATGCTAGTCTTCTAATGCGACACTAGTACAGTGGAACTTATGATGCTCCAATGTAACACCAGATTAGTAGAATGCTGGTCTTCTAATGCGACACTAGTACAGTTGAATGAGACTCTTCTAATGTAACACTAGATTAGTATAATGCCAGTCTTCTAATGCGACACTAGTACAGTTGAATGAGACTCTTCTAATGTAACACTAGATTAGTATAATGCTAGTCTTCTAATGCGACACTAGTACAGTTGAATGAGACTCTTCTAATGTAACACTAGATTAGTAGAATGCTAGTCTTCTAATGCGACACTAGTACAGTGGAATGATGCTCTAATGTAACACTAGATTAGTAGAATGCTAGTCTTCAAATGCGACACTAGTACAGTGGAATGATACTCTTCTAATGTAACAATAAATTAGTAGAATTCTAGTCTTCTAATGCGACACTAGTACAGTGGAATGATGCTCTTCTAATGTAACAATAAATAAGTAGAATGCTAGTCTTCTAATGCGACACTAGTGCAGTGGAATGATGCTCTTCTAATGTAACACTAGATTAGTAGAATGCTAGTCTTCTAATGCGACACTAGTACAGTGGAATGAGACTCTTCTAATGTAACACTAGATTAGTATAATGCTAGTCGTCTAATGCGACACTAGTTCAGCGGAATCATAGTCTTCTAATGTAATACTAGATTAGTAGAATGCCAGTCTTCTAATGCGACACTAGTACAGTGAAATGATGCTCTTCTAATGTAACACGAGATTAGTAGAATGCTAGTCTTCTAATGCGACACTAGTACAATGGAATGAGGCTCTTCTAATGTAACACTAGATTAGAAGAATGCTAGTCTTCTAATGCGACACTAGTACAGTGGAATGATGCTCTTCTAATGTAACACTAGATTAATATAATGCTAGTCGTCTAATGCGACACTAGTTAAGTGGAATCATAGTCTTCTAATGTAATACTAGAATAGTAGAATGCTAATCTTTTAATGCGACACTAGTACAGTGGAACGATGCTCTTCTAATGTAACACTAGATTAGTAGAATGCTAGTCTTCTAATGGGACACTAGTGCAGTGGAATGATGCTCTTCTAATGTAACACTAGATAAGTATAATGCTAGTCTTCTAATGCGACACTAGTACAGTGGAATGATGCTCTTCTAATGTAACACTAGATTAATATAATGCTAGTCGTCTAATGCGACACTAGTTAAGTGGAATCATAGTCTTCTAATGTAATACTAGAATAGTAGAATGCTAATCTTTTAATGCGACACTAGTACAGTGGAACGATGCTCTTCTAATGTAACACTAGATTAGTAGAATGCTAGTATTCGAGTGCGACACTAGTACAGTGGAATGATGCTCTTCTAATGTAACACTAGATTAGTAGAATGCTAGTCTTCTAATGGGACACTAGTGCAGTGGAATGATGCTCTTCTAATGTAACACTAGATAAGTATAATGCTAGTCTTCTAATGCGACACTAGTACAGTGGAATGATGCTCTTCTAATGTAACACTAGATTAATATAATGCTAGTCGTCTAATGCGACACTAGTTAAGTGGAATCATAGTCTTCTAATGTAATACTAGAATAGTAGAATGCTAATCTTTTAATGCGACACTAGTACAGTGGAACGATGCTCTTCTAATGTAACACTAGATTAGTAGAATGCTAGTATTCGAGTGCGACACTAGTACAGTGGAATGATGCTCTTCTAATGTAACACTAGATTAGTAGAATGCTAGTCTTCTAATGGGACACTAGTGCAGTGGAATGATGCTCTTCTAATGTAACACTAGATAAGTATAATGCTAGTCTTCTAATGCGACACTAGTACAGTGGAATGATGCTCTTCTAATGTAACACTAGATTAATATAATGCTAGTCGTCTAATGCGACACTAGTTCAGTGGAATCATAGTCTTCTAATGTAATACTAGAATAGTAGAATGCTAGTCTTTTAATGCGACACTAGTACAGTGGAACGATGCTCTTCTAATGTAACACTAGATTAGTAGAATGCCAGTCTTCTAATGCGACACTAGTACAGTGGAATGATGCTCTTCTAATGTAACACTAGATTAATAGAATGCTAGTCGTCTAATGCGACACTAGTTCAGTGGAATCATAGTCTTCTAATGTAACACTAGATTAGTAGAAGGCTAGTATTCAAATGCGACACTAGTACAGTGGAACGATGCTCTTCTAATGTAACACTAGATTAGTAGAAGGCTAGTATTCAAATGCGACACTAGTACAGTGGAATGATGCTCTTCTAATGTAACAATAGATTAGTAGAATGCTAGTCTTCTAATGCGACACTAGTACAGTGGAATGATGCTCTTCTAATGTAACACTAGATTAGTAGAATGCTAGTCTTCTAATACGACACTAGTGCAGTGGAATGATGCTCTTCTAATGTAACACTAGTTTATTAGAATGCTAGTCTTCTAATGCGACACTAGTACAGTGGAATGATGCTCTTCTAATGTAACACTAGATTAGTAGAAGGCTAGTCTTCTAATGTAACACAAGTTTAGTAGAATGCTAGTCTTCTAATGCGACACTAGTACAGTGGAATAATGCTCTTCTAATGTAACACTAGATTAGTAGAAGGCTAGTATTCAAATGCGACACTAGTACAGTGTAATGATGCTCTTCTAATGTAACAATAGATTGGTAGAATGCTAGTCTTCTAATGGAACACTAGTGCAGTGGAATGATGCTCTTCTAATGTAACACTAGATTAGTATAATGCTAGTCTTCTAATGCGACACTAGTACAGTGGAACGATGCTCTTCTAATGTAACACTAGATTAGTAGAAGGCTAGTATTCAAATGCGACACTAGTACAGTGGAATGATGCTCTTCTAATGTAACAATAGATTAGTAGAATGCTAGTCTTCTAATGCGACACTAGTACAGTGGAATGATGCTCTTCTAATGTAACACTAGATTAGTAGAATGCTAGTCTTCTAATGCGACACTAGTGCAGTGGAATGATGCTCTTCTAATGTAACACTAGTTTAGTAGAATGCTAGTCTTCTAATGCGACACTAGTACAGTGGAATGATGCTCGTCTAATGTAACACTAGATTAGTAGAAGGCTAGTATTCAAATGCGACACTAGAACAGTGGAATGATGCTCTTCTAATGTAACAAAAGATTAGTAGAATGCTAGTCTTCTAATGCGACACTAGTGCAGTGGAATGATGCTCTTCTAATGTAACACTAGTTTAGTAGAATGCTAGTCTTCTAATGCGACACTAGTACAGTGGAATGATGCTCGTCTAATGTAACACTAGATTAGTAGAAGGCTAGTATTCAAATGCGACACTAGTACAGTGGAATGATGCTCTTCTAATGTAACAATAGATTAGTAGAATGCTAGTCTTCTAATGCGACACTAGTACAGTGGAATGATGCTCGTCTAATGTAACACTAGATTAGTAGAAGGCTAGTCTTCTAATGCGACACTAGTGCAGTGGAATGATGCTCTTCTAATGTAACACTAGTTTAGTAGAATGCTAGTCTTCTAATGCGACACTAGTACAGTGGAATGATGCTCTTCTAATGTAACACTAGATTATAGAATGCTAGTCTTCTAATACGACACTAGTACAGTGGAATGATGCTTTTCTAATGTAACACTAGATCAGTAGAATGCTAGTCTCCTAATGCAACACTAGTACAGTGGAATGATGCTCTTCTAATGTAACACTAGATTAGTAGAATGTTAGTATTCTAATGCGACACTTGTACAGTGGAATGATGCTCTTCTAATGTAACACTAGATTAGTAGAATGCTAGTCTTCTAATGCGACACTAGTGCAGTGGAATGATGCTCTTCTAATGTAACACTAGATTAGTAGAAGGCTAGTCTTCTAATGCGACACTAGTGCAGTGGAATGATGCTCTTCTAATGTAACACTAGTTTAGTAGAATGCTAGTCTTCTAATGCGACACTAGTACAGTGGAATGATGCTCGTCTAATGTAACACTAGATTAGTAGAAGGCTAGTATTCAATTGCGACACTAGTACAGTGGAATGATGCTCTTCTAATGTAACAATAGATTAGTAGAATGCTAGTCTTCTAATGCGACACTAGTACAGTGGAATGATGCTCGTCTAATGTAACACTAGATTAGTAGAAGGCTAGTCTTCTAATGCGACACTAGTGCAGTGGAATGATGCTCTTCTAATGTAACACTAGTTTAGTAGAATGCTAGTCTTCTAATGCGACACTAGTACAGTGGAATGATGCTCTTCTAATGTAACACTAGATTATAGAATGCTAGTCTTCTAATACGACACTAGTACAGTGGAATGATGCTCTTCTAAAGTAACACTAGATTAGTATAATGCTAGTCTTCTAATGCGACACTAGTAAAGTGGAATGATGCTCTTCTAATGTAACACTAGATTAGTAGAATGCTAATCGTCTAATGCGACACTAGTTCAGTGGAATCATAGTCTTCTAATGTAACACTAGATTAGTATAATGCTAGTCTTCTAATGCGACACTAGTACAGTGGAACGATGCTCTTCTAATGTAACACTAGATTAGTAGAAGGCTAGTATTCAAATGCGACACTAGTACAGTGGAATGATGCTCTTCTAATGTAACACTAGTTTATTAGAATGCTAGTCTTCTAATGCGACACTAGTACAGTGGAATGATGCTCTTCTAATGTAACACTAGATTAGTAGAAGGCTAGTCTTCTAATGTAACACTAGTTTAGTAGAATGCTAGTCTTCTAATGCGACACTAGTACAGTGGAATGATGCTCTTCTAATGTAACACTAGATTAGTAGAAGGCTAGTATTCAAATGCGACACTAGTACAGTGTAATGATGCTCTTCTAATGTAACAATAGATTGGTAGAATGCTAGTCTTCTAATGGGACACTAGTGCAGTGGAATGACGCTCTTCTAATGTAACACTACATTAGTATAATGCTAGTCTTCTAATGCGACACTAGTACAGTGGAACGATGCTCTTCTAATGTAACACTAGATTAGTAGAAGGCTAGTATTCAAATGCGACACTAGTACAGTGGAACGATGCTCTTCTAATGTAACACTAGATTAGTAGAATACCAGTCTTCTAATGCGACACTAGTACAGTGGAATGATGCTCTTCTAATGTAACACTAGATTAATAGAATGCTAGTCGTCTAATGCGACACTAGTTCAGTGAAATCATAGTCTTCTAATGTAACACTAGATTAGTAGAATGCTAGTATTCGAATGCGACACTAGTACAGTGGAATGATGCTCTTCTAATGTAACATTAGATTAGTAGAATGCTAGTATTCGAATGCGACACTAGTACAGTGGAATGATGCTCTTATAATGTAACAATAGATTGGTAGAATGCTAGTCTTCTAATGCGACACTAGTACAGTGGAATCTTAGTCTTCTAATGCGACACTAGAATAGTAGAATGCTAGTCTTCTAATGCGACACTAGTACAGTGGAATGATGCTCTAATGTAACACTAGATTAGTATAATGCTAGTCTTCTAATGCGACACTAGTAAAGTGGAATGATGCTCTTCTAATGTAACACTAGATTAGTAGAATGCTAATCGTCTAATGCGACACTAGTTCAGTGGAATCATAGTCTTCTAATGTAACACTAGATTAGTAGAATGCTAGTCTTCTAATGCGACACTAGTACAGTGGAATGATGCTCTTCTAAAGTAACACTAGATTAGTATAATGCTAGTCTTCTAATGCGACACTAGTAAAGTGGAATGATGCTCTTCTAATGTAACACTAGATTAGTAGAATGCTAATCGTCTAATGCGACACTAGTTCAGTGGAATCATAGTCTTCTAATGTAACACTAGATTAGTAGAATGCTAGTCTTCTAATGCGACACTAGTACAGTGGAATGATGCTCTTCTAATGTAACACTGGATTAGTATAATGCTAGTTTCCTAATGCGACAATAGTACAGTGGTATGATGCTTTTCTAATGTAACACTAGATCAGTAGAATGCTAGTCTCCTAATGCAACACTAGTACAGTGGAATGAGGCTCTTCTAATGTAACACTAGATTAGTAGAATGCTAGTCTTCTAATGCGACACTAGTACAGTGGAATGATGCTCTTCTAATGTAACACTAGATTAGTAGAATGTTAGTATTCTAATGCGACACTAGTACAGTGGTATGATGCTTTTCTAATGTAACACTAGATCAGTAGAATGCTAGTCTCCTAATGCAACACTAGTACAGTGGAATGAGGCTCTTCTAATGTAACACTAGATTAGTAGAATGCTAGTCTTCTAATGCGACACTAGTACAGTGGAATGATGCTCTTCTAATGTAACACTAGATTAGTAGAATGTTAGTATTCTAATGCGACACTAGTACAGTGGAATGATGCTCTTCTAATGTAACACTAGATTAGTAGAATGCTAGTCTTCTAATGCGACACTAGTGCAGTGGAATGATGCTCTTCTACTGTAACACTAGTTTAGTTGAATGCTAGTCTTCTAATGCGACACTAGTACAGTGGAATGATGCTCTTCTAATGTAACACTAGATTAGTAGAAGGCTAGTCTTCTAATGCGACACTAGTGCAGTGGAATGATGCTCTTCTAATGTAACACTAGTTTAGTAGAATGCTAGTCTTCTAATGCGACACTAGTACAGTGGAATGATGCTCTTCCAATGTAACACTAGATTAGTAGAAGGCTAGTATTCAAATGCGACACTAGTACAGTGGAATGATGCTCTTCTAATGTAACAATAGATTGGTAGAATGCTAGTCTTCTAATGGGACACGAGTGCAGTGGAATGATGCTCTTCTAATGTAACACGAGATTAGTATAATGCTAGTCTTCTAATGCGACACTAGTACAGTGGAACGATGCTCTTCTAATGTAACACTAGATTAGTAGAAGGCTAGTATTCAAATGCGACACTAGTACAGTGGAATGATGCTCTTCTAATGTAACACTAGATTAGTAGAAGGCTAGTATTCAAATGCGACACTGGTACAGTGGAATGATGCTCTTCTAATGTAACACTAGATTAGTAGAAGGCTAGTATTCAAATGCGACACTAGTACAGTGGAACGATGCTCTTCTAATGTAACACTAGATTAGTAGAAGGCTAGTATTCAAATGCGACACTAGTACAGTGGAATGATGCTCTTCTAATGTAACAATAGATTAGTAGAATGCTAGTCTTCTAATGCGACACTAGTACAGTGGAATGATGCTCTTCTAATGTAACACTAGATTAGTAGAATGTTAGTATTCTAATGCGACACTTGTACAGTGGAATGATGCTCTTCTAATGTAACACTAGATTAGTAGAATGCTAGTCTTCTAATGCGACACTAGTGCAGTGGAATGATGCTCTTCTAATGTAACACTAGTTTAGTAGAATGCTAGTCTTCTAATGCGACACTAAGTACAGTGGAATGATGCTCGTCTAATGTAACACTACATTAATAGAAAGGCTAGTATTCAAATGCGACACTAGTACAGTGGGAATGATGCTCTTCTTATGTAACAATAGATTAATAAGAATGCTAGTCTTCTAATGCGACACTAGTACAGTGGAATGATGCTCTTCTAATGTAACACTAGATTAGTAGAATGTTAGTATTCTAATGCGACACTTGTACAGTGGAATGATGCTCTTCTAATGTAACACTAGATTAGTAGAATGCTAGTCTTCTAATGCGACACTAGTGCAGTGGAATGATGCTCTTCTAATGTAACACTAGTTTAGTAGAATGCTAGTCTTCTAATGCGACACTAGTACAGTGGAATGATGCTCGTCTAATGTAACACTAGATTAGTAGAAGGCTAGTATTCAAATGCGACACTAGAACAGTGGAATGATGCTCTTCTAATGTAACAAAAGATTAGTAGAATGCTAGTCTTCTAATGCGACACTAGTGCAGTGGAATGATGCTCTTCTAATGTAACACTAGTTTAGTAGAATGCTAGTCTTCTAATGCGACACTAGTACAGTGGAATGATGCTCGTCTAATGTAACACTAGATTAGTAGAAGGCTAGTATTCAAATGCGACACTAGTACAGTGGAATGATGCTCTTCTAATGTAACAATAGATTAGTAGAATGCTAGTCTTCTAATGCGACACTAGTACAGTGGAATGATGCTCGTCTAATGTAACACTAGATTAGTAGAAGGCTAGTCTTCTAATGCGACACTAGTGCAGTGGAATGATGCTCTTCTAATGTAACACTAGTTTAGTAGAATGCTAGTCTTCTAATGCGACACTAGTACAGTGGAATGATGCTCTTCTAATGTAACACTAGATTATAGAATGCTAGTCTTCTAATACGACACTAGTACAGTGGAATGATGCTTTTCTAATGTAACACTAGATCAGTAGAATGCTAGTCTCCTAATGCAACACTAGTACAGTGGAATGAGGCTCTTCTAATGTAACACTAGATTAGTAGAATGCTAGTCTTCTAATGCGACACTAGTACAGTGGAATGATGCTCTTCTAATGTAACACTAGATTAGTAGAATATTAGTATTCTAATGCGACACTAGTACAGTGGAATGATGCTCTTCTAATGTAACACTAGATTAGTAGAATGCTAGTCTTCAAATGCGACACTAGTACAGTGGAATGATGCTCTTCTAATGTAACACTAGTTTATTAGAATGCTAGTCTTCTAATGCGACACTAGTACAGTGGAATGATGCTCTTCTAATGTAACACTAGATTATAGAATGCTAGTCTTCTAATACGACACTAGTACAGTGGAATGATGCTCTTCTAAAGTAACACTAGATTAGTATAATGCTAGTCTTCTAATGCGACACTAGTAAAGTGGAATGATGCTCTTCTAATGTAACACTAGATTAGTAGAATGCTAATCGTCTAATGCGACACTAGTTCAGTGGAATCATAGTCTTCTAATGTAACACTAGATTAGTATAATGCTAGTCTTCTAATGCGACACTAGTACAGTGGAACGATGCTCTTCTAATGTAACACTAGATTAGTAGAAGGCTAGTATTCAAATGCGACACTAGTACAGTGGAATGATGCTCTTCTAATGTAACACTAGTTTATTAGAATGCTAGTCTTCTAATGCGACACTAGTACAGTGGAATGATGCTCTTCTAATGTAACACTAGATTAGTAGAAGGCTAGTATTCAAATGCGACACTAGTACAGTGTAATGATGCTCTTCTAATGTAACAATAGATTGGTAGAATGCTAGTCTTCTAATGGGACACTAGTGCAGTGGAATGATGCTCTTCTAATGTAACACTACATTAGTATAATGCTAGTCTTCTAATGCGACACTAGTACAGTGGAATGATGCTCTTCTAATGTAACACTAGATTAGTAGAAGGCTAGTCTTCTATGCGACACTAGTACAGTGGAATGATGCTCTTCTAATGTAACACTAGATTAGTAGAATGCTAGTTTCCTAATGCGACACTAGTACAGTGGTATGATGCTTCTTCTAATGTAACACTAGATTAGTAGAATGCTAGTCTTCTAATGCGACACTAGTGCAGTGGAATGATGCTCTTCTAATGTAACACTAGATTAGTAGAATGCTAGTCTTCTAATGCGACACTAGTACAGTGGAATGATGCTCTTCTAATGTAACACTAGATTAGTAGAATATTAGTATTCTAATGCGACACTAGTACAGTGGAATGATGCTCTTCTAATGTAACACTAGATTAGTAGAATGCTAGTCTTCTAATGCGACACTAGTGCAGTGGAATGATGCTCTTCTACTGTAACACTAGTTTAGTTGAATGCTAGTCTTCTAATGCGACACTAGTACAGTGGTATGATGCTTTTCTAATGTAACACTAGATCAGTAGAATGCTAGTCTCCTAATGCAACACTAGTACAGTGGAATGAGGCTCTTCTAATGTAACACTAGATTAGTAGAATGCTAGTCTTCTAATGCGACACTAGTACAGTGGAATGATGCTCTTCTAATGTAACACTAGATTAGTAGAATATTAGTATTCTAATGCGACACTAGTACAGTGGAATGATGCTCTTCTAATGTAACACTAGATTAGTAGAATGCTAGTCTTCTAATGGGACACTAGTGCAGTGGAATGATGCTCTTCTAATGTAACACTAGATACGTATAATGCTAGTCTTCTAATGCGACACTAGTACAGTGGAATGATGCTCTTCTAATGTAACACTAGATTAATATAATGCTAGTCGTCTAATGCGACACTAGTTCAGTGGAATCATAGTCTTCTAATGTAATACTAGATTAGTAGAATGCTAGTATTCGAGTGCGACACTAGTACAGTGGAATGATGCTCTTCTAATGTAATACTAGAATAGTAGAATGCTAGTCTTTTAATGCGACACTAGTACAGTGGAACGATGCTCTTCTAATGTAACACTAGATTAGTAGAATGCCAGTCTTCTAATGCGACACTAGTACAGTGGAATGATGCTCTTCTAATGTAACACTAGATTGGTAGAATGCTAGTCTTCTAATGGGACACTAGTGCAGTGGAATGATGCTCTTCTAATGTAACACTAGATAAGTATAATGCTAGTCTTCTAATGCGACACTAGTACAGTGGAATGATGCTCTTCTAATGTAACACTAGATTAATATAATGCTAGTCGTCTAATGCGACACTAGTACAGTGGAATGATGCTCTTCTAATGTAACACTAGATTAGTAGAATGCTAATCGTCTAATGCGACACTAGTTCAGTGGAATCATAGTCTTCTAATGTAACACTAGATTAGTAGAATGCTAGTCTTCTAATGCGACACTAGTACAGTGGAATGATGCTCTTCTAATGTAACACTGGATTAGTATAATGCTAATTTCCTAATGCGACAATAGTACAGTGGTATGATGCTTTTCTAATGTAACACTAGATCAGTAGAATGCTAGTCTCCTAATGCAACACTAGTACAGTGGAATGAGGCTCTTCTAATGTAACACTAGATTAGTAGAATGCTAGTCTTCTAATGCGACACTGGTACAGTGGAATGATGCTCTTCTAATGTAACACTAGATTAGTAGAATGTTAGTATTCTAATGCGACACTAGTACAGTGGAATGATGCTCTTCTAATGTAACACTAGATTAGTAGAATGCTAGTCTTCTAATGCGACACTAGTGCAGTGGAATGATGCTCTTCTAATGTAACACTAGTTTAGTAGAATGCTAGTCTTCTAATGCGACACTAGTACAGTGGAATGATGCTCTTCTAATGTAACACTAGATTAGTAGAAGGCTAGTCTTCTAATGCGACACTAGTGCAGTGGAATGATGCTCTTCTAATGTAACACTAGATTAGTAGAATGCTAGTCTTCTAATGCGACACTAGTACAGTGGAATGATGCTCTTCTAATGTAACACTAGATTAGTAGAATGCTAATCGTCTAATGCGACACTAGTTCAGTGGAATCATAGTCTTCTAATGTAACACTAGATTAGTAGAATGCTAGTCTTCTAATGCGACACTAGTACAGTGGAATGATGCTCTTCTAATGTAACACTGGATTAGTATAATGCTAATTTCCTAATGCGACAATAGTACAGTGGTATGATGCTTTTCTAATGTAACACTAGATCAGTAGAATGCTAGTCTCCTAATGCAACACTAGTACAGTGGAATGAGGCTCTTCTAATGTAACACTAGATTAGTAGAATGCTAGTCTTCTAATGCGACACTGGTACAGTGGAATGATGCTCTTCTAATGTAACACTAGATTAATATAATGCTAGTCGTCTAATGCGACACTAGTTCAGTGGAATCATAGTCTTCTAATGTAATACTAGAATAGTAGAATGCTAGTCTTTTAATGCGACACTAGTACAGTGGAACGATGCTCTTCTAATGTAACACTAGATTAGTAGAATGCCAGTCTTCTAATGCGACACTAGTACAGTGGAATGATGCTCTTCTAATGTAACACTAGATTAATAGAATGCTAGTCGTCTAATGCGACACTAGTGCAGTGGAATGATGCTCTTCTAATGTAACACTAGTTTAGTAGAATGCTAGTCTTCTAATGCGACACTAGTACAGTGGAATGATGCTCGTCTAATGTAACACTAGATTAGTAGAAGGCTAGTATTCAAATGCGACACTAGTACAGTGGAATGATGCTCTTCTAATGTAACAATAGATTAGTAGAATGCTAGTCTTCTAATGCGACACTAGTACAGTGGAATGATGCTCGTCTAATGTAACACTAGATTAGTAGAAGGCTAGTCTTCTAATGCGACACTAGTGCAGTGGAATGATGCTCTTCTAATGTAACACTAGTTTAGTATAATGCTAGTCTTCTAATGCGACACTAGTACAGTGGAATGATGCTCTTCTAATGTAACACTAGATTAATATAATGCTAGTCGTCTAATGCGACACTAGTTAAGTGGAATCATAGTCTTCTAATGTAATACTAGAATAGTAGAATGCTAGTCTTTTAATGCGACACTAGTACAGTGGAATGATGCTCTTCTAATGTACCCCTAGATTAGTATAATGCTAGTCTTCTAATGCGACACTAGTACAGTGGAATGATGCTCTAATGTAACACTAGATTAGTATAATGCTAGTTTTCTAATGCGACACTAGTACAGTGGAATGAGACTCTTCTAATGTAACACTAGATTAGTATAATTCTAGTCTTCTAATGCGACACTAGTACAGTGGAATATTAGTCTTCTAATGCGACACTAGAATAGTAGAATGCTAGTCTTCTAATGCGACACTAGTACAGTGGAACTTATGATGCTCCAATGTAACACCAGATTAGTAGAATGCTGGTCTTCTAATGCGACACTAGTACAGTTGAATGAGACTCTTCTAATGTAACACTAGATTAGTATAATGCCAGTCTTCTAATGCGACACTAGTACAGTTGAATGAGACTCTTCTAATGTAACACTAGATTAGTATAATGCTAGTCTTCTAATGCGACACTAGTACAGTTGAATGAGACTCTTCTAATGTAACACTAGATTAGTAGAATGCTAGTCTTCTAATGCGACACTAGTACAGTGGAATGATGCTCTAATGTAACACTAGATTAGTAGAATGCTAGTCTTCAAATGCGACACTAGTACAGTGGAATGATACTCTTCTAATGTAACAATAAATTAGTAGAATTCTAGTCTTCTAATGCGACACTAGTACAGTGGAATGATGCTCTTCTAATGTAACAATAAATAAGTAGAATGCTATTCTTTTAATGCGACACTAGTGCAGTGGAATGATGCTCTTCTAATGTAACACTAGATTAGTAGAATGCTAGTCTTCTAATGCGACACTAGTACAGTGGAATGAGGCTCTTCTAATGTAACACTAGATTAGTATAATGCTAGTCGTCTAATGCGACACTAGTTCAGTGGAATCATAGTCTTCTAATGTAATACTAGATTAGTAGAATGCCAGTCTTCTAATGCGACACTAGTACAGTGAAATGATGCTCTTCTAATGTAACACTAGATTAGTAGAATGCTAGTCTTCTAATGCGACACTAGTACAGTGGAATGATGCTCTTCTAATGTAATAATATATTAGTATAATGCTAGTCTTCTAATGCGACACTAGTACAGTGGAATGATGCTCTAATGTAACACTAGATTAGTATAATGCTAGTTTTCTAATGCGACACTAGTACAGTGGAATGAGACTCTTCTAATGTAACACTAGATTAGTATAATTCTAGTCTTCTAATGCGACACTAGTACAGTGGAATATTAGTCTTCTAATGCGACACTAGAATAGTAGAATGCTAGTCTTCTAATGCGACACTAGTACAGTGGAACTTATGATGCTCCAATGTAACACCAGATTAGTAGAATGCTGGTCTTCTAATGCGACACTAGTACAGTTGAATGAGACTCTTCTAATGTAACACTAGATTAGTATAATGCCAGTCTTCTAATGCGACACTAGTACAGTTGAATGAGACTCTTCTAATGTAACACTAGATTAGTATAATGCTAGTCTTCTAATGCGACACTAGTACAGTTGAATGAGACTCTTCTAATGTAACACTAGATTAGTAGAATGCTAGTCTTCTAATGCGACACTAGTACAGTGGAATGATGCTGTAATGTAACACTAGATTAGTAGAATGCTAGTCTTCAAATGCGACACTAGTACAGTGGAATGATACTCTTCTAATGTAACAATAAATTAGTAGAATTCTAGTCTTCTAATGCGACACTAGTACAGTGGAATGATGCTCTTCTAATGTAACAATAAATAAGTAGAATGCTAGTCTTCTAATGCGACACTAGTGCAGTGGAATGATGCTCTTCTAATGTAACACTAGATTAGTAGAATGCTAGTCTTCTAATGCGACACTAGTACAGTGGAATGAGGCTCTTCTAATGTAACACTAGATTAGTATAATGCTAGTCGTCTAATGCGACACTAGTTCAGTAGAATCATAGTCTTCTAATGTAATACTAGATTAGTAGAATGCCAGTCTTCTAATGCGACACTAGTACAGTGAAATGATGCTCTTCTAATGTAACACTAGATTAGTAGAATGCTAGTCTTCTAATGCGTCACTAGTACAGTGGAATGAGGCTCTTCTAATGTAACACTAGATTAGAAGAATGCTAGTCTTCTAATGCGACACTAGTGCAGTGGAATGATGCTCTTCTAATGTAACACTAGATAAGTATAATGCTAGTCTTCTAATGCGACACTAGTACAGTGGAATGATGCTCTTCTAATGTAACACTAGATTAATATAATGCTAGTCGTCTAATGCGACACTAGTTAAGTGGAATCATAGTCTTCTAATGTAATACTAGAATAGTAGAATGCTAGTCTTTTAATGCGACACTAGTACAGTGGAACGATGCTCTTCTAATGTAACACTAGATTAGTAGAATGCCAGTCTTCTAATGCGACACTAGTACAGTGGAATGATGCTCTTCTAATGTAACACTAGATTAATAGAATGCTAGTCGTCTAATGCGACACTAGTTCAGTGGAATCATAGTCTTCTAATGTAACACTAGATTAGTAGAATGCTAGTATTCGAGTGCGACACTAGTACAGTGGAATGATGCTCTTCTAATGTAACACTAGATTAGTAGAATGCTAGTCTTCTAATGGGACACTAGTGCAGTGGAATGATGCTCTTCTAATGTAACACTAGATAAGTATAATGCTAGTCTTCTAATGCGACACTAGTACAGTGGAATGATGCTCTTCTAATGTAACACTGGATTAATATAATGCTAGTCGTCTAATGCGACACTAGTTCAGTGGAATCATAGTCTTCTAATGTAATACTAGAATAGTAGAATGCTAGTCTTTTAATGCGACACTAGTACAGTGGAACGATGCTCTTCTAATGTAACACTAGATTAGTAGAATGCCAGTCTTCTAATGCGACACTAGTACAGTGGAATGATGCTCTTCTAATGTAACACTAGATTAATAGAATGCTAGTCGTCTAATGCGACACTAGTTCAGTGGAATCATAGTCTTCTAATGTAACACTAGATTAGTAGAATGCTAGTATTCGAATGCGACACTAGTACAGTGGAATGATGCTCTTCTAATGTAACACTAGATTAGTAGAATGCTAGTATTCGAATGCGACACTAGTACAGTGGAATGATGCTCTTCTAATGTAACAATAGATTGGTAGAATGCTAGTCTTCTAATGCGACACTAGTAAAGTGGAATAATGCTCTTCTAATGTAACACTAGATTAGTAGAATGCTAGTCGTCTAATGCGACACTAGTACAGTGGAATCCTAGTCTTCTAATGCGACACTAGAATAGTAGAATGCTAGTCTTCTAATGCGACACTAGTACAGTGGAATGATGCTCTTCTAATGTAACACTAGATTAGTAGAATGCTAGTCTTCTAATGCGACACTAGTACAGTGTAATGAGGCTCTTCTAATGTAACACTAGATTAGTATAATGCTAGTCGTCTAATACGACACTAGTTCAGTGGAATCATAGTTTTCTAATGTAACACTAGATTAGTAGAATGCTAGTCTTCTAATGCGACACTAGTACAGTGGAACGATGCTCTTCTAATGTAACACTAGATTAGTAGAAGGCTAGTATTCAAATGCGACACTAGTACAGTGGAATGATGCTCTTCTAATGTAACACTAGATTAGTAGAAGGCTAGTATTCAAATGCGACACTAGTACAGTAGAATGATGCTCTTCTAATGTAACACTAGATTAGTAGAAGGCTAGTATTCAAATGCGACACTAGTACAGTGGAACGATGCTCTTCTAATGTAACACTAGATTAGTAGAAGGCTAGTATTCAAATGCGACACTAGTACAGTGGAATGATGCTCTTCTAATGTAACAATAGATTAGTAGAATGCTAGTCTTCTAATGCGACACTAGTACAGTGGAATGATGCTCTTCTAATGTAACACTAGATTAGTAGAATGCTAGTCTTCTAATACGACACTAGTGCAGTGGAATGATGCTCTTCTAATGTAACACTAGTTTATTAGAATGCTAGTCTTCTAATGCGACACTAGTACAGTGGAATGATGCTCTTCTAATGTAACACTAGATTAGTAGAAGGCTATTCTTCTAATGTAACACAAGTTTAGTAGAATGCTAGTCTACTAATGCGACACTAGTACAGTGGAATAATGCTCTTCTAATGTAACACTAGATTAGTAGAAGGCTAGTATTCAAATGCGACACTAGTACAGTGTAATGATGCTCTTCTAATGTAACAATAGATTGGTAGAATGTTAGTCTTCTAATGGAACACTAGTGCAGTGGAATGATGCTCTTCTAATGTAACACTAGATTAGTATAATGCTAGTCTTCTAATGCGACACTAGTACAGTGGAACGATGCTCTTCTAATGTAACACTAGATTAGTAGAAGGCTAGTATTCAAATGCGACACTAGTACAGTGGAATGATGCTCTTCTAATGTAACAATAGATTAGTAGAATGCTAGTCTTCTAATGCGACACTAGTACAGTGGAATGATGCTCTTCTAATGTAACACTAGATTAGTAGAATGCTAGTCTTCTAATGCGACACTAGTGCAGTGGAATGATGCTCTTCTAATGTAACACTAGTTTATTAGAATGCTAGTCTTCTAATGCGACACTAGTACAGTGGAATGATGCTCTTCTAATGTAACACTAGATTAGTAAAAGGCTAGTCTTCTAATGTAACACTAGTTTAGTAGAATGCTAGTCTTCTAATGCGACACTAGTACAGTGGAATGATGCTCTTCTAATGTAACACTAGATTAGTAGAAGGCTAGTATTCAAATGCGACACTAGTACAGTGTAATGATGCTCTTCTAATGTAACAATAGATTGGTAGAATGCTAGTCTTCTAATGGGACACTAGTGCAGTGGAATGATGCTCTTCTAATGTAACACTAGATTAGTATAATGCTAGTCTTCTAATGCGACACTAGTACAGTGGAACGATGCTCTTCTAATGTAACACTAGATTAGTAGAAGGCTAGTATTCAAATGCGACACTAGTACATTGGAATGATGCTTTTCTAATGTAACACTAGATTAGTATCAGGCTAGTATTCAAATGCGACACTAGTAGAGTGGAATGATGCTCTTCTAATGTAACACTAGATTAGTAGAAGGCTAGTATTCAAATGCGACACTAGTACAGTGGAACGATGCTCTTCTAATGTAACACTAGATTAGTAGAAGGCTAGTATTCAAATGCGACACTAGTACAGTGGAATGATGCTCTTCTAATGTAACAATAGATTGGTAGAATGCTAGTCTTCTAATGGGACACTAGTGCAGTGGAATGATGCTCTTCTAATGTAACACTAGATTAGTAGAAGGCTAGTATTCAAATGCGACACTGGTACAGTGGAATGATGCTCTTCTAATGTAACAATAGATTGGTAGAATGCTAGTCTTCTAATGCGACACTAGTACAGTGGAATGATGCTCTTCTAATGTAACACTAGATTAGTAGAAGGCTAGTATTCAAATGCGACACTAGTACAGTGGAATGATGCTCTTCTAATGTAACAATAGATTGGTAGAATGCTAGTCTTCTAATGGGACACTAGTGCAGTGGAATGATGCTCTTCTAATGTAACACTAGATAAGTATAATGCTAGTCTTCTAATGCGACACTAGTACAGTGGAATGATGCTCTTCTAATGTAACACTAGATTAATATAATGCTAGTCGTCTAATGCGACACTAGTTCAGTGGAATCATAGTCTTCTAATGTAATACTAGAATAGTAGAATGCTAGTCTTTTAATGCGACACTAGTACAGTGGAACGATGCTCTTCTAATGTAACACTAGATTAGTAGAATGCCAGTCTTCTAATGCGACACTAGTACAGTGGAATGATGCTCTTCTAATGTAACACTAGATTAATAGAATGCTAGTCGTCTAATGCGACACTAGTTCAGTGGAATCATAGTCTTCTAATGTAACACTAGATTAGTAGAATGCTAGTATTCGAGTGCGACACTAGTACAGTGGAATGATGCTCTTCTAATGTAACACTAGATTAGTAGAATGCTAGTCTTCTAATGGGACACTAGTGCAGTGGAATGATGCTCTTCTAATGTAACACTAGATAAGTATAATGCTAGTCTTCTAATGCGACACTAGTACAGTGGAATGATGCTCTTCTAATGTAACACTAGATTAATATAATGCTAGTCGTCTAATGCGACACTAGTTAAGTGGAATCATAGTCTTCTAATGTAATACTAGAATAGTAGAATGCTAGTCTTTTAATGCGACACTAGTACAGTGGAACGATGCTCTTCTAATGTAACACTAGATTAGTAGAATGCCAGTCTTCTAATGCGACACTAGTACAGTGGAATGATGCTCTTCTAATGTAACACTAGTTTAGTAGAATGCTAGTCTTCTAATGCGACACTAGTACAGTGGATGATGCTCTTTCTAATGTAACACTAGATTAGTAGAAAGCTAGTATTCAAATGCGACACTAGTACAGTGGAAATGATGCTCTTCTAATGTAACAATAGATTGGTAGAATGCTAGTCTTCTAATGGGACACTAGTGCAGTGGAATGATGCTCTTCTAATGTAACACTAGATAAGTATAATGCTAGTCTTCTAATGCGACACTAGTACAGTGGAATGATGCTCTTCTAATGTAACACTAGATTAATATAATGCTAGTCGTCTAATGCGACACTAGTTCAGTGGAGTCATAGTCTTCTAATGTAATACTAGAATAGTAGAATGCTAGTCTTTTAATGCGACACTAGTACAGTGGAACGATGCTCTTCTAATGTAACACTAGATTAGTAGAATGCCAGTCTTCTAATGCGACACTAGTACAGTGGAATGATGCTCTTCTAATGTAACACTAGATTAATAGAATGCTAGTCGTCTAATGCGACACTAGTTCAGTGGAATCATAGTCTTCTAATGTAACACTAGATTAGTAGAATGCTAGTATTCGAGTGCGACACTAGTACAGTGGAATGATGCTCTTCTAATGTAACACTAGATTAGTAGAATGCTAGTCTTCTAATGGGACACTAGTGCAGTGGAATGATGCTCTTCTAATGTAACACTAGATAAGTATAATGCTAGTCTTCTAATGCGACACTAGTACAGTGGAATGATGCTCTTCTAATGTAACACTAGATTAATATAATGCTAGTCGTCTAATGCGACACTAGTTAAGTGGAATCATAGTCTTCTAATGTAATACTAGAATAGTAGAATGCTAGTCTTTTAATGCGACACTAGTACAGTGGAACGATGCTCTTCTAATGTAACACTAGATTAGTAGAATGCTAGTCTTCTAATGGGACACTAGTGCAGTGGAATGATGCTCTTCTAATGTAACACTAGATAAGTATAATGCTAGTCTTCTAATGCGACACTAGTACAGTGGAATGATGCTCTTCTAATGTAACACTAGATTAATAGAATGCTAGTCGTCTAATGCGACACTAGTTCAGTGGAATCATAGTCTTCTAATGTAACACTAGATTAGTAGAATGCTTGTATTCGAATGCGACACTAGTACAGTGGAATGATGCTCTTCTAATGTAACACTAGATTAGTAGAATGCTAGTATTCGAATACGACACTAGTACAGTGGAATGATGCTCTTCTAATGTAACAATAGATTGGTAGAATGCTAGTCTTCTAATGCGACACTAGTAAAGTGGAATAATGCTCTTCTAATGTAACACTAGATTAGTAGAATGCTAGTCGTCTAATGCGACACTAGTACAGTGGAATCTTAGTCTTCTAATGCGACACTAGAATAGTAGAATGCTAGTCTTCTAATGCGACACTAGTACAGTGGAATGATGCTCTTCTAATGTAACACTAGATTAGTAGAATGCTAGTCTTCTAATGCGACACTAGTACAGTGGAATGATGCTCTTCTAATGTAACACTAGATTAGTAGAAGGCTAGTATTCAAATGCGACACTAGTACAGTGGAATGATGCTCTTCTAATGTAACAATAGATTGGTAGAATGCTAGTCTTCTAATGGGACACTAGTGCAGTGGAATGATGCTCTTCTAATGTAACACTAGATAAGTATAATGCTAGTCTTCTAATGCGACACTAGTACAGTGGAATGATGCTCTTCTAATATAACACTAGATTAATATAATGCTAGTCGTCTAATGCGACACTAGTTCAGTGGAGTCATAGTCTTCTAATGTAATACTAGAATAGTAGAATGCTAGTCTTTTAATGCGACACTAGTACAGTGGAACGATGCTCTTCTAATGTAACACTAGATTAGTAGAATGCCAGTCTTCTAATGCGACACTAGTACAGTGGAATGATGCTCTTCTAATGTAACACTAGATTAATAGAATGCTAGTCGTCTAATGCGACACTAGTTCAGTGGAATCATAGTCTTCTAATGTAACACTAGATTAGTAGAATGCTAGTATTCAAATGCGACACTAGTACAGTGGAATGATGCTCTTCTAATGTAACACTAGATTAGTAGAAGGCTAGTATTCAAATGCGACACTAGTACAGTGGAACGATGCTCTTCTAATGTAACACTAGATTAGTAGAAGGCTAGTATTCAAATGCGACACTAGTACAGTGGAATGATGCTCTTCTAATGTAACAATAGATTAGTAGAATGCTAGTCTTCTAATGCGACACTAGTACAGTGGAATGATGCTCTTCTAATGTAACACTAGATTAGTAGAATGCTAGTCTTCTAATACGACACTAGTGCAGTGGAATGATGCTCTTCTAATGTAACACTAGTTTATTAGAATGCTAGTCTTCTAATGCGACACTAGTACAGTGGAATGATGCTCTTCTAATGTAACACTAGATTAGTAGAAGGCTAGTCTTCTAATGTAACACAAGTTTAGTAGAATGCTAGTCTTCTAATGCGACACTAGTACAGTGGAATAATGCTCTTCTAATGTAACACTAGATTAGTAGAAGGCTAGTATTCAAATGCGACACTAGTACAGTGTAATGATGCTCTTCTAATGTAACAATAGATTGGTAGAATGCTAGTCTTCTAATGGAACACTAGTGCAGTGGAATGATGCTCTTCTAATGTAACACTAGATTAGTATAATGCTAGTCTTCTAATGCGACACTAGTACAGTGGAACGATGCTCTTCTAATGTAACACTAGATTAGTAGAAGGCTAGTATTCAAATGCGACACTAGTACAGTGGAATGATGCTCTTCTAATGTAACAATAGATTAGTAGAATGCTAGTCTTCTAATGCGACACTAGTACAGTGGAATGATGCTCTTCTAATGTAACACTAGATTAGTAGAATGCTAGTCTTCTAATGCGACACTAGTGCAGTGGAATGATGCTCTTCTAATGTAACACTAGTTTATTAGAATGCTAGTCTTCTAATGCGACACTAGTACAGTGGAATGATGCTCTTCTAATGTAACACTAGATTAGTAAAAGGCTAGTCTTCTAATGTAACACTAGTTTAGTAGAATGCTAGTCTTCTAATGCGACACTAGTACAGTGGAATGATGCTCTTCTAATGCGACACTAGTACAGTGGAATGATGCTCTTCTAATGTAACACTAGATTAGTAGAAGGCTAGTATTCAAATGCGACACTAGTACAGTGGAATGATGCTCTTCTAAGGTAACAATAGATTGGTAGAATGCTAGTCTTCTAATGGGACACGAGTGCAGTGGAATGATGCTCTTCTAATGTAACACTAGATTAGTATAATGCTAGTCTTCTAATGCGACACTAGTACAGTGGAACGATGCTCTTCTAATGTAACACTAGATTAGTAGAAGGCTAGTATTCAAATGCGACACTAGTACAGTGGAATGATGCTTTTCTAATGTAACACTAGATTAGTATAAGGCTAGTATTCAAATGCGACACTAGTACAGTGGAATGATGCTCTTCTAATGTAACACTAGATTAGTAGAATGCTAGTATTCAAATGCGACACTAGTACAGTGGAACGATGCTCTTCTAATGTAACACTAGATTAGTAGAATGCTAGTATTCTAATGCGACACTAGTACAGTGGAATGATGCTCTTCTAATGTAACAATAGATTAGTAGAATGCTAGTCTTCTAATGCGACACTAGTACAGTGGAATGATGCTCTTCTAATGTAACACTAGATTAGTAGAATGCTAGTCTTCTAATGCGACACTAGTACAGTGGAATGATGCTCTTCTAATGTAACACTAGATTAGTAGAAGGCTAGTATTCAAATGCGACACTAGAACAGTGGAATGATGCTCTTCTAATGTAACAATAGATTAGTAGAATGCTAGTCTTCTAATGCGACACTAGTGCAGTGGAATGATGCTCTTCTAATGTAACACTAGTTTAGTAGAATGCTAGTCTTCTAATGCGACACTAGTACAGTGGAATGATGCTCGTCTAATGTAACACTAGATTAGTAGAAGGCTAGTATTCAAATGCGACACTAGTACAGTGGAATGATGCTCTTCTAATGTAACAATAGATTAGTAGAATGCTAGTCTTCTAATGCGACACTAGTACAGTGGAATGATGCTCGTCTAATGTAACACTAGATTAGTAGAAGGCTAGTCTTCTAATGCGACACTAGTGCAGTGGAATGATGCTCTTCTAATGTAACACTAGTTTAGTAGAATGCTAGTCTTCTAATGCGACACTAGTACAGTGGAATGATGCTCTTCTAATGTAACACTAGATTATAGAATGCTAGTCTTCTAATACGACACTAGTACAGTGGAATGATGCTCTTCTAAAGTAACACTAGATTAGTATAATGCTAGTCTTCTAATGCGACACTAGTAAAGTGGAATGATGCTCTTCTAATGTAACACTAGATTAGTAGAATGCTAATCGTCTAATGCGACACTAGTTCAGTGGAATCATAGTCTTCTTATGTAACACTAGATTAGTATAATGCTAGTCTTCTAATGCGACACTAGTACAGTGGAACGATGCTCTTCTAATGTAACACTAGATTAGTAGAAGGCTAGTCTTCTAATGTAACACTAGTTTAGTAGAATGCTAGTCTTCTAATGCGACACTAGTACAGTGGAATGATGCTCTTCTAATGTAACACTAGATTAGTAGAAGGCTAGTATTCAAATGCGACACTAGTACAGTGTAATGATGCTCTTCTAATGTAACAATAGATTGGTAGAATGCTAGTCTTCTAATGGGACACTAGTGCAGTGGAACGATGCTCTTCTAATGTAACACTAGATCAGTAGAATGCTAGTCTCCTAATGCAACACTAGTACAGTGGAATGAGGCTCTTCTAATGTAACACTAGATTAGTAGAATGCTAGTCTTCTAATGCGACACTAGTACAGTGGAATGATGCTCTTCTAATGTAACACTAGATTAGTAGAATGTTAGTATTCTAATGCGACACTAGTACAGTGGAATGATGCTCTTCTAATGTAACACTAGATTAGTAGAATGCTAGTCTTCTAATGCGACACTAGTACAGTGGAATGATGCTCTTCTAATGTAACAATAGATTGGTAGAATGCTAGTCTTCTAATTGGACACGAGTGCAGTGGAATGATGCTCTTCTAATGTAACACTAGATTAGTATAATGCTAGTCTTCTAATGCGACACTAGTACAGTGGAACGATGCTCTTCTAATGTAACACTAGATTAGTAGAAGGCTAGTATTCAAATGCGACACTAGTACAGTGGAATGATGCTCTTCTAATGTAACACTAGATTAGTAGAAGGCTAGTATTCAAATGCGACACTAGTACAGTGGAATGATGCTCTTCTAATGTAACACTAGATTAGTAGAAGGCTAGTATTCAAATGCGACACTAGTACAGTGGAACGATGCTCTTCTAATGTAACACTAGATTAGTAGAACGCTAGTATTCAAATGCGACACTAGTACAGTGGAATGATGCTCTTCTAATGTAACACTAGATTAGTAGAATGCTAGTCTTCTAATGCGACACTAGTGCAGTGGAATGATGCTCTTCTAATGTAACACTAGTTTAGTAGAATGTTAGTCTTCTAATGCGACACTAGTACAGTGGAATGATGCTCGTCTAATATAACACTAGATTAGTAGAAGGCTATTATTCAAATGCGACACTAGTACAGTGGAATGATGCTCTTCTAATGTAACAATAGATTAGTAGAATGTTAGTATTCTAATGCGACACTTGTACAGTGGAATGATGCTCTTCTAATGTAACACTAGATTAGTAGAATGCTAGTCTTCTAATGCGACACTAGTGCAGTGGAATGATGCTCTTCTAATGTAACACTAGATTAGTAGAAGGCTAGTCTTCTAATGCGACACTAGTGCAGTGGAATGATGCTCTTCTAATGTAACACTAGTTTAGTAGAATGCTAGTCTTCTAATGCGACACTAGTACAGTGGAATGATGCTCGTCTAATGTAACACTAGATTAGTAGAAGGCTAGTATTCAAATGCGACACTAGTACAGTGGAATGATGCTCTTCTAATGTAACAATAGATTAGTAGAATGCTAGTCTTCTAATGCGACACTAGTACAGTGGAATGATGCTCGTCTAATGTAACACTAGATTAGTAGAAGGCTAGTCTTCTAATGCGACACTAGTGCAGTGGAATGATGCTCTTCTAATGTAACACTAGTTTAGTAGAATGCTAGTCTTCTAATGCGACACTAGTACAGTGGAATGATGCTCTTCTAATGTAACACTAGATTATAGAATGCTAGTCTTCTAATACGACACTAGTACAGTGGAATGATGCTCTTCTAAAGTAACACTAGATTAGTATAATGCTAGTCTTCTAATGCGACACTAGTAAAGTGGAATGATGCTCTTCTAATGTAACACTAGATTAGTAGAATGCTAATCGTCTAATGCGACACTAGTTCAGTGGAATCATAGTCTTCTAATGTAACACTAGATTAGTATAATGCTAGTCTTCTAATGCGACACTAGTACAGTGGAACGATGCTCTTCTAATGTAACACTAGTTTATTAGAATGCTAGTCTTCTAATGCGACACTAGTACAGTGGAATGATGCTCTTCTAATGTAACACTAGATTAGTAGAAGGCTAGTCTTCTAATGTAACACTAGTTTAGTAGAATGCTAGTCTTCTAATGCGACACTAGTACAGTGGAATGATGCTCTTCTAATGTAACACTAGATTAGTAGAAGGCTAGTATTCAAATGCGACACTAGTATAGTGTAATGATGCTCTTCTAATGTAACAATAGATTGGTAGAATGCTAGTCTTCTAATGGGACACTAGTGCAGTGGAATGATGCTCTTCTAATGTAACACTAGATTAGTATAATGCTAGTCTTCTAATGCGACACTAGTACAGTGGAACGATGCTCTTCTAATGTAACACTAGATTAGTAGAAGGCTAGTATTCAAATGCGACACTAGTACAGTGGAATGATGCTTTTCTAATGCAACACTAGATTAGTATAAGGCTAGTATTCAAATGCGACACTAGTACAGTGGAATGATGCTCTTCTAATGTAACACTAGATTAGTATAATGCTAGTCTTCTAATGCGACACTAGTACAGTGGAACGATGCTCTTCTAATGTAACACTAGATTAGTAGAAGGCTAGTATTCAAATGCGACACTAGTACAGTGGAATGATGCTCTTCTAATGTAACAATAGATTAGTAGAATGCTAGTCTTCTAATGCGACACTAGTACAGTGGAATGATGCTCTTCTAATGTAACACTAGATTAGTAGAATGCTAGTCTTCTAATGCGACACTAGTGCAGTGGAATGATGCTCTTCTAATGTAACACTAGTTTATTAGAATGCTAGTCTTCTAATGCGACACTAGTACAGTGGAATGATGCTCTTCTAATGTAACACTAGATTAGTAAAAGGCTAGTCTTCTAATGTAACACTAGTTTAGTAGAATGCTAGTCTTCTAATGCGACACTAGTACAGTGGAATGATGCTCTTCTAATGTAACACTAGATTAGTAGAAGGCTAGTATTCAAATGCGACACTAGTACAGTGTAATGATGCTCTTCTAATGTAACAATAGATTGGTAGAATGCTAGTCTTCTAATGGGACACTAGTGCAGTGGAATGATGCTCTTCTAATGTAACACTAGATTAGTATAATGCTAGTCTTCTAATGCGACACTAGTACAGTGGAACGATGCTCTTCTAATGTAACACTAGATTAGTATAAGGCTAGTATTCAAATGCGACACTAGTACAGTGGAATGATGCTCTTCTAATGTAACACTAGATTAGTAGAAGGCTAGTATTCAAATGCGACACTAGTACAGTGGAACGATGCTCTTCTAATGTAACACTAGATTAGTAGAAGGCTAGTATTCAAATGCGACACTAGTACAGTGGAATGATGCTCTTCTAATGTAACAATAGATTAGTAGAATGCTAGTCTTCTAATGCGACACTAGTACAGTGGAATGATGCTCTTCTAATGTAACACTAGATTAGTAGAATGTTAGTATTCTAATGCGACACTAGTACAGTGGAATGATGCTCTTCTAATGTAACACTAGATTAGTAGAATGCTAGTCTTCTAATGCGACACTAGTGCAGTGGAATGATGCTCTTCTAATGTAACACTAGTTTAGTAGAATGCTAGTCTTCTAATGCGACACTAGTACAGTGGAATGATGCTCTTCTAATGTAACACTAGATTAGTAGAAGGCTAGTATTCAAATGCGACACTAGTACAGTGGAATGATGCTCTTCTAATGTAACAATAGATTGGTAGAATGCTAGTCTTCTAATGGGACACTAGTGCAGTGGAATGATGCTCTTCTAATGTAACACTAGATTAGTAGAAGGCTAGTATTCAAATGCGACACTAGTACAGTGGAATGATGCTCTTCTAATGTAACAATAGATTGGTAGAATGCTAGTCTTCTAATGCGACACTAGTACAGTGGAATGATGCTCTTCTAATGTAACACTAGATTAGTAGAAGGCTAGTATTCAAATGCGACACTAGTACAGTGGAATGATGCTCTTCTAATGTAACAATAGATTGGTAGAATGCTAGTAATCTAATGGGACACTAGTGCAGTGGAATGATGCTCTTCTAATGTAACACTAGATAAGTATAATGCTAGTCTTCTAATGCGACACTAGTACAGTGGAATGATGCTCTTCTAATGTAACACTAGATTAGTAGAATGCTAGTCTTCTAATGCGACACTAGTGCAGTGGAATGATGCTCTTCTAATGTAACACTAGATAAGTATAATGCTAGTCTTCTAATGCGACACTAGTACAGTGGAATGATGCTCTTCTAATGTAACACTAGATTAATATAATGCTAGTCGTCTAATGCGACACTAGTTAAGTGGAATCATAGTCTTCTAATGTAATACTAGAATAGTAGAATGCTAGTCTTTTAATGCGACACTAGTACAGTGGAACGATGCTCTTCTAATGTAACACTAGATTAGTAGAATGCCAGTCTTCTAATGCGACACTAGTACAGTGGAATGATGCTCTTCTAATGTAACACTAGATTAATAGAATGCTAGTCGTCTAATGCGACACTAGTTCAGTGGAATCATAGTCTTCTAATGTAACACTAGATTAGTAGAATGCTAGTATTCGAGTGCGACACTAGTACAATGGAATGATGCTCTTCTAATGTAACACTAGATTAGTAGAATGCTAGTCTTCTAATGGGACACTAGTGCAGTGGAATGATGCTCTTCTAATGTAACACTAGATAAGTATAATGCTAGTCTTCTAATGCGACACTAGTACAGTGGAATGATGCTCTTCTAATATAACACTAGATTAATATAATGCTAGTCGTCTAATGCGACACTAGTTCAGTGGAATCATAGTCTTCTAATGTAATACTAGAATAGTAGAATGCTAGTCTTCTAATGCGACACTAGTACAGTGGAATGATGCTCGTCTAATGTAACACTAGATTAGTAGAAGGCTAGTATTCAAATGCGACACTAGAACAGTGGAATGATGCTCTTCTAATGTAACAAAAGATTAGTAGAATGCTAGTCTTCTAATGCGACACTAGTGCAGTGGAATGATGCTCTTCTAATGTAACACTAGTTTAGTAGAATATTAGTATTCTAATGCGACACTAGTACAGTGGAATGATGCTCTTCTAATGTAACACTAGATTAGTAGAAGGCTAGTCTTCTAATGCGACACTAGTGCAGTGGAATGATGCTCTTCTAATGTAACACTAGTTTTGTAGAATGCTAGTCTTCTAATGCGACACTAGTACAGTGGAATGATGCTCTTCCAATGTAACACTAGATTAGTAGAAGGCTAGTATTCAAATGCGACACTAGTACAGTGGAATGATGCTCTTCTAATGTAACAATAGATTGGTAGAATGCTAGTCTTCTAATGGGACACGAGTGCAGTGGAATGATGCTCTTCTAAAGTAACACGAGATTAGTATAATGCTAGTCTTCTAATGCGACACTAGTACAGTGGAACGATGCTCTTCTAATGTAACACTAGATTAGTAGAAGGCTAGTATTCAAATGCGACACTAGTACAGTGGAATGATGCTCTTCTAATGTAACACTAGATTAGTAGAAGGCTAGTATTCAAATGCGACACTAGTACAGTGGAATGATGCTCTTCTAATTTAACACTAGATTAGTAGAAGGCTAGTATTCAAATGCGACACTAGTACAGTGGAACGATGCTCTTCTAATGTAACACTAGATTAGTAGAAGGCTAGTATTCAAATGCGACACTAGTACAGTGGAATGATGCTCTTCTAATGTAACAATAGATTAGTAGAATGCTAGTCTTCTAATGCGACACTAGTACAGTGGAATGATGCTCTTCTAATGTAACACTAGATTAGTAGAATGTTAGTATTCTAATGCGACACTTGTACAGTGGAATGATGCTCTTTCTAATGTAACACTAGATTAGTAGAATGCTAGTCTTCTAATGCGACACTAGTGCAGTGGAATGATGCTCTTCTAATGTAACACTAGTTTAGTAGAATGCTAGTCTTCTAATGCGACACTAGTACAGTGGAATGATGCTCGTCTAATGTAACACTAGATTAGTAGAAGGCTAGTCTTCTAATGCGACACTAGTGCAGTGGAATGATGCTCTTCTAATGTAACACTAGTTTAGTAGAATGCTAGTCTTCTAATGCGACACTAGTACAGTGGAATGATGCTCTTCTAATGTAACACTAGATTAGTAGAAGGCTAGTATTCAAATGCGACACTAGTACAGTGGAATGATGCTCTTCTAATGTAACACTAGATTAGTAGAATGCTAATCGTCTAATGCGACACTAGTTCAGTGGAATCATAGTCTTCTAATGTAACACTAGATTAGTAGAATGTTAGTATTCTAATGCGACAATAGTACAGTGGTATGATGCTTTTCTAATGTAACACTAGATCAGTAGAATGCTAGTCTCCTAATGCAACACTAGTACAGTGGAATGAGGCTCTTCTAATGTAACACTAGATTAGTAGAATGCTAGTCTTCTAATGCGACACTAGTACAGTGGAATGATGCTCTTCTAATGTAACACTAGATTAGTAGAATGTTAGTATTCTAATGCGACACTAGTACAGTGGTATGATGCTTTTCTAATGTAACACTAGATCAGTAGAATGCTAGTCTCCTAATGCAACACTAGTACAGTGGAATGAGGCTCTTCCAATGTAACACTAGATTAGTAGAAGGCTAGTATTCAAATGCGACACTAGTACAGTGGAATGATGCTCTTCTAATGTAACACTAGATTAGTAGAATGCTAGTCTTCTAATGCGACACTAGTGCAGTGGAATGATGCTCTTCTACTGTAACACTAGTTTAGTTGAATGCTAGTCTTCTAATGCGACACTAGTACAGTGGAATGATGCTCTTCTAATGTAACACTAGATTAGTAGAAGGCTAGTCTTCTAATGCGACACTAGTGCAGTGGAATGATGCTCTTCTAATGTAACACTAGTTTAGTAGAATGCTAGTCTTCTAATGCGACACTAGTACAGTGGAATGATGCTCTTCCAATGTAACACTAGATTAGTAGAAGGCTAGTATTCAAATGCGACACTAGTACAGTGGAATGATGCTCTTCTAATGTAACAATAGATTGGTAGAATGCTAGTCTTCTAATGGGACACGAGTGCAGTGGAATGATGCTCTTCTAATGTAACACGAGATTAGTATAATGCTAGTCTTCTAATGCGACACTAGTACAGTGGAACGATGCTCTTCTAATGTAACACTAGATTAGTAGAAGGCTAGTATTCAAATGCGACACTAGTACAGTGGAATGATGCTCTTCTAATGTAACACTAGATTAGTAGAAGGCTAGTATTCAAATGCGACACTAGTACAGTGGAATGATGCTCTTCTAATGTAACACTAGATTAGTAGAAGGCTAGTATTCAAATGCGACACTAGTACAGTGGAATGATGCTCTTCTAATGTAACAATAGATTAGTAGAATGCTAGTCTTCTAATGCGACACTAGTACAGTGGAATGATGCTCTTCTAATGTAACACTAGATTAGTAGAATGTTAGTATTCTAATGCGACACTTGTACAGTGGAATGATGCTCTTCTAATGTAACACTAGATTAGTAGAATGCTAGTCTTCTAATGCGACACTAGTGCAGTGGAATGATGCTCTTCTAATGTAACACTAGTTTAGTAGAATGCTAGTCTTCTAATGCGACACTAGTACAGTGGAATGATGCTCGTCTAATGTAACACTAGATTAGTAGAAGGCTAGTATTCAAATGCGACACTAGAACAGTGGAATGATGCTCTTCTAATGTAACAATAGATTAGTAGAATGCTAGTCTTCTAATGCGACACTAGTGCAGTGGAATGATGCTCTTCTAATGTAACACTAGTTTAGTAGAATGCTAGTCTTCTAATGCGACACTAGTACAGTGGAATGATGCTCGTCTAATGTAACACTAGATTAGTAGAAGGCTAGTATTCAAATGCGACACTAGTACAGTGGAATGATGCTCTTCTAATGTAACAATAGATTAGTAGAATGCTAGTCTTCTAATGCGACACTAGTACAGTGGAATGATGCTCGTCTAATGTAACACTAGATTAGTAGAAGGCTAGTCATCTAATGCGACACTAGTGCAGTGGAATGATGCTCTTCTAATGTAACACTAGTTTAGTAGAATGCTAGTCTTCTAATGCGACACTAGTACAGTGGAATGATGCTCGTCTAATGTAACACTAGATTAGTAGAAGGCTAGTATTCAAATGCGACACTAGTACAGTGGAATGATGCTCGTCTAATGTAACACTAGATTAGTAGAAGGCTAGTCTTCTAATGCGACACTAGTGCAGTGGAATGATGCTCTTCTAATGTAACACTAGTTTAGTAGAATGCTAGTCTTCTAATGCGACACTAGTACAGTGGAATGATGCTCTTCTAATGTAACACTAGATTATAGAATGCTAGTCTTCTAATACGACACTAGTACAGTGGAATGATGCTCTTCTAAAGTAACACTAGATTAGTATAATGCTAGTCTTCTAATGCGACACTAGTAAAGTGGAATGATGCTCTTCTAATGTAACACTAGATTAGTAGAATGCTAATCGTCTAATGCGACACTAGTTCAGTGGAATCATAGTCTTCTAATGTAACACTAGATTAGTAGAATGCTAGTATTCGAATGCGACACTAGTACAGTGGAATGATGCTCTTCTAATGTAACATTAGATTAGTAGAATGCTAGTATTCGAATGCGACACTAGTACAGTGGAATGATGCTCTTATAATGTAACAATAGATTGGTAGAATGCTAGTCTTCTAATGCGACACTAGTACAGTGGAATCTTAGTCTTCTAATGCGACACTAGAATAGTAGAATGCTAGTCTTCTAATGCGACACTAGTACAGTGGAATGATGCTCTAATGTAACACTAGATTATTATAATGCTAGTCTTCTAATGCGACACTAGTAAAGTGGAATGATGCTCTTCTAATGTAACACTAGATTAGTAGAATGCTAATCGTCTAATGCGACACTAGTTCAGTGGAATCATAGTCTTCTAATGTACCACTAGATTAGTAGAATGCTAGTCTTCTAATGCGACACTAGTACAGTGGAATGATGCTCTTCTAAAGTAACACTAGATTAGTATAATGCTAGTCTTCTAATGCGACACTAGTAAAGTGGAATGATGCTCTTCTAATGTAACACTAGATTAGTAGAATGCTAATCGTCTAATGCGACACTAGTTCAGTGGAATCATAGTCTTCTAATGTAACACTAGATTAGTAGAATGCTAGTCTTCTAATGCGACACTAGTACAGTGGAATGATGCTCTTCTAATGTAACACTGGATTAGTATAATGCTAATTTCCTAATGCGACAATAGTACAGTGGTATGATGCTTTTCTAATGTAACACTAGATCAGTAGAATGCTAGTCTCCTAATGCAACACTAGTACAGTGGAATGAGGCTCTTCTAATGTAACACTAGATTAGTAGAATGCTAGTCTTCTAATGCGACACTAGTACAGTGGAATGATGCTCTTCTAATGTAACACTAGATTAGTAGAAGGCTAGTATTCAAATGCGACACTAGTACAGTGTAATGATGCTCTTCTAATGTAACACTAGATTAGTAGAATGCTAGTCGTCTAATGCGACACTAGTACAGTGGAATCTTAGTCTTCTAATGCGACACTAGAATAGTAGAATGCTAGTCTTCTAATGCGACACTAGTACAGTGGAATGATGCTCTTCTAATGTAACGCTAGATTAGTAGAATGCTAGTCTTCTAATGCGACACTAGTACAGTGTAATGAGGCTCTTCTAATGTAACACTAGATTAGTATAATGCTAGTCGTCTAATACGACACTAGTTCAGTGGAATCATAGTCTTCTAATGTAATACTAGATTAGTAGAATGCCAGTCTTCTAATGCGACACTAGTACAGTGAAATGATGCTCTTCTAATGTAACACTAGATTAGTAGAATGCTAGTCTTCTAATGCGACACTAGTACAATGGAATGAGGCTCTTCTAATGTAACACTAGTTTAGAAGAATGCTAGTCTTCTAATCCGACACTAGTACAGTGGAATGATGCTCTAATGTAACACTAGATTAGTATAATGCTAGTCTTCTAATGCGACACAAGTACAGTGGAATGACGCTCTTCTAATGTAACACTAGATTAGTATAATGCTAGTCTTCTAATGCGACACTAGTACAGTGGAATCTTAGTCTTCTAATGCGACACTAGAATAGTAGAATGCTAGTCTTTTAATGCGACACTAGTACAGTGGAACGATGCTCTTCTAATGTAACACTAGATTACTCGAATACTAGTCTTCTAATGCGACACTAGTACAGTGGAATGATGCTCTTCTAATGTAACACTAGATTAATATAATGCTAGTCTTTTAATGCGACACTAGTACAGTGGAATGATGCTCTTCTAATGTAACACTAGATTAATATAATGCCAGTCGTCTAATGCGACACTAGTTCAGTGGAATCATAGTCTTCTAATGTAGTACTAGAATAGTAGAATGCTTGTCTTTTAATGCGACACTAGTACAGTGGAACGATGCTCTTCTAATGTAACACTAGATTAGTAGAATGCCAGTCTTCTAATGCGACACTAGTACAGTGGAATGATGCTCTTCTAATGTAACACTAGATTAATAGAATGCTAGTCGTCTAATGCGACACTAGTTCAGTGGAATCATAGTCTTCTAATGTAACACTAGATTAGTAGAATGCTAGTATTCGAATGCGACACTAGTACAGAGGAATGATGCTCTTCTAATGTAACACTAGATTAGTAGAATGCTAGTATTCGAATGCGACACTAGTACAGTGGAATGATGCTCTTATAATGTAACAATAGATTGGTAGAATGCTAGTCTTCTAATGCGACACTAGTACAGTGGAATCTTAGTCTTCTAATGCGACACTAGAATAGTAGAATGCTAGTCTTCTAATGCGACACTAGTACAGTGGAATGATGCTCTTCTAATGTAACACTAGATTAGTATAATGCTAGTCTTCTAATGCGACACTAGTGCAGTGGAATGATGCTCTTCTAATGTAACACTAGATTATTAGAATGCTAGTCTTCTAATGCGACACTAGTACAGTGGAATGATGCTCTTCTAATGTAACACTAGATTAGTAGAAGGCTAGTCTTCTAATGTAACACTAGTTTAGTAGAATGCTAGTCTTCTAATGCGACACTAGTACAGTGGAATGATGCTCTTCTAATGTAACACTAGATTAGTAGAAGGCTAGTATTCAAATGCGACACTAGTACAGTGGAATGATGCTCTTCTAATGTAACAATAGATTGGTAGAATGCTAGTCTTCTAATGGGACACTAGTGCAGTGGAATGATGCTCTTCTAATGTAACACTAGATTAGTATAATGCTAGTCTTCTAATGCGACACTAGTACAGTGGAACGATGCTCTTCTAATGTAACACTAGATTAGTAGAAGGCTAGTATTCAAATGCGACACTAGTACAGTGGAATGATGCTTTTCTAATGTAACACTAGATTAGTATAAGGCTAGTATTCAAATGCGACACTAGTACAGTGGAATGATGCTCTTCTAATGTAACACTAGATTAGTAGAAGGCTAGTATTCAAATGCGACACTAGTACAGTGGAACGATGCTCTTCTAATGTAACACTAGATTAGTAGAAGGCTAGTATTCAAATGCGACACTAGTACAGTGGAATGATGCTCTTCTAATGTAACAATAGATTAGTAGAATGCTAGTCTTCTAATGCGACACTAGTACAGTGGAATGATGCTCTTCTAATGTAACACTAGATTAGTAGAATGTTAGTATTCTAATGCGACACTAGTACAGTGGAATGATGCTCTTCTAATGTAACACTAGATTAGTAGAATGCTAGTCTTCTAATGCGACACTAGTGCAGTGGAATGATGCTCTTCTAATGTAACACTAGTTTAGTAGAATGCTAGTCTTCTAATGCGACACTAGTACAGTGGAATGATGCTCTTCTAATGTAACACTAGATTAGTAGAAGGCTAGTATTCAAATGCGACACTAGTACAGTGGAATGATGCTCTTCTAATGTAACAATAGATTGGTAGAATGCTAGTCTTCTAATGGGACACTAGTGCAGTGGAATGATGCTCTTCTAATGTAACACTAGATTAGTAGAAGGCTAGTATTCAAATGCGACACTAGTACAGTGGAATGATGCTCTTCTAATGTAACAATAGATTGGTAGAATGCTAGTCTTCTAATGCGACACTAGTACAGTGGAATGATGCTCTTCTAATGTAACACTAGATTAGTAGAAGGCTAGTATTCAAATGCGACACTAGTACAGTGGAATGATGCTCTTCTAATGTAACACTAGATTAATATAATGCTAGTCGTCTAATGCGACACTAGTACAGTGGAATCTTAGTCTTCTAATGCGACACTAGAATATTAGAATGCTAGTCTTCTAATGCGACACTAGTACAGTGTAATGAGGCTCTTCTAATGTAACACTAGATTAGTATAATGCTAGTCGTCTAATACGACACTAGTTCAGTGGAATCATAGTCTTCTAATGTAATACTAGATTAGTAGAATGCCAGTCTTCTAATGCGACACTAGTACAGTGAAATGATGCTCTTCTAATGTAACACTAGATTAGTAGAATGCTAGTCTTCTAATGCGACACTAGTACAATGGAATGAGGCTCTTCTAATGTAACACTAGATTAGAAGAATGCTAGTCTTCTAATGCGACACGAGTACAGTGGAATGATGCTCTAATGTAACACTAGATTAGTATAATGCTAGTCTTCTAATGCGACACAAGTACAGTGGAATGACGCTCTTCTAATGTAACACTAGATTAGTATAATGCTAGTCTTCTAATGCGACACTAGTACAGTGGAATCTTAGTCTTCTAATGCGACACTAGAATAGTAGAATTCTAGTCTTTTAATGCGACACTAGTACAGTGGAACGATGCTCTTCTAATGTAACACTAGATTAGTAGAATGCTAGTCTTCTAATGCGACACTAGTACAGTGGAATGATGCTCTTCTAATGTAACACTAGAATAATATAATGCTAGTCTTTTAATGCGACACTAGTACAGTGGAATGATGCTCTTCTAATGTAACACTAGATTAGTAGAATGCTAGTCTTCTAATGCGACACTAGTGCAGTAGAATGATGCTCTTCTAATGTAACACTAGTTTAGTAGAATGCTAGTCTTCTAATGCGACACTAGTACAGTGGAAATGATGCTCTTCTAATGTAACACTAGATTAGTAGAAGGCTAGTATTCAAATGCGACACTAGTACAGTGGAATGATGCTCTTCTAATGTAACAATAGATTGGTAGAATGCTAGTCTTCTAATGGGACACTAGTGCAGTGGAATGAGGCTCTTCTAATGTAACACTAGATTAGTAGAAGGCTAGTCTTCTAATGCGACACTAGTACAGTGGAACGATGCTCTTCTAATGTAACACTAGATTAGTAGAAGGCTAGTATTCAAATGCGACACTAGTACAGTGGAACGATGCTCTTCTAATGTAACACTAGATTAGTAGAATACCAGTCTTCTAATGCGACACTAGTACAGTGGAATGATGCTCTTCTAATGTAACACTAGATTAATAGAATGCTAGTCGTCTAATGCGACACTAGTTCAGTGAAATCATAGTCTTCTAATGTAACACTAGATTAGTAGAATGCTAGTATTCGAATGCGACACTAGTACAGTGGAATGATGCTCTTCTAATGTAACATTAGATTAGTAGAATGCTAGTATTCGAATGCGACACTAGTACAGTGGAATGATGCTCTTATAATGTAACAATAGATTGGTAGAATGCTAGTCTTCTAATGCGACACTAGTACAGTGGAATCTTAGTCTTCTAATGCGACACTAGATTAGTAGAATGCTAGTCTTCTAATGCGACACTAGTGCAGTGGAATGATGCTCTTCTAATGTAACACTAGTTTAGTAGAATGCTAGTCTTCTAATGCGACACTAGTACAGTGGAATGATGCTCGTCTAATGTAACACTAGATTAGTAGAAGGCTAGTATTCAATTGCGACACTAGTACAGTGGAATGATGCTCTTCTAATGTAACAATAGATTAGTAGAATGCTAGTCTTCTAATGCGACACTAGTACAGTGGAATGATGCTCGTCTAATGTAACACTAGATTAGTAGAAGGCTAGTCTTCTAATGCGACACTAGTGCAGTGGAATGATGCTCTTCTAATGTAACACTAGTTTAGTAGAATGCTAGTCTTCTAATGCGACACTAGTACAGTGGAATGATGCTCTTCTAATGTAACACTAGATTATAGAATGCTAGTCTTCTAATGTAACACTAGATTAGTAGAAGGCTAGTCTTCTAATGTAACACAAGTTTAGTAGAATGCTAGTCTACTAATGCGACACTAGTACAGTGGAATAATGCTCTTCTAATGTAACACTAGATTAGTAGAAGGCTAGTATTCAAATGCGACACTAGTACAGTGTAATGATGCTCTTCTAATGTAACAATAGATTGGTAGAATGTTAGTCTTCTAATGGAACACTAGTACAGTGGAATGATGCTCTTCTAATGTAACACTAGATCGGTAGAATGCTAGGCTTCTAATGGGACACTAGTGCAGTGGAATGATGCTCTTCTAATGTAACACTAGATTAGTATAATGCTAGTCTTCTAATGCGACACTAGTACAGTGGAACGATGCTCTTCTAATGTAACACTAGATTAGTAGAAGGCTAGTATTCAAATGCGACACTAGTACAGTGGAATGATGCTCTTCTAATGTAACACTAGATTAGTAGAAGGCTAGTATTCAAATGCGACACTAGTACAGTGGAATGATGCTCTTCTAATGTAACACTAGATTAGTAGAAGGCTAGTATTCAAATGCGACACTAGTACAGTGGAACGATGCTCTTCTAATGTAACACTAGATTAGTAGAAGGCTAGTATTCAAATGCGACACTAGTACAGTGGAATGATGCTCTTCTAATGTAACAATAGATTAGTAGAATGCTAGTCTTCTAATGCGACACTAGTACAGTGAAATGATGCTCTTCTAATGTAACACTAGATTAGTAGAATGCTAGTCTTCTAATACGACACTAGTGCAGTGGAATGATGCTCTTCTAATGTAACACTAGTTTATTAGAATGCTAGTCTTCTAATGCGACACTAGTACAGTGGAATGATGCTCTTCTAATGTAACACTAGATTAGTAGAAGGCTAGTCTTCTAATGTAACACTAGTTTAGTAGAATGCTAGTCTTCTAATGCGACACTAGTACAGTGGAATGATGCTCTTCTAATGTAACACTAGATTAGTAGAAGGCTAGTATTCAAATGCGACACTAGTACAGTGTAATGATGCTCTTCTAATGTAACAATAGATTGGTAGAATGCTAGTCTTCTAATGGGACACTAGTGCAGTGGAATGATGCTCATCTAATGTAACACTAGATTAGTATAATGCTAGTCTTCTAATGCGACACTAGTACAGTGGAACGATGCTCTTCTAATGTAACACTAGATTAGTAGAAGGCTAGTATTCAAATGCGACACTAGTACAGTGGAATGATGCTCTTCTAATGTAACAATAGATTAGTAGAACGCTAGTCTTCTAATGCGACACTAGTACAGTGGAATGATGCTCTTCTAATGTAACACTAGATTAGTAGAATGCTAGTCTTCTAATGCGACACTAGTGCAGTGGAATGATGCTCTTCTAATGTAACACTAGTTTATTAGAATGCTAGTCTTCTAATGCGACACTAGTACAGTGGAATGATGCTCTTCTAATGTAACACTAGATTAGTAAAAGGCTAGTCTTCTAATGTAACACTAGTTTAGTAGAATGCTAGTCTTCTAATGCGACACTAGTACAGTGGAATGATGCTCTTCTAATGTAACACTAGATTAGTAGAAGGCTAGTATTCAAATGCGACACTAGTACAGTGTAATGATGCTCTTCTAATGTAACAATAGATTGGTAGAATGCTAGTCTTCTAATGGGACACTAGTGCAGTGGAATGATGCTCTTCTAATGTAACACTAGATTAGTATAATGCTAGTCTTCTAATGCGACACTAGTACAGTGGAACGATGCTCTTCTAATGTAACACTAGATTAGTAGAAGTCTAGTATTCAAATGCGACACTAGTACAGTGGAATGATGCTCTTCTAATGTAACACTAGATTAGTAGAAGGCTAGTATTCAAATGCGACACTAGTACAGTGGAATGATGCTCTTCTAATGTAACACTAGATTAGTAGAAGGCTAGTATTCAAATGCGACACTAGTACAGTGGAACGATGCTCTTCTAATGTAACACTAGATTAGTAGAAGGCTAGTATCAAATGCGACACTAGTACAGTGAATGATGCTCTATAATGTAACAATAGATTGGTAGAATGCTAGTCTTCTAATGCGACACTAGTACAGTGGGAATCTTAGTCTTCTAATGCGACACTAGAATAGTAGAATGCCAGTCTTCTAATGCGACACTAGTACAGTGGAATGATGCTCTTCTAATGTAACACTAGATTAATAGAATGCTAGTCGTCTAATGCGACACTAGTTCAGTGGAATCATAGTCTTCTAATGTAACACTAGATTAGTAGAATGCTAGTATTCGAGTGCGACACTAGTACAGTGGAATGATGCTCTTCTAATGTAACACTAGATTAGTAGAATTCTAGTCTTCTAATGGGACACTAGTGCAGTGGAATGATGCTCTTCTAATGTAACACTAGATAAGTATAATGCTAGTCTTCTAATGCGACACTAGTACAGTGGAATGATGCTCTTCTAATGTAACACTAGATTAATATAATGCTAGTCGTCTAATGCGACACTAGTTAAGTGGAATCATAGTCTTCTAATGTAATACTAGAATAGTAGAATGCTAGTCTTTTAATGCGACACTAGTACAGTGGAACGATGCTCTTCTAATGTAACACTAGATTAGTAGAATGCCAGTCTTCTAATGCGACACTAGTACAGTGGAATGATGCTCTTCTAATGTAACACTAGATTAATAGAATGCTAGTCGTCTAATGCGACACTAGTTCAGTGGAATCATAGTCTTCTAATGTAACACTAGATTAGTAGAATGCTAGTATTCGAGTGCGACACTAGTACAGTGGAATGATGCTCTTCTAATGTAACACTAGATTAGTAGAATGCTAGTCTTCTAATGGGACACTAGTGCAGTGGAATGATGCTCTTCTAATGTAACACTAGATAAGTATAATGCTAGTCTTCTAATGCAACACTAGTACAGTGGAATGATGCTCTTCTAATGTAACACTAGATTAATATAATGCTAGTCGTCTAATGCGACACTAGTTCAGTGGAATCATAGTCTTCTAATGTAATACTAGAATAGTAGAATGCTAGTCTTTTAATGCGACACTAGTACAGTGGAACGATGCTCTTCTAATGTAACACTAGATTAGTAGAATGCCAGTCTTCTAATGCGACACTAGTACAGTGGAATGATGCTCTTCTAATGTAACACTAGATTAATAGAATGCTAGTCGTCTAATGCGACACTAGTTCAGTGGAATCATAGTCTTATAATGTAACACTAGATTAGTAGAATGCTAGTATTCGAATGCGACACTAGTACAGTGGAATGATGCTCTTCTAATGTAACACTAGATTAGTAGAATGCTAGTATTCGAATGCGACACTAGTACAGTGGAATGATGCTCTTCTAACGTAACAATAGACTGGTAGAATGCTAGTCTTCTAATGCGACACTAGTACAGTGGAATGAGGCTCTTCTAATGTAACACTAGATTAGTAGAATGCTAGTCTTCTAATGCGACACTAGTACAGTGGAATGATGCTCTTCTAATGTAACACTAGATTAGTAGAATGTTAGTATTCTAATGCGACACTAGTACAGTGGAATGATGCTCTTCTAATGTAACACTAGATTAGTAGAATGCTAGTCTTCTAATGCGACACTAGTGCAGTGGAATGATGCTCTTCTAATGTAACACTAGTTTAGTAGAATGCTAGTCTTCTAATGCGACACTAGTACAGTGGAATGATGCTCTTCTAATGTAACACTAGATTAGTAGAAGGCTAGTCTTCTAATGCGACACTAGTGCAGTGGAATGATGCTCTTCTAATGTAACACAAGTTTAGTAGAATGCTAGTCTTCTAATGCGACACTAGTACAGTGGAATGATGCTCTTCTAATGTAACACTAGATTAGTAGAAGGCTTGTATTCAAATGCGACACTAGTACAGTGGAATGATGCTCTTCTAATGTAACAATAGATCGGTAGAATGCTAGTCTTCTAATGGGACACTAGTGCAGTGGAATGATGCTCTTCTAATGTAACACTAGATTAGTATAATGCTAGTCTTCTAATGCGACACTAGTACAGTGGAACGATGCTCTTCTAATGTAACACTAGATTAGTAGAAGGCTAGTATTCAAATGCGACACTAGTACAGTGGAATGATGCTCTTCTAATGTAACACTAGATTAGTAGAAGGCTAGTATTCAAATGCGACACTAGTACAGTAGAATGATGCTCTTCTAATGTAACACTAGATTAGTAGAAGGCTAGTATTCAAATGCGACACTAGTACAGTGGAACGATGCTCTTCTAATGTAACACTAGATTAGTAGAATGCTAGTCTTCTAATACGACACTAGTGCAGTGGAATGATGCTCTTCTAATGTAACACTAGATTAGTAGAATGCTAGTCTTCTAATGCGACACTAGTGCAGTGGAATGATGCTCTTCTAATGTAACACTAGATTAGTAGAATGCTAGCCCTCTAATGCGACACTAGTGCAGTGGAATGATGCTCTTCTAATGTAACACTAGATTACTATAATGCTAGTCTTCTAATACGACACTAGTGCAGTGCAATGATGCTCTTCTAATGTAACACTATATTCATAGAATGCTACTCTTCTAATGCGACACTAGTACAGTGGAATGATGCTCTTCTAATGCAACACTAGATTAGTAGAATGCTAGTCTTTTAATGCGACACTAGTACAGTGGAACGATGCTCTTCTAATGTAACACTAGATTAGTAGAATGCCAGTCTTCTAATGCGACACTAGTACAGTGGAATGATGCTCTTCTAATGTAACACTAGATTAATAGAATGCTAGTCGTCTAATGCGACACTAGTACAGTGGAATGATGCTCTTCTAATGTAACACTAGTTTAGTAGAATGCTAGTCTTCTAATGCGACACTAGTTCAGTGCAATCATAGTCTTCTAATGTAATACTAGAATAGTAGAATGCTAGTCTTTTAATGCGACACTAGTACAGTGGAACGATGCTCTTCTAATGTAACACTAGATTAGTAGAATGCCAGTCTTCTAATGCGACACTAGTACAGTGGAATGATGCTCTTCTAATGTAACACTAGATTAATAGAATGCTAGTCGTCTAATGCGACATTAGTTCAGTGGAATCATAGTCTTCTAATGTAACACTAGATTAGTAGAATGCTAGTATTCGAATGCGACACTAGTACAGTGGAATGATGCTCTTCTAATGTAACACTAGATTAGTAGAATGCTAGTATTCGAATGCGACACTAGTACAGTGGAATGATGCTCTTCTAATGTAACAATAGATTGGTAGAATGCTAGTCTTCTAATGCGACACTAGTAAAGTGGAATAATGCTCTTCTAATGTAACACTAGATTAGTAGAATGCTATTCGTCTAATGCGACACTAGTACAGTGGAATCTTAGTCTTCTAATGCGACACTAGAATAGTAGAATGCTAGTCTTCTAATGCGACACTAGTACAGTGGAATGATGCTCTTCTAATGTAACACTAGATTAGTAGAATGCTAGTCTTCTAATGCGACACTAGTACAGTGTAATGAGGCTCTTCTAATGTAACACTAGATTAGTATAATGCTAGTCGTCTAATGCGACACTAGTACAATGGAATGAGGCTCTTCTAATGTAACACAAGTTTAGAAGAATGCTAGTCTTCTAATGCGACACTAGTACAGTGGAATGATGCTCTTCTAATGTAACACTAGATTAATAGAATGCTAGTCGTCTAATGCGACACTAGTTCAGTGAAATCATAGTCTTCTAATGTAACACTAGATTAGTAGAATGCTAGTATTCGAATGCGACACTAGTACAGTGGAATGATGCTCTTCTAATGTAACACTAGATTAGTAGAATGCTAGTATTCGAATGCGACACTAGTACAGTGGAATGATGCTCTTATAATGTAACAATAGATTGGTAGAATGCTAGTCTTCTAATGCGACACTAGTACAGTGGAATCTTAGTCTTCTAATGCGACACTAGAATAGTAGAATGCTAGTCTTCTAATGCGACACTAGTACAGTGGAATGATGCTCTAATGTAACACTAGATTAGTATAATGCTAGTCTTCTAATGCGACACTAGTAAAGTGGAATGATGCTCTTCTAATATAACACTAGATTAGTAGAATGCTAATCGTCTAATGCGACACTAGTTCAGTGGAATCATAGTCTTCTAATGTAACACTAGATTAGTAGAATGCTAGTCTTCTAATGCGACACTAGTTCAGTGGAATGATGCTCTTCTAAAGTAACACTAGATTAGTATAATGCTAGTCTTCTAATGCGACACTAGTAAAGTGGAATGATGCTCTTCTAATGTAACACTAGATTAGTAGAATGCTAATCGTCTAATGCGACACTAGTTCAGTGGAATCATAGTCTTCTAATGTAACACTAGATTAGTAGAATGCTAGTCTTCTAATGCGACACTAGTACAGTGGAATGATGCTCTTCTAATGTAACACTGGATTAGTATAATGCTAGTTTCCTAATGCGACAATAGTACAGTGGTATGATGCTTTTCTAATGTAACACTAGATCAGTAGAATGCTAGTCTCCTAATGCAACACTAGTGCAGTGGAATGAGGCTCTTCTAATGTAACACTAGATTAGTAGAATGCTAGTCTTCTAATGCGACACTAGTACAGTGGAATGATGCTCTTCTAATGTAACAATAGATTAGTAGAATGTTAGTATTCTAATGCGACACTAGTACAGTGGAATGATGCTCTTCTAATGTAACACTAGATTAGTAGAATGCTAGTCTTCTAATGCGACACTAGTGCAGTGGAATGATGCTCTTCTAATGTAACACTAGTTTAGTAGAATGCTAGTCTTCTAATGCGACACTAGTACAGTGGAATGATGCTCTTCTAATGTAACACTAGATTAGTAGAAGGCTAGTCTTCTAATGCGACACTAGTGCAGTGGAATGATGCTCTTCTAATGTAACACTAGATTAGTAGAATGCTAGTCTTCTAATGCGACACTAGTACAGTGGAATGATGCTCTTCTAATGTAACACTAGATTAGTAGAATGCTAATCGTCTAATGCGACACTAGTTCAGTGGAATGATGCTCTTCTAATGTAACACTAGATTAATATAATGCTAGTCGTCTAATGCGACACTAGTTAAGTGGAATCATAGTCTTCTAATGTAATACTAGAATAGTAGAATGCTAATCTTTTAATGCGACACTAGTACAGTGGAATGATGCTCTAATGTAACACTAGATTAGTATAATGCTAGTCTTCTAATGCGACACTAGTAAAGTGGAATGATGCTCTTCTAATGTAACACTAGATTAGTAGAATGCTAATCGTCTAATGCGACACTAGTTCAGTGGAATCATAGTCTTCTAATGTAACACTAGATTAGTAGAATGCTAGTCTTCTAATGCGACACTAGTACAGTGGAATGATGCTCTTCTAATGTAACACTAGATTAGTAGAATGCTAATCGTCTAATGCGACACTAGTTCAGTGGAATCATAGTCTTCTAATGTAACACTAGATTAGTAGAATGCTAGTCTTCTAAAGCGACACTAGTACAGTGGAATGATGCTCTTCTAAAGTAACACTAGATTAGTATAATTCTAGTCTTCTAATGCGACACTAGTAAAGTGGAATGATGCTCTTCTAATGTAACACTAGATTAGTAGAATGCTAATCGTCTAATGCGACACTAGTTCAGTGGAATCATAGTCTTCTAATGTAACACTAGATTAGTAGAATGCTAGTCTTCTAATGCGACACTAGTACAGTGGAATGATGCTCTTCTAATGTAACACTAGATTAGTAGAATGCTAATCGTCTAATGCGACACTAGTTCAGTGGAATCATAGTCTTCTAATGTAACACTAGATTAGTAGAATGCTAGTCTTCTAAAGCGACACTAGTACAGTGGAATGATGCTCTTCTAAAGTAACACTAGATTAGTATAATTCTAGTCTTCTAATGCGACACTAGTAAAGTGGAATGATGCTCTTCTAATGTAACACTAGATTAGTAGAATGCTAATCGTCTAATGCGACACTAGTTCAGTGGAATCATAGTCTTCTAATGTAACACTAGATTAGTAGAATGCTAGTCTTCTAATGCGACACTAGTACAGTGGAATGATGCTCTTCTAATGTAACACTAGATTAGTAGAATGCTAATCGTCTAATGCGACACTAGTTCAGTGGAATCATAGTCTTCTAATGTAACACTAGATTAGTAGAATGCTAGTCTTCTAATGCGACACTAGTACAGTGGAATGATGCTCTTCTAATGTAACACTGGATTAGTATAATGCTAATTTCCTAATGCGACAATAGTACAGTGGTATGATGCTTTTCTAATGTAACACTAGATCAGTAGAATGCTAGTCTCCTAATGCAACACTAGTACAGTGGAATGAGGCTCTTCTAATGTAACACTAGATTAGTAGAATGCTAGTCTTCTAATGCGACACTGGTACAGTGGAATGATGCTCTTCTAATGTAACACTAGATTAGTAGAATGTTAGTATTCTAATGCGACACTAGTACAGTGGAATGATGCTCTTCTAATGTAACACTAGATTAGTAGAATGCTAGTCTTCTAATGCGACACTAGTGCAGTGGAATGATGCTCTTCTAATGTAACACTAGTTTAGTAGAATGCTAGTCTTCTAATGCGACACTAGTACAGTGGAATGATGCTCTTCTAATGTAACACTAGATTAGTAGAAGGCTAGTCTTCTAATGCGACACTAGTGCAGTGGAATGATGCTCTTCTAATGTAACACTAGATTAGTAGAATGCTAGTCTTCTAATGCGACACTAGTACAGTGGAATGATGCTCTTCTAATGTAACACTAGATTAGTAGAATGCTAATCGTCTAATGCGACACTAGTTCAGTGGAATCATAGTCTTCTAATGTAACACTAGATTAGTAGAATGCTAGTCTTCTAATGCGACACTAGTACAGTGGAATGATGCTCTTCTAATGTAACACTGGATTAGTATAATGCTAATTTCCTAATGCGACAATAGTACAGTGGTATGATGCTTTTCTAATGTAACACTAGATCAGTAGAATGCTAGTCTCCTAATGCAACACTAGTACAGTGGAATGAGGCTCTTCTAATGTAACACTAGATTAGTAGAATGCTAGTCTTCTAATGCGACACTGGTACAGTGGAATGATGCTCTTCTAATGTAACACTAGATTAATATAATGCTAGTCGTCTAATGCGACACTAGTTCAGTGGAATCATAGTCTTCTAATGTAATACTAGAATAGTAGAATGCTAGTCTTTTAATGCGACACTAGTACAGTGGAACGATGCTCTTCTAATGTAACACTAGATTAGTAGAATGCCAGTCTTCTAATGCGACACTAGTACAGTGGAATGATGCTCTTCTAATGTAACACTAGATTAATAGAATGCTAGTCGTCTAATGCGACACTAGTTCAGTGGAATCATAGTCTTCTAATGTAACACTAGATTAGTAGAATGCTAGTATTCGAGTGCGACACTAGTACAGTGGAATGATGCTCTTCTAATGTAACACTAGATTAGTAGAAGGCTAGTATTCTAATGCGACACTAGTACAGTGGAATGATGCTCTTCTAATGTAACACTAGATTAGTAGAAGGCTAGTCTTCTAATGCGACACTAGTACAGTGGAATGATGCTCTTCTAATGTAACAATAGATTGGTAGAATGCTAGTATTCTTATGGGACACTAGTACAGTGGAATGATGCTCTTCAAATGTAACACTAGATTAGTAGAAGGCTAGTATTCAAATGCGACACTAGTGCAGTGGAATGATGCTCTTCCAATGTAACACTAGTTTATTAGAATGCTAGTCTTCTAATGCGACACTAGTGCAGTGGAATGATGCTCTTCTAATGTAACACTAGATTAGTAGAAGGCTAGTCTTCTAATGTAAACACTAGTTTAGTAGAATGCTAGTCTTCTAGTGCGACACTAGTACAGTGGAATGATGCTCTTCTAATGTAACACTAGATTAGTAGAAAGCTAGTATTCAAATGCGACACTAGTACAGTGTAATGATGCTCTTCTAGTGTAACAATAGATTGGTAGAATGCTAGTCTTCTAATGGGACACTAGTGCAGTGGAATGATGCTCATCTAATGTAACACTAGATTAGTATAATGCTAGTCTTCTAATGCGACACTAGTACAGTGGAACGATGCTCTTCTAATGTAACACTAGATTAGTAGAATGCTAGTCTTCTAATGCGACACTAGTGCAGTGGAATGATGCTCTTCTAATGTAACACTAGTTTATTAGAATGCTAGTCTTCTAATGCGACACTAGTACAGTGGAATGATGCTCTTCTAATGTAACACTAGATTAGTAAAAGGCTAGTCTTCTAATGTAACACTAGTTTAGTAGAATGCTAGTCTTCTAATGCGACACTAGTACAGTGGAATGATGCTCTTCTAATGTAACACTAGATTAGTAGAAGGCTAGTATTCAAATGCGACACTAGTACAGTGTAATGATGCTCTTCTAATGTAACAATAGATTGGTAGAATGCTAGTCTTCTAATGGGACACTAGTGCAGTGGAATGATGCTCTTCTAATGTAACACTAGATTAGTATAATGCTAGTCTTCTAATGCGACACTAGTACAGTGGAACGATGCTCTTCTAATGTAACACTAGATTAGTAGAAGGCTAGTATTCAAATGCGACACTAGTACAGTGGAATGATGCTTTTCTAATGTAACACTAGATTAGTATAAGGCTAGTATTCAAATGCGACACTAGTACAGTGGAATGATGCTCTTCTAATGTAACACTAGATTAGTAGAAGGCTAGTATTCAAATGCGACACTAGTACAGTGGAACGATGCTCTTCTAATGTAACACTAGATTAGTAGAAGGCTAGTATTCAAATGCGACACTAGTACAGTGGAATGATGCTCTTCTAATGTAACAATAGATTAGTAGAATGCTAGTCTTCTAATGCGACACTAGTACAGTGGAATGATGCTCTTCTAATGTAACACTAGATTAGTAGAATGTTAGTATTCTAATGCGACACTAGTACAGTGGAATGATGCTCTTCTAATGTAACACTAGATTAGTAGAATGCTAGTCTTCTAATGCGACACTAGTGCAGTGGAATGATGCTCTTCTAATGTAACACTAGTTTAGTAGAATGCTAGTCTTCTAATGCGACACTAGTACAGTGGAATGATGCTCTTCTAATGTAACACTAGATTAGTAGAAGGCTAGTATTCAAATGCGACACTAGTACAGTGGAATGATGCTCTTCTAATGTAACAATAGATTGGTAGAATGCTAGTCTTCTAATGGGACACTAGTGCAGTGGAATGATGCTCTTCTAATGTAACACTAGTTTATTAGAATGCTAGTCTTCTAATGCGACACTAGTACAGTGGAATGATGCTCTTCTAATGTAACACTAGATTAGTAAAAGGCTAGTCTTCTAATGTAACACTAGTTTAGTAGAATGCTAGTCTTCTAATGCGACACTAGTACAGTGGAATGATGCTCTTCTAATGTAACACTAGATTAGTAGAAGGCTAGTATTCAAATGCGACACTAGTACAGTGTAATGATGCTCTTCTAATGTAACAATAGATTGGTAGAATGCTAGTCTTCTAATGGGACACTAGTGCAGTGGAATGATGCTCTTCTAATGTAACACTAGATTAGTATAATGCTAGTCTTCTAATGCGACACTAGTACAGTGGAACGATGCTCTTCTAATGTAACACTAGATTAGTAGAAGGCTAGTATTCAAATGCGACACTAGTACAGTGGAATGATGCTTTTCTAATGTAACACTAGATTAGTATAAGGCTAGTATTCAAATGCGACACTAGTACAGTGGAATGATGCTCTTCTAATGTAACACTAGATTAGTAGAAGGCTAGTATTCAAATGCGACACTAGTACAGTGGAATGATGCTCTTCTAATGTAACAATAGATCGGTAGAATGCTAGTCTTCTAATGGGACAATAGTGCAGTGGAATGATGCTCTTCTAATGTAACACTAGATTAGTATAATGCTAGTCTTCTAATGCGACACTAGTACAGTGGAACGATGCTCTTCTAATGTAACACTAGATTAGTAGAAGGCTAGTATTCAAATGCGACACTAGTACAGTGGAATGATGCTCTTCTAATGTAACACTAGATTAGTAGAAGGCTAGTATTCAAATGCGACACTAGTACAGTAGAATGATGCTCTTCTAATGTAACACTAGATTAGTAGAAGGCTAGTATTCAAATGCGACACTAGTACAGTGGAACGATGCTCTTCTAATGTAACACTAGATTAGTAGAAGGCTAGTATTCAAATGCGACACTAGTACAGTGGAATGATGCTCTTCTAATGTAACAATAGATTAGTAGAATGCTAGTCTTCTAATGCGACACTAGTACAGTGGAATGATGCTCTTCTAATGTAACACTAGATTAGTAGAATGCTAGTCTTCTAATACGACACTAGTGCAGTGGAATGATGCTCTTCTAATGTAACACTAGTTTATTAGAATGCTAGTCTTCTAATGCGACACTAGTACAGTGGAATGATGCTCTTCTAATGTAACACTAGATTAGTAGAATGTTAGTATTCTAATGCGACACTAGTACAGTGGAATGATGCTCTTCTAATGTAACACTAGATTAGTAGAATGCTAGTCTTCTAATGCGACACTAGTGCAGTGGAATGATGCTCTTCTAATGTAACACTAGATTAGTAGAAGGCTAGTCTTCTAATGCGACACTAGTGCAGTGGAATGATGCTCTTCTAATGTAACACTAGTTTAGTAGAATGCTAGTCTTCTAATGCGACACTAGTACAGTGGAATGATGCTCTTCTAATGTAACACTAGATTAGTAGAAGGCTAGTATTCAAATGCGACACTAGTACAGTGGAATGATGCTCTTCTAATGTAACAATAGATCGGTAGAATGCTAGTCTTCTAATGGGACACTAGTGCAGTGGAATGATGCTCTTCTAATGTAACACTAGATTAGTATAATGCTAGTCTTCTAATGCGACACTAGTACAGTGGAACGATGCTCTTCTAATGTAACACTAGATTAGTAGAAGGCTAGTATTCAAATGCGACACTAGTACAGTGGAATGATGCTCTTCTAATGTAACACTAGATTAGTAGAAGGCTAGTATTCAAATGCGACACTAGTACAGTAGAATGATGCTCTTCTAATGTAACACTAGATTAGTAGAAGGCTAGTATTCAAATGCGACACTAGTACAGTGGAACGATGCTCTTCTAATGTAACACTAGATTAGTAGAAGGCTAGTATTCAAATGCGACACTAGTACAGTGGAATGATGCTCTTCTAATGTAACAATAGATTAGTAGAATGCTAGTCTTCTAATGCGACACTAGTACAGTGGAATGATGCTCTTCTAATGTAACACTAGATTAGTAGAATGCTAGTCTTCTAATACGACACTAGTGCAGTGGAATGATGCTCTTCTAATGTAACACTAGTTTATTAGAATGCTAGTCTTCTAATGCGACACTAGTACAGTGGAATGATGCTCTTCTAATGTAACACTAGATTAGTAGAATGTTAGTATTCTAATGCGACACTAGTACAGTGGAATGATGCTCTTCTAATGTAACACTATACAGTGAAATATGCTCTTCTAATGTAACACTAGATTAGTAGAATGCTAGTCTTCTAATGCGACACTAGTACAGTGGAATGATGCTCTTCTAATGTAACACTAGATTAGTAGAATGTTAGTATTCTAATGCGACACTAGTACAGTGGTATGATGCTTTTCTAATGTAACACTAGATCAGTAGAATGCTAGTCTCCTAATGCAACACTAGTACAGTGGAATGAGGCTCTTCTAATGTAACACTAGATTAGTAGAATGCTAGTCTTCTAATGCGACACTAGTACAGTGGAATGATGCTCTTCTAATGTAACACTAGATTAGTAGAATGTTAGTATTCTAATGCGACACTAGTACAGTGGTATGATGCTTTTCTAATGTAACACTAGATCAGTAGAATGCTAGTCTCCTAATGCGACACTAGTACAGTGGAATGATGCTCTTCTAATGTAACACTAGATTAGTAGAATGTTAGTATTCTAATGCGACACTTGTACAGTGGAATGATGCTCTTCTAATGTAACACTAGATTAGTAGAATGCTAGTCTTCTAATGCGACACTAGTGCAGTGGAATGATGCTCTTCTAATGTAACACTAGTTTAGTAGAATGCTAGTCTTCTAATGCGACACTAGTACAGTGGAATGATGCTCGTCTAATGTAACACTAGATTAGTAGAAGGCTAGTCTTCTAATGCGACACTAGTGCAGTGGAATGATGCTCTTCTAATGTAACACTAGTTTAGTAGAATGCTAGTCTTCTAATGCGACACTAGTACAGTGGAACGATGCTCTTCTAATGTAACACTAGATTAGTAGAAGGCTAGTATTCAAATGCGACACTAGTACAGTGGAACGATGCTCTTCTAATGTAACACTAGATTAGTAGAATGCCAGTCTTCTAATGCGACACTAGTACAGTGGAATGATGCTCTTCTAATGTAACACTAGATTAATAGAATGCTAGTCGTCTAATGCGACACTAGTTCAGTGAAATCATAGTCTTCTAATGTAACACTAGATTAGTAGAATGCTAGTATTCGAATGCGACACTAGTACAGTGGAATGATGCTCTTCTAATGTAACACTAGATTAGTAGAATGCTAGTATTCGAATGCGACACTAGTACAGTGGAATGATGCTCTTATAATGTAACAATAGATTGGTAGAATGCTAGTCTTCTAATGCGACACTAGTACAGTGGAATCTTAGTCTTCTAATGCGACACTAGAATAGTAGAATGCTAGTCTTCTAATGCGACACTAGTACAGTGGAATGATGCTCTAATGTAACACTAGATTAGTATAATGCTTGTCTTCTAATGCGACACTAGTAAAGTGGAATGATGCTCTTCTAATGTAACACTAGATTAGTAGAATGCTAATCGTCTAATGCGACACTAGTTCAGTGGAATCATAGTCTTCTAATGTAACACTAGATTAGTAGAATGCTAGTCTTCTAATGCGACACTAGTACAGTGGAATGATGCTCTTCTAAAGTAACACTAGATTAGTATAATTCTAGTCTTCTAATGCGACACTAGTAAAGTGGAATCATAGTCTTCTAATGTAACACTAGATTAGTAGAATGCTAGTCTTCTAATGCGACACTAGTACAGTGGAATGATGCTCTTCTAATGTAACACTGGATTAGTATAATGCTAATTTCCTAATGCGACAATATTACAGTGGTATGATGCTTTTCTAATGTAACACTAGATCAGTAGAATGCTAGTCTCCTAATGCAACACTAGTACAGTGGAATGAGGCTCTTCTAATGTGACACTAGATTAGTAGAATGCTAGTCTTCTAATGCGACACTAGTACAGTGGAATGATGCTCTTCTAATGTAACACTAGATTAGTAGAATGTTAGTATTCTAATGCGACACTAGTACAGTGGAATGATGCTCTTCTAATGTAACACTAGATTAGTAGAATGCTAGTCTTCTAATGCGACACTAGTGCAGTGGAATGATGCTCTTCTAATGTAACACTAGTTTAGTAGAATGCTAGTCTTCTAATGCGACACTAGTACAGTGGAATGATGCTCTTCTAATGTAACACTAGATTAGTAGAAGGCTAGTCTTCTAATGCGACACTAGTGCAGTGGAATGATGCTCTTCTAATGTAACACTAGTTTAGTAGAATGCTAGTCTTCTAATGCGACACTAGTACAGTGGAATGATGTTCTTCTAATGTAACACTAGATTAGTAGAAGGCTAGTATTCAAATGCGACACTAGTACAGTGGAATGATGCTCTTCTAATGTAACAATAGATTGGTAGAATGCTAGTCTTCTAATGGGACACTAGTGCAGTGGAATGATGCTCTTCTAATGTAACACTAGATTAGTAGAATGCTAGTCTTCTAATGCGACACTAGTACAGTGGAACGATGCTCTTCTAATGTAACACTGGATTAGTATAATGCTAGTTTCCTAATGCGACAATAGTACAGTGGTATGATGCTTTTCTAATGTAACACTAGATCAGTAGAATGCTAGTCTCCTAATGCAACACTAGTACAGTGGAATGAGGCTCTTCTAATGTAACACTAGATTAGTAGAATGCTAGTCTTCTAATGCGACACTAGTACAGTGGAATGATGCTCTTCTAATGTAACACTAGATTAGTAGAATGTTAGTATTCTAATGCGACACTAGTACAGTGGAATGATGCTCTTCTAATGTAACAATAGATTAGTAGAATGCTAGTCTTCTAATGCGACACTAGTACAGTGGAATGATGCTCTTCTAATGTAACACTAGTTTAGTAGAATGCTAGTCTTCTAATGCGACACTAGTACAGTGGAATGATGCTCTTCTAATGTAACACTAGATTAGTAGAAGGCTAGTCTTCTAATGCGACACTAGTGCAGTGGAATGATGCTCTTCTAATGTAACACTAGTTTAGTAGAATGCTAGTCTTCTAATGCGACACTAGTACAGTGGAATGATGCTCGTCTAATGTAACACTAGATTAGTAGAAGGCTAGTCTTCTAATGCGACACTAGTGCAGTGGAATGATGCTCTTCTAATGTAACACTAGTTTAGTAGAATGCTAGTCTTCTAATGCGACACTAGTACAGTGGAATGATGCTCTTCTAATGTAACACTAGATTAGTAGAATGCTAGTCTTCTAATACGACACTAGTACAGTGGAATGATGCTCTTCTAAAGTAACACTAGATTAGTATAATGCTAGTCTTCTAATGCGACACTAGTAAAGTGGAATGATGCTCTTCTAATGTAACACTAGATTAGTAGAATGTTAATCGTCTAATGCGACACTAGTTCAGTGGAATCATAGTCTTCTAATGTAACACTAGATTAGTATAATGCTAGTCTTCTAATGCGACACTAGTGCAGTGGAATGATGCTCTTCTAATGTAACACTAGATTAGTAGAATGCTAGTATTCGAATGCGACACTAGTACAGTGGAATGATGCTCTTCTAATGTAACAATAGATTGGTAGAATGCTAGTCTTCTAATGCGACACTAGTACAGTGGAATCTTAGTCTTCTAATGCGACACTAGAATAGTAGAATGCTAGTCTTCTAATGCGACACTAGTAAAGTGGAATGATGCTCTTCTAATGTAACACTAGATTAGTAGAATGCTAATCGTCTAATGCGACACTAGTTCAGTGGAATCATAGTCTTCTAATGTAACACTAGATTAGTAGAATGCTAGTCTTCTAATGCGACACTAGTACAGTGGAATGATGCTCTTCTAAAGTAACACTAGATTAGTATAATGCTAGTCTTCTAATGCGACACTAGTAAAGTGGAATGATGCTCTTCTAATGTAACACTAGATTAGTATAATGCTAATCGTCTAATGCGACACTAGTTCAGTGGAATCATAGTCTTCTAATGTAACACTAGATTAGTAGAATGCTAGTCTTCTAATGCGACACTAGTACAGTGGAATGATGCTCTTCTAATGTAACACTGGATTAGTATAATGCTAATTTCCTAATGCGACAATAGTACAGTGGTATGATGCTTTTCTAATGTAACACTAGATCAGTAGAATGCTAGTCTCCTAATGCAACACTAGTACAGTGGAATGAGGCTCTTCTAATGTAACACTAGATTAGTAGAATGCTAGTCTTCTAATGCGACACTAGTACAGTGGAATGATGCTCTTCTAATGTAACACTAGATTAGTAGAATGTTAGTATTCTAATGCGACACTAGTACAGTGGAATGATGCTCTTCTAATGTAACACTAGATTAGTAGAATGCTAGTCTTCTAATGCGACACTAGTGCAGTGGAATGATGCTCTTCTAATGTAACACTAGTTTAGTAGAATGCTAGTCTTCTAATGCGACACTAGTGCAGTGGAATGATGCTCTTCTAATGTAACACTAGTTTAGTAGAATGCTAGTCTTCTAATGCGACACTAGTTCAGTGGAATCATAGTCTTCTAATGTAATACTAGAATAGTAGAATGCTAGACTTTTAATGCGACACTAGTACAGTGGAACGATGCTCTTCTAATGTAACACTAGATTAGTAGAATGCTAGTCTTCTAATGCGACACTAGTACAGTGGAATGATGCTCTTCTAATGTAACACTAGATTAGTAGAATGCTAGTCTTCAAATGCGACACTAGTACAGTGGAATGATACTCTTCTAATGTAACAATAAATTAGTAGAATTCTAGTCTTCTAATGCGACACTAGTACAGTGGAATGATGCTCTTCTAATGTAACAATAAATAAGTAGAATGCTATTCTTTTAATGCGACACTAGTGCAGTGGAATAATGCTCTTCTAATGTAACACTAGATTAGTAGAATGCTAGTCTTCTAATGCGACACTAGTACAGTGGAATCTTAGTCTTCTAATGTAACACTAGAATAGTAGAATGCTAGTCGTCTAATGCGACACTAGTTCAGTGGAATGATGCTCTTCTAATGTAATACTAGATTAGTAGAATGCTAGTCTTCTAATGCGACACTAGTACAGTGTAATGAGGCTCTTCTAATGTAACACTAGATTAGTAGAATGCTAGTCTTCTAATGCGACACTAGTACAATGGAATGAGGCTCTTCTAATGTAACACTAGATTAGAAGAATGCTAGTCTTCTAATGCGACACTAGTACAGTGGAATGATGCTCTTCTAATGTAATAATATATTGGTATAATGCTAGTCTTCTAATGCGACACTAGTACAGTGGAATGATGCTCTAATGTAACACCTAGATTAGTATAATGCTAGTCTTCTAATGCGACACAAGTACAGTGAAATGACGCTCTTCTAAAGTAACACTAGATTAGTATAATGCTAGTCTTCTAATGCGACACTAGTAAAGTGGAATGATGCTCTTCTAATGTAACACTAGATTAGTAGAATGCTAATCGTCTAATGCGACACTAGCTCAGTGGATTCATAGTCTTCTAATGTACCACTAGATTAGTAGAATGCTAGTCTTCTAATGCGACACTAGTACAGTGGAATGATGCTCTTCTAATGTAACACTGGATTAGTATAATGCTAGTTTCCTAATGCGACAATAGTACAGTGGTATGATGCTTTTCTAATGTAACACTAGATCAGTAGAATGCTAGTCTCCTAATGCAACACTAGTACAGTGGAATGAGGCTCTTCTAATGTAACACTAGATTAGTAGAATGCTAGTCTTCTAATGCGACACTAGTACAGTGGAATGATGCTCTTCTAATGTAACACTAGATTAGTAGAATGTTAGTATTCTAATGCGACACTAGTACAGTGGTATGATGCTTTTCTAATGTAACACTAGATCAGTAGAATGCTAGTCTCCTAATGCAACACTAGTACAGTGGAATGAGGCTCTTCTAATGTAACACTAGATTAGTAGAATGCTAGTCTTCTAATGCGACACTAGTACAGTGGAATGATGCTCTTCTAATGTAACACTAGATTAGTAGAATATTAGTATTCTAATGCGACACTAGTACAGTGGAATGATGCTCTTCTAATGTAACACTAGATTAGTAGAATGCTAGTCTTCAAATGCGACACTAGTACAGTGGAATGATGCTCTTCTAATGTAACACTAGTTTATTAGAATGCTAGTCTTCTAATGCGACACTAGTACAGTGGAATGATGCTCTTCTAATGTAACACTAGATTAGTAGAAGGCTAGTCTTCTAATGTAACACTAGTTTAGTAGAATGCTAGTCTTCTAATGCGACACTAGTACAGTGGAATGATGCTCTTCTAATGTAACACTAGATTAGTAGAAGGCTAGTATTCAAATGCGACACTAGTACAGTGTAATGATGCTCTTCTAATGTAACAATAGATTGGTAGAATGCTAGTCTTCTAATGGGACACTAGTGCAGTGGAATGACGCTCTTCTAATGTAACACTACATTAGTATAATGCTAGTCTTCTAATGCGACACTAGTACAGTGGAACGATGCTCTTCTAATGTAACACTAGATTAGTAGAAGGCTAGTATTCAAATGCGACACTAGTACAGTGGAACGATGCTCTTCTAATGTAACACTAGATTAGTAGAATACCAGTCTTCTAATGCGACACTAGTACAGTGGAATGATGCTCTTCTAATGTAACACTAGATTAGTAGAATGCTAATCGTCTAATGCGACACTAGTTCAGTGGAATCATAGTCTTCTAATGTAACACTAGATTAGTATAATGCTAGTCGTCTAATGCGACACTAGTTCAGTGAAATCATAGTCTTCTAATGTAACACTAGATTAGTAGAATGCTAGTATTCGAATGCGACACTAGTACAGTGGAATGATGCTCTTCTAATGTAACATTAGATTAGTAGAATGCTAGTATTCGAATGCGACACTAGTACAGTGGAATGATGCTCTTATAATGTAACAATAGATTGGTAGAATGCTAGTCTTCTAATGCGACACTAGTACAGTGGAATCTTAGTCTTCTAATGCGACACTAGAATAGTAGAATGCTAGTCTTCTAATGCGACACTAGTACAGTGGAATGATGCTCTAATGTAACACTAGATTAGTATAATGCTAGTCTTCTAATGCGACACTAGTAAAGTGGAATGATGCTCTTCTAATGTAACACTAGATTAGTAGAATGCTAATCGTCTAATGCGACACTAGTTCAGTGGAATCATAGTCTTCTAATGTAACACTAGATTAGTAGAATGCTAGTCTTCTAATGCGACACTAGTACAGTGGAATGATGCTCTTCTAAAGTAACACTAGATTAGTATAATGCTAGTCTTCTAATGCGACACTAGTAAAGTGGAATGATGCTCTTCTAATGTAACACTAGATTAGTAGAATGCTAATCGTCTAATGCGACACTAGTTCAGTGGAATCATAGTCTTCTAATGTAACACTAGATTAGTAGAATGCTAGTCTTCTAATGCGACACTAGTACAGTGGAATGATGCTCTTCTAATGTAACACTGGATTAGTATAATGCTAGTTTCCTAATGCGACACTAGTACAGTGGTATGATGCTTTTCTAATGTAACACTAGATCAGTAGAATACTAGTCTCCTAATGCAACACTAGTACAGTGGAATGAGGCTCTTCGAATGTAACACTAGATTAGTAGAATGCTAGTCTTCTAATGCGACACTAGTACAGTGGAATGATGCTCTTCTAATGTAACACTAGATTAGTAGAATGTTAGTATTCTAATGCGACACTAGTACTGTGGAATGATGCTCTTCTAATGTAACACTAGATTAGTAGAATGCTAGTCTTCTAATGCGTCACTAGTGCAGTGGAATGATGCTCTTCTAATGTAACACTAGATTAGTAGAAGGCTAGTCTTCTAATGCGACACTAGTGCAGTGGAATGATGCTCTTCTAATGTAACACTAGATTAGTAGAATGCTAGTATTCGAATGCGACACTAGTACAGTGGAATGATGCTCTTATAATGTAACAATAGATTGGTAGAATGCTAGTCTTCTAATGCGACACTAGTACAGTGGAATCTTAGTCTTCTAATGCGACACTAGAATAGTAGAATGCTAGTCTTCTAATGCGACACTAGTACAGTGGAATGATGCTCTAATGTAACACTAGATTAGTATAATGCTAGTCTTCTAATGCGACACTAGTAAAGTGGAATGATGCTCTTCTAATGTAACACTAGATTAGTAGAATGCTAATCGTCTAATGCGACACTAGTTCAGTGGAATCATAGTCTTCTAATGTAACACTAGATTAGTAGAATGCTAGTCTTCTAATGCGACACTAGTACAGTGGAATGATGCTCTTCTAAAGTAACACTAGATTAGTATAATTCTAGTCTTCTAATGCGACACTAGTAAAGTGGAATGATGCTCTTCTAATGTAACACTAGATTAGTAGAATGCTAATCGTCTAATGCGACACTAGTTCAGTGGAATCATAGTCTTCTAATGTAACACTAGATTAGTAGAATGCTAGTCTTCTAATGCGACACTAGTACAGTGGAATGATGCTCTTCTAATGTAACACTAGATTAGTAGAATGCTAATCGTCTAATGCGACACTAGTTCAGTGGAATCATAGTCTTCTAATGTAACACTAGATTAGTAGAATGCTAGTCTTCTAATGCGACACTAGTACAGTGGAATGATGCTCTTCTAATGTAACACTGGATTAGTATAATGCTAATTTCCTAATGCGACAATAGTACAGTGGTATGATGCTTTTCTAATGTAACACTAGATCAGTAGAATGCTAGTCTCCTAATGCAACACTAGTACAGTGGAATGAGGCTCTTCTAATGTAACACTAGATTAGTAGAATGCTAGTCTTCTAATGCGACACTAGTACAGTGGAATGAGGCTCTTCTAATGTAACACTAGATTAGTAGAATGCTAGTCTTCTAATGCGACACTAGTACAGTGGAATGATGCTCTTCTAATGTAACACTAGATTAGTAGAATTTTAGTATTCTAATGCGACACTAGTACAGTGGAATGATGCTCTTCTAATGTAACACTAGTTTAGTAGAATGCTAGTCTTCTAATGCGACACTAGTGCAGTGGAATGATGCTCTTCTAATGTAACACTAGTTTAGTAGAACGATGCTCTTCTAATGTAACACTAGATTAGTAGAAGGCTAGTATTCAAATGCGACACTAGTACAGTGGAATGATGCTCTTCTAATGTAACAATAGATTAGTAGAATGCTAGTCTTCTAATGCGACACTAGTACAGTGGAATGATGCTCTTCTAATGTAACACTAGATTAGTAGAATGCTAGTCTTCTAATACGACACTAGTGCAGTGGAATGATGCTCTTCTAATGTAACACTAGTTTATTAGAATGCTAGTCGTCTAATGCGACACTAGTACAGTGGAATGATGCTCTTCTAATGTAAAACTAGATTAGTAGAAGGCTAGTCTTCTAATGTAACACAAGTTTAGTAGAATGCTAGTCTTCTAATGCGACACTAGTACAGTGGAATAATGCTCTTCTAATGTAACACTAGATTAGTAGAAGGCTAGTATTCAAATGCGACACGAGTACAGTGTAATGATGCTCTTCTAATGTAACAATAGATTGGTAGAATGCTAGTCTTCTAATGGAACACTAGTGCAGTGGAATGATGCTCTTCTAATGTAACACTAGATTAGTATAATGCTAGTCTTCTAATGCGACACTAGTACAGTGGAACGATGCTCTTCTAATGTAACACTAGATTAGTAGAAGGCTAGTATTCAAATGCGACACTAGTACAGTGGAATGATGCTCTTCTAATGTAACAATAGATTAGTAGAATGCTAGTCTTCTAATGCGACACTAGTACAGTGGAATGATGCTCTTCTAATGTAACACTAGATTAGTAGAATGCTAGTCTTCTAATGCGACACTAGTGCAGTGGAATGATGCTCTTCTAATGTAACACTAGTTTATTAGAATGCTAGTCTTCTAATGCGACACTAGTACAGTGGAACGATGCTCTTCTAATGTAACACTAGATTAGTAGAAGGCTAGTCTTCTAATGTAACACTAGTTTAGTAGAATGCTAGTCTTCTAATGCGACACTAGTACAGTGGAATGATGCTCTTCTAATGTAACACTAGATTAGTAGAATGCTAGTATTCGAATGCGACACTAGTACAGTGGAATGATGCTCTTCTAATGTAACACTAGATTAGTAGAATGCTAATCGTCTAATGCGACACTAGTTCAGTGGAATCATAGTCTTCTAATGTAACACTAGATTAGTAGAATGCTAGTCTTCTAATGCGACACTAGTACAGTGGAATGATGCTCTTCTAATGTAACACTGGATTAGTATAATGCTAATTTCCTAATGCGACAATAGTACAGTGGTATGATGCTTTTCTAATGTAACACTAGATCAGTAGAATGCTAGTCTCCTAATGCAACACTAGTACAGTGGAATGAGGCTCTTCTAATGTAACACTAGATTAGTAGAATGCTAGTCTTCTAATGCGACACTGGTACAGTGGAATGATGCTCTTCTAATGTAACACTAGATTAATATAATGCTAGTCGTCTAATGCGACACTAGTTCAGTGGAATCATAGTCTTCTAATGTAATACTAGAATAGTAGAATGCTAGTCTTTTAATGCGACACTAGTACAGTGGAACGATGCTCTTCTAATGTAACACTAGATTAGTAGAATGCCAGTCTTCTAATGCGACACTAGTACAGTGGAATGATGCTCTTCTAATGTAACACTAGATTAATAGAATGCTAGTCGTCTAATGCGACACTAGTTCAGTGGAATCATAGTCTTCTAATGTAACACTAGATTAGTAGAATGCTAGTATTCGAGTGCGACACTAGTACAGTGGAATGATGCTCTTCTAATGTAACACTAGATTAGTAGAATGCTAGTCTTCTAATGGGACACTAGTGCAGTGGAATGATGCTCTTCTAATGTAACACTAGATAAGTATAATGCTAGTCTTCTAATGCGACACTAGTACAGTGGAATGATGCTCTTCTAATGTAACACTAGATTAATATAATGCTAGTCGTCTAATGCGACACTAGTTAAGTGGAATCATAGTCTTCTAATGTAATACTAGAATAGTAGAATGCTAATCTTTTAATGCGACACTAGTACAGTGGAATGATGCTCTAATGTAACACTAGATTAGTATAATGCTAGTCTTCTAATGCGACACTAGTAAAGTGGAATGATGCTCTTCTAATGTAACACTAGATTAGTAGAATGCTAATCGTCTAATGCGACACTAGTTCAGTGGAATCATAGTCTTCTAATGTAACACTAGATTAGTAGAATGCTAGTCTTCTAAAGCGACACTAGTACAGTGGAATGATGCTCTTCTAAAGTAACACTAGATTAGTATAATTCTAGTCTTCTAATGCGACACTAGTAAAGTGGAATGATGCTCTTCTAATGTAACACTAGATTAGTAGAATGCTAATCGTCTAATGCGACACTAGTTCAGTGGAATCATAGTCTTCTAATGTAACACTAGATTAGTAGAATGCTAGTCTTCTAATGCGACACTAGTACAGTGGAATGATGCTCTTCTAATGTAACACTAGATTAGTAGAATGCTAATCGTCTAATGCGACACTAGTTCAGTGGAATCATAGTCTTCTAATGTAACACTAGATTAGTAGAATGCTAGTCTTCTAATGCGACACTAGTACAGTGGAATGATGCTCTTCTAATGTAACACTGGATTAGTATAATGCTAATTTCCTAATGCGACAATAGTACAGTGGTATGATGCTTTTCTAATGTAACACTAGATCAGTAGAATGCTAGTCTCCTAATGCAACACTAGTACAGTGGAATGAGGCTCTTCTAATGTAACACTAGATTAGTAGAATGCTAGTCTTCTAATACGACACTGGTACAGTGGAATGATGCTCTTCTAATGTAACACTAGATTAGTAGAATGTTAGTATTCTAATGCGACACTAGTACAGTGGAATGATGCTCTTCTAATGTAACACTAGATTAGTAGAATGCTAGTCTTCTAATGCGACACTAGTGCAGTGGAATGATGCTCTTCTAATGTAACACTAGTTTAGTAGAATGCTAGTCTTCTAATGCGACACTAGTACAGTGGAACGATGCTCTTCTAATGTAACACTGGATTAGTAAAAAGCTAGTCTTCTAATGCGACAATAGTACAGTGGTATGATGCTTTTCTAATGTAACACTAGTTTAGTAGAATGCTAGTCCTCTAATGCGACACTAGTACAGTGGAATGATGCTCGTCTAATGTAACACTAGATTAGTAGAATGCTAGTCTTCTAATGCCCCACTAGTGCAGTGGAATGACGCTCTTCTAATGCAACACTACATTAGTATAATGCTAGTCTTCTAATGCGCCACTAGTACAGTGGAACGATGCTCTTCTAATGTAACACTAGATTAGTAGAAGGCTAGTATTCAAATGCGACACTAGTACAGTGGAACGATGCTCTTCTAATGTAACACTAGATTAGTAGAATACCAGTCTTCTAATGCGACACTAGTACAGTGGAATGATGCTCTTCTAATGTACCACTAGATTAATAGAATGCTAGTCGTCTAATGCGCCACTAGTTCAGTGAAATCATAGTCTTCTAATGTAACACTAGATTAGTAGAATGCTAGTATTCGAATGCGACACTAGTACAGTGGAATGATGCTCTTCTAATGTAACATTAGATTAGTAGAATGCTAGTATTCGAATGCGACACTAGTACAGCGGAATGATGCTCTTATAATGTAACAATAGATCGGTAGAATGCTAGTCTTCTAATGCGACACTAGTACAGTGGAATCTTAGTCTTCTAATGCAACACTAGATTAGTATAATGCTAGTCTTCTAATGCGACACTAGTACAGTGGAATGATGCTCTTCTAATGTAACACTGGATTAGTATAATGCTAGTTTCCTAATGCGACAATAGTACAGTGGTATGATGCTTTTCAAATGTAACACTAGATCAGTAGAATGCTAGTCTCCTAATGCAACACTAGTACAGTGGAATGATGCTCTTCTAATGTAACACTAGATTAGTAGAATGTTAGTATTCTAATGCGACACTAATACAGTGGAATTATGCTCTTCTAATGTAACACTAGATTAGTAGAATGCTAGTCTTCTAATGCGACACTAGTACAGTGGAATGATGCTCTTTTAATGTAACACTAGATTAGTAGAAGGCTAGTCTTCTAATGCGACACTAGTGCAGTGGAATGATGCTCTTCTAATGTAACACTAGTTTAGTAGAATGCTAGTCTTCTAATGCGACACTAGTACAGTGGAATGATGCTCTTCTAATGTAACACTAGATTAGTAGAAGGCTAGTATTCAAATGCGACACTAGTACAGTGGAATGATGCTCTTCTAATGTAACAATAGATCGGTAGAATGCTAGTCTTCTAATGGGACACTAGTGCAGTGGAATGATGCTCTTCTAATGTAACACTGGATTAGTATAATGCTAGTCTTCTAATGCGACACTAGTACAGTGGAACGATGCTCTTCTAATGTAACACTAGATTAGTAGAAGGCTAGTATTCAAATGCGACACTAGTACAGTGGAATGATGCTCTTCTAATGTAACACTAGATTAGTAGAAGGCTAGTATTCAAATGCGACACTAGTACAGTGGAATGATGCTCTTCTAATGTAACACTAGATTAGTAGAAGGCTAGTATTCAAATGCGACACTAGTACAGTGGAACGATGCTCTTCTAATGTAACACTAGATTAGTAGAAGGCTAGTATTCAAATGCGACACTAGTACACTGGAATGATGCTCTTCTAATGTAACAATAGATTAGTAGAATGCTAGTCTTCTAATGCGACACTAGTACAGTGGAATGATGCTCTTCTAATGTAACACTAGATTAGTAGAATGCTAGTCTTCTAATACGACACTAGTGCAGTGGAATGATGCTCTTCTAATGTAACACTAGTTTATTAGAATGCTAGTCTTCTAATGCGACACTAGTACAGTGGAATGATGCTCTTCTAATGTAACACTAGATTAGTAGAAGGCTAGTCTTCTAATGTAACACTAGTTTAGTAGAATGCTAGTCTTCTAATGCGACACTAGTACAGTGGAATGATGCTCTTCTAATGTAACACTAGATTAGTAGAAGGCTAGTATTCAAATGCGACACTAGTACAGTGTAATGATGCTCTTCTAATGTAACAATAGATTGGTAGAATGCTAGTCTTCTAATGGGACACTAGTGCAGTGGAATGATGCTCTTCTAATGTAACACTAGATTAGTATAATGCTAGTCTTCTAATGCGACACTAGTACAGTGGAACGATGCTCTTCTAATGTAACACTAGATTAGTAGAATGCTAGTATTCGAATGCGACACTAGTACAGTGGAATGATGCTCTTCTAATGTAACAATAGATTGGTAGAATGCTAGTCTTCTAATGCGACACTAGTAAAGTGGAATAATGCTCTTCTAATGTAACACTAGATTAGTAGAATGCTAGTCTTCTAATGCGACACTAGTACAGTGGAATGATGCTCTTCTAATGTAACACTAGATTAGTAGAATGCTAGTCTTCTAATGCGACACTAGTGCAGTGGAATGATGCTCTTCTAATGTAACACTAGATTATTAGAATGCTAGTCTTCTAATGCGACACTAGTACAGTGGAATGATGCTCTTCTAATGTAACACTAGATTAGTAGAAGGCTAGTCTTCTAATGTAACACTAGTTTAGTAGAATGCTAGTCTTCTAATGCGACACTAGTACAGTGGAATGATGCTCTTCTAATGTAACACTAGATTAGTAGAAGGCTAGTATTCAAATGCGACACTAGTACAGTGGAATGATGCTCTTCTAATGTAACAATAGATTGGTAGAATGCTAGTCTTCTAATGGGACACTAGTGCAGTGGAATGATGCTCTTCTAATGTAACACTAGATTAGTATAATGCTAGTCTTCTAATGCGACACTAGTACAGTGGAACGATGCTCTTCTAATGTAACACTAGATTAGTAGAAGGCTAGTATTCAAATGCGACACTAGTACAGTGGAATGATGCTCTTCTAATGTAACACTAGATTAGTAGAAGGCTAGTATTCAAATGCGACACTAGTACAGTGGAACGATGCTCTTCAAATGTAACACTAGATTAGTAGAAGGCTAGTATTCAAATGCGACACTAGTGCAGTGGAATGATGCTCTTCCAATGTAACACTAGTTTATTAGAATGCTAGTCTTCTAATGCGACACTAGTGCAGTGGAATGATGCTCTTCTAATGTAACACTAGATTAGTAGAAGGCTAGTCTTCTAATGTAACACTAGTTTAGTAGAATGCTAGGCTTCTAGTGCGACACTAGTACAGTGGAATGATGCTCTTCTAATGTAACACTAGATTAGTAGAAGGCTAGTATTCAAATGCGACACTAGTACAGTGTAATGATGCTCTTCTAGTGTAACAATAGATTGGTAGAATGCTAGTCTTCTAATGGGACACTAGTGCAGTGGAATGATGCTCTTCTAACGTAACACTAGACTAGTATAATGCTAGTCTTCTAATGCGACACTAGTACAGTGGAACGATGCTCTTCTAATGTAACACTAGATCAGTAGAAGGCTAGTATTCAAATGCGACACTAGTACAGTGGAATGATGCTCTTCTAATGTAACAATAGATTAGTAGAATGCTAGTCTTCTAATGCGACACTAGTGCAGTGGAATGATGCTCTTCTAATGTAACACTAGTTCATTAGAATGCTAGTCTTCTAATGCGACACTAGTACAGTGGAATGATGCTCTTCTAATGTAACACTAGATTAGTAAAAGGCTAGTCTTCTAATGTAACACTAGTTTAGTAGAATGCTAGTCTTCTAATGCGACACTAGTACAGTGGAATGATGCTCTTCTAATGTAACACTAGATTAGTAGAAGGCTAGTATTCAAATGCGACACTAGTACAGTGTAATGATGCTCTTCTAACGTAACAATAGATTGGTAGAATGCTAGTCTTCTAATGGGACACTAGTGCAGTGGAATGATGCTCTTCTAATGTAACACTAGATTAGTATAATGCTAGTCTTCTAATGCGACACTAGTACAGTGGAACGATGCTCTTCTAATGTAACACTAGATTAGTAGAAGGCTAGTATTCAAATGCGACACTAGTACAGTGGAATGATGCTCTTCTAATGTAACAATAGATTAGTAGAATGCTAGTCTTCTAATGCGACACTAGTACAGTGGAATGATGCTCTTCTAATGTAACACTAGATTAGTAGAATGCTAGTATTCGAATGCGACACTAGTACAGTGGAATGATGCTCTTCTAATGTAACAATAGATTGGTAGAATGCTAGTCTTCTAATGCGACACTAGTAAAGTGGAATAATGCTCTTCTAATGTAACACTAGATTAGTAGAATGCTAGTCGTCTAATGCGACACTAGTACAGTGGAATCTTAGTCTTCTAATGCGACACTAGAATAGTAGAATGCTAGTCTTCTAATGCGACACTAGTACAGTGTAATGAGGCTCTTCTAATATAACACTAGATTAGTATAATGCTAGTCGTCTAATACGACACTAGTTCAGTGGAATCATAGTTTTCTAATGTAATACTAGATTAGTAGAATGCCAGTCTTCTAATGCGACACTAGTACAGTGAAATGATGCTCTTCTAATGTAACACTAGATTAGTAGAATGCTAGTCTTCTAATGCGACACTAGTACAATGGAATGAGGCTCTTCTAATGTAACACTAGATTAGAAGAATGCCAGTCTTCTAATGCGACACTAGTACAGTGGAATGATGCTCTAATGTAACACTAGATTAGTATAATGCTAGTCTTCTAATGCGACACAAGTACAGTGGAATGACGCTCTTCTAATGTAACACTAGATTAGTATAATGCTAGTCTTCTAATGCGACACTAGTACAGTGGAATCTTAGTCTTCTAATGCGACACTAGAATAGTAGAATTCTAGTCTTTTAATGCGACACTAGTACAGTGGAACGATGCTCTTCTAATGTAACACTAGATAAGTAGAATGCTAGTCTTCTAATGCGACACTAGTACAGTGGAATGATGCTCTTCTAATGTAACACTAGATTAATATAATGCTAGTCTTTTAATGCGACACTAGTACAGTGGAATGATGCTCTTCTAATGTAACACTAGATTAATATAATGCTAGTCGTCTAATGCGACACTAGTTCAGTGGAATCATAGTCTTCTAATGTAATACTAGAATAGTAGAATGCTAGTCTTTTAATGCGACACTAGTACAGTGGAACGATGCTCTTCTAATGTAACACTAGATTAGTAGAATGCCAGTCTTCTAATGCGACACTAGTACAGTGGAATGATGCTCTTCTAATGTAACACTAGATTAATAGAATGCTAGTATTCGAATGCGACACTAGTACAGTGGAATGATGCTCTTATAATGTAACAATAGATTGGTAGAATGCTAGTCTTCTAATGCGACACTAGTACAGTGGAATCTTAGTCTTCTAATGCGACACTAGAATAGTAGAATGCTAGTCTTCTAATGCGACACTAGTACAGTGGAATGATGCTCTAATGTAACACTAGATTAGTATAATGCTAGTCTTCTAATGCGACACTAGTAAAGTGGAATGATGCTCTTCTAATGTAACACTAGATTAGTAGAATGCTAATCGTCTAATGCGACACTAGTTCAGTGGAATCATAGTCTTCTAATGTAACACTAGATTAGTAGAATGCTAGTCTTCTAATGCGACACTAGTACAGTGGAATGATGCTCTTCTAAAGTAACACTAGATTAGTATAATGCTAGTCTTCTAATGCGACACTAGTAAAGTGGAATGATGCTCTTCTAATGTAACACTAGATTAGTAGAATGCTAATCGTCTAATGCGACACTAGTTCAGTGGAATCATAGTCTTCTAATGTAACACTAGATTAGTAGAATGCTAGTCTTCTAATGCGACACTAGTACAGTGGAATGATGCTCTTCTAATGTAACACTGGATTAGTATAATGCTAGTTTCCTAATGCGACAATAGTACAGTGGTATGATGCTTTTCTAATGTAACACTAGATCAGTAGAATGCTAGTCTCCTAATGCCACACTAGTACAGTGGAATGAGGCTCTTCTAATGTAACACTAGATTAGTAGAATGCTAGTCTTCTAATGCGACACTAGTACAGTGGAATGATGCTCTTCTAATGTAACACTAGATTAGTAGAATGTTAGTATTCTAATGCGACACTAGTACAGTGGTATGATGCTCTTCTAATGTAACACTAGATTAGTAGAATGCTAGTATTCGAATGCGACACTAGTACAGTGGAATGATGCTCTTATAATGTAACAATAGATTGGTAGAATGCTAGTCTTCTAATGCGACACTAGTACAGTGGAATCTTAGTCTTCTAATGCGACACTAGAATAGTAGAATGCTAGTCTTCTAATGCGACACTAGTACAGTGGAATGATGCTCTAATGTAACACTAGATTAGTATAATGCTAGTCTTCTAATGCGACACTAGTAAAGTGGAATGATGCTCTTCTAATGTAACACTAGATTAGTAGAATGCTAATCGTCTAATGCGACACTAGTTCAGTGGAATCATAGTCTTCTAATGTAACACTAGATTAGTAGAATGCTAGTCTTCTAATGCGACACTAGTACAGTGGAATGATGCTCTTCTAAAGTAACACTAGATTAGTATAATGCTAGTCTTCTAATGCGACACTAGTAAAGTGGAATGATGCTCTTCTAATGTAACACTAGATTAATATAATGCTAGTCGTCTAATGCGACACTAGTTCAGTGGAATCATAGTCTTCTAATGTAATACTAGAATAGTAGAATGCTAGTCTTTTAATGCGACACTAGTACAGTGGAACGATGCTCTTCTAATGTAACACTAGATTAGTAGAATGCCAGTCTTCTAATGCGACACTAGTACAGTGGAATGATGCTCTTCTAATGTAACACTAGATTAATAGAATGCTAGTCGTCTAATGCGACACTAGTTCAGTGGAATCATAGTCTTCTAATGTAACACTAGATTAGTAGAATGCTAGTATTCGAGTGCGACACTAGTACAGTGGAATGATGCTCTTCTAATGTAACACTAGATTAGTAGAATGCTAGTCTTCTAATGGGACACTAGTGCAGTGGAATGATGCTCTTCTAATGTAACACTAGATAAGTATAATGCTAGTCTTCTAATGCGACACTAGTACAGTGGAATGATGCTCTTCTAATGTAACACTAGATTAATATAATGCTAGTCGTCTAATGCGACACTAGTTAAGTGGAATCATAGTCTTCTAATGTAATACTAGAATAGTAGAATGCTAGTCTTTTAATGCGACACTAGTACAGTGGAACGATGCTCTTCTAATGTAACACTAGATTAGTAGAATGCCAGTCTTCTAATGCGACACTAGTACAGTGGAATGATGCTCTTCTAATGTAACACTAGATTAATAGAATGCTAGTCGTCTAATGCGACACTAGTTCAGTGGAATCATAGTCTTCTAATGTAACACTAGATTAGTAGAATGCTAGTATTCGAGTGCGACACTAGTACAGTGGAATGATGCTCTTCTAATGTAACACTAGATTAGTAGAATGCTAGTCTTCTAATGGGACACTAGTGCAGTGGAATGATGCTCTTCTAATGTAACACTAGATAAGTATAATGCTAGTCTTCTAATGCGACACTAGTACAGTGGAATGATGCTCTTCTAATGTAACACTAGATTAATATAATGCTAGTCGTCTAATGCGACACTAGTTCAGTGGAATCATAGTCTTCTAATGTAATACTAGAATAGTAGAATGCTAGTCTTTTAATGCGACACTAGTACAGTGGAACGATGCTCTTCTAATGTAACACTAGATTAGTAGAATGCCAGTCTTCTAATGCGACACTAGTACAGTGGAATGATGCTCTTCTAATGTAACACTAGATGAATAGAATGCTTGTCGTCTAATGCGACACTAGTTCAGTGGAATCATAGTCTTCTAATGTAACACTAGATTAGTAGAATGCTAGTATTCGAATGCGACACTAGTACAGTGGAATGATGCTCTTCTAATGTAACACTAGATTAGTAGAATGCTAGTATTCGAATGCGACACTAGTACAGTGGAATGATGCTCTTCTAATGTAACAATAGATTGGTAGAATGCTAGTCTTCTAATGCGACACTAGTAAAGTGGAATAATGCTCTTCTAATGTAACACTAGATTAGTAGAATGCTAGTCGTCTAATGCGACACTAGTACAGTGGAATCATAGTCTTCTAATGTAACACTAGATTAGTAGAATGCTAGTCTTCTAATGCGACACTAGTACAGTGGAATGATGCTCTTCTAATGTAACACTAGATTAGTAGAAGGCTAGTATTCAAATGCGACACTAGTACAGTGGAATGATGCTCTTCTAATGTAACAATAGATTGGTAGAATGCTAGTCTTCTAATGGGACACTAGTGCAGTGGAATGATGCTCTTCTAATGTAACACTAGATAAGTATAATGCTAGTCTTCTAATGCGACACTAGTACAGTGGAATGATGCTCTTCTAATGTAACACTAGATTAATATAATGCTAGTCGTCTAATGCGACACTAGTTCAGTGGAATCATAGTCTTCTAATGTAATACTAGAATAGTAGAATGCTAGTCTTCTAATGCGACACTAGTACAGTGGAATGATGCTCTTCTAATGTAACACTAGATTAGTAGAATGCTAGTCTTCTAATGCGACACTAGTGCAGTGGAATGATGCTCTTCTAATGTAACACTAGTTTATTAGAATGCTAGTCTTCTAATGCGACACTAGTACAGTGGAATGATGCTCTTCTAATGTAACACTAGATTAGTAAAAGGCTAGTCTTCTAATGTAACACTAGTTTAGTAGAATGCTAGTCTTCTAATGCGACACTAGTACAGTGGAATGATGCTCTTCTAATGTAACACTAGATTAGTAGAAGGCTAGTATTCAAATGCGACACTAGTACAGTGTAATGATGCTCTTCTAATGTAACAATAGATTGGTAGAATGCTAGTCTTCTAATGGGACACTAGTGCAGTGGAATGATGCTCTTCTAATGTAACACTAGATTAGTATAATGCTAGTCTTCTAATGCGACACTAGTACAGTGGAACGATGCTCTTCTAATGTAACACTAGATTAGTAGAAGGCTAGTATTCAAATGCGACACTAGTACATTGGAATGATGCTTTTCTAATGTAACACTAGATTAGTATAAGGCTAGTATTCAAATGCGACACTAGTAGAGTGGAATGATGCTCTTCTAATGTAACACTAGATTAGTAGAAGGCTAGTATTCAAATGCGACACTAGTACAGTGGAACGATGCTCTTCTAATGTAACACTAGATTAGTAGAAGGCTAGTATTCAAATGCGACACTAGTACAGTGGAATGATGCTCTTCTAATGTAACAATAGATTAGTAGAATGCTAGTCTTCTAATGCGACACTAGTACAGTGGAATGATGTTCTTCTAATGTAACACTAGATTAGTAGAATGTTAGTATTCTAATGCGACACTAGTACAGTGGAATGATGCTCTTCTAATGTAACACTAGATTAGTAGAATGCTAGTCTTCTAATGCGACACTAGTGCAGTGGAATGATGCTCTTCTAATGTAACACTAGTTTAGTAGAATGCTAGTCTTCTAATGCGACACTAGTACAGTGGAATGATGCTCTTCTAATGTAACACTAGATTAGTAGAAGGCTAGTATTCAAATGCGACACTAGTACAGTGGAATGATGCTCTTCTAATGTAACACTAGATTGGTAGAATGCTAGTCTTCTAATGGGACACTAGTGCAGTGGAATGATGCTCTTCTAATGTAACACTAGATTAGTAGAAGGCTAGTATTCAAATGCGACACTGGTACAGTGGAATGATGCTCTTCTAATGTAACAATAGATTGGTAGAATGCTAGTCTTCTAATGCGACACTAGTACAGTGGAATGATGCTCTTCTAATGTAACACTAGATTAGTAGAAGGCTAGTATTCAAATGCGACACTAGTACAGTGGAATGATGCTCTTCTAATGTAACAATAGATTGGTAGAATGCTAGTCTTCTAATGGGACACTAGTGCAGTGGAATGATGCTCTTCTAATGTAACACTAGATAAGTATAATGCTAGTCTTCTAATGCGACACTAGTACAGTGGAATGATGCTCTTCTAATGTAACACTAGATTAATATAATGCTAGTCGTCTAATGCGACACTAGTACAGTGGAATGATGCTCTTCTAATGTAACACTAGATTAGTAGAATGCTAATCGTCTAATGCGACACTAGTTCAGTGGAATCATAGTCTTCTAATGTAACACTAGATTAGTAGAATGCTAGTCTTCTAATGCGACACTAGTACAGTGGAATGATGCTCTTCTAATGTAACACTGGATTAGTATAATGCTAATTTCCTAATGCGACAATAGTACAGTGGTATGATGCTTTTCTAATGTAACACTAGATCAGTAGAATGCTAGTCTCCTAATGCAACACTAGTACAGTGGAATGAGGCTCTTCTAATGTAACACTAGATTAGTAGAATGCTAGTCTTCTAATACGACACTGGTACAGTGGAATGATGCTCTTCTAATGTAACACTAGATTAGTAGAATGTTAGTATTCTAATGCGACACTAGTACAGTGGAATGATGCTCTTCTAATGTAACACTAGATTAGTAGAATGCTAGTCTTCTAATGCGACACTAGTGCAGTGGAATGATGCTCTTCTAATGTAACACTAGTTTAGTAGAATGCTAGTCTTCTAATGCGACACTAGTACAGTGGAATGATGCTCTTCTAATGTAACACTAGATTAGTAGAAGGCTAGTCTTCTAATGCGACACTAGTGCAGTGGAATGATGCTCTTCTAATGTAACACTAGATTAGTAGAATGCTAGTCTTCTAATGCGACACTAGTACAGTGGAATGATGCTCTTCTAATGTAACACTAGATTAGTAGAATGCTAATCGTCTAATGCGACACTAGTTCAGTGGAATCATAGTCTTCTAATGTAACACTAGATTAGTAGAATGCTAGTCTTCTAATGCGACACTAGTACAGTGGAATGATGCTCTTCTAATGTAACACTGGATTAGTATAATGCTAATTTCCTAATGCGACAATAGTACAGTGGTATGATGCTTTTCTAATGTAACACTAGATCAGTAGAATGCTAGTCTCCTAATGCAACACTAGTACAGTGGAATGAGGCTCTTCTAATGTAACACTAGATTAGTAGAATGCTAGTCTTCTAATGCGACACTGGTACAGTGGAATGATGCTCTTCTAATGTAACACTAGATTAGTAGAATGTTAGTATTCTAATGCGACACTAGTACAGTGGAATGATGCTCTTCTAATGTAACACTAGATTAGTAGAATGCTAGTCTTCTAATGCGACACTAGTGCAGTGGAATGATGCTCTTCTAATGTAACACTAGTTTAGTAGAATGCTAGTCTTCTAATGCGACACTAGTACAGTGGAATGATGCTCTTCTAATGTAACACTAGATTAGTAGAAGGCTAGTCTTCTAATGCGACACTAGTGCAGTGGAATGATGCTCTTCTAATGTAACACTAGTTTAGTAGAATGCTAGTCTTCTAATGCGACACTAGTACAGTGGAATGATGCTCTTCTAATGTAACACTAGATTAGTAGAAGGCTAGTATTCAAATGCGACACTAGTACAGTGGAATGATGCTCTTCTAATGTAACAATAGATCGGTAGAATGCTAGTCTTCTAATGGGACACTAGTGCAGTGGAATGATGCTCTTCTAATGTAACACTAGATTAGTATAATGCTAGTCTTCTAATGCGACACTAGTACAGTGGAACGATGCTCTTCTAATGTAACACTAGATTAGTAGAATGCTAGTATTCGAATGCGACACTAGTACAGTGGAATGATGCTCTTCTAATGTAACAATAGATTGGTAGAATGCTAGTCTTCTAATGCGACACTAGTAAAGTGGAATAATGCTCTTCTAATGTAACACTAGATTAGTAGAATGCTAGTCGTCTAATGCGACACTAGTACAGTGGTATGATGCTCTTCTAATGTAACACTAGATTAGTAGAATGCTAGTCTTCTAATGCGACGCTAGTGCAGTGGAATGATGCTCTTCTAATGTAACACTAGTTTAGTAGAATGCTAGTCTTCTAATGCGACACTAGTACAGTGGAATGATGCTCTTCTAATGTAACACTAGATTAGTAGAAGGCTAGTCTTCTAATGCGATACTAGTGCAGTGGAATGATGCTCTTCTAATGTAACACTAGTTTAGTAGAATGCTAGTCTTCTAATGCGACACTAGTACAGTGGAATGATGCTCTTCTAATGTAACACTAGATTAGTAGAAGGCTAGTATTCAAATGCGACACTAGTACAGTGGAATGATGCTCTTCTAATGTAACAATAGATTGGTAGAATGCTAGTCTTCTAATGGGACACTAGTGCAGTGGAATGATGCTCTTCTAATGTAACACTAGATTAGTAGAATGCTAGTCTTCTAATGCGACACTAGTGCAGTGGAATGATGCTCTTCTAATGTAACACTAGTTTAGTAGAATGCTAGTCTTCTAATGCGACACTAGTACAGTGGAATGATGCTCTTCTAATGTAACACTAGATTAGTAGAAGGCTAGTCTTCTAATGCGACACTAGTGCAGTGGAATGATGCTCTTCTAATGTAACACTAGTTTAGTAGAATGCTAGTCTTCTAATGCGACACTAGTACAGTGGAAAGATGCTCTTCTAATGTAACACTAGATTAGTAGAAGGCTAGTATTCAAATGCGACACTAGTACAGTGGAATGATGCTCTTCTAATGTAACAATAGATTGGTAGAATGCTAGTCTTCTAATGGGACACTAGTGCAGTGGAATGATGCTCTTCTAATGTAACACTAGATAAGTATAATGCTAGTCTTCTAATGCGACACTAGTACAGTGGAATGATGCTCTTCTAATGTAACACTAGATTAATAGAATGCTAGTCGTCTAATGCGACACTAGTTCAGTGGAATCATAGTCTTCTAATGTAACACTAGATTAGTGGAATGCTAGTATTCGAATGCGACACTAGTACAGTGGAATGATGCTCTTCTAATGTAACACTAGATTAGTAGAATGCTAGTATTCGAATGCGACACTAGTACAGTGGAATGATGCTCTTCTAATGTAACAATAGATTGGTAGAATGCTAGTCTTCTAATGCGACACTAGTAAAGTGGAATAATGCTCTTCTAATGTAACACTAGATTAGTAGAATGCTAGTCGTCTAATGCGACACTAGTACAGTGGAATCTTAGTCTTCTAATGCGACACTAGAATAGTAGAATGCTAGTCTTCTAATGCGACACTAGTACAGTGTAATGAGGCTCTTCTAATATAACACTAGATTAGTATAATGCTAGTCGTCTAATACGACACTAGTTCAGTGGAATCATAGTCTTCTAATGTAATACTAGATTAGTAGAATGCCAGTCTTCTAATGCGACACTAGTACAGTGAAATGATGCTCTTCTAATGTAACACTAGATTAGTAGAATGCTAGTCTTCTAATGCGACACTAGTACAATGGAATGAGGCTCTTCTAATGTAACACTAGATTAGAAGAATGCTAGTCTTCTAATGCGACACTAGTACAGTGGAATGATGCTCTAATGTAACACTAGATTAGTATAATGCTAGTCTTCTAATGCGACACAAGTACAGTGGAATGACGCTCTTCTAATGTAACACTAGATTAGTATAATGCTAGTCTTCTAATGCGACACTAGTACAGTGGAATCTTAGTCTTCTAATGCGACACTAGAATAGTAGAATTCTAGTCTTTTAATGCGACACTAGTACAGTGGAACGATGCTCTTCTAATGTAACACTATATTAGTAGAATGCTAGTCTTCTAATGCGACACTAGTACAGTGGAATGATGCTCTTCTAATGTAACACTAGATTAATATAATGCTAGTCTTTTAATGCGACACTAGTACAGTGGAATGATGCTCTTCTAATGTAACACTAGATTAATATAATGCTAGTCGTCTAATGCGACACTAGTTCAGTGGAATCATAGTCTTCTAATGTAATACTAGAATAGTAGAATGCTAGTCTTTTAATGCGACACTAGTACAGTGGAACGATGCTCTTCTAATGTAACACTAGATTAGTAGAATGCCAGTCTTCTAATGCGACACTAGTGCAGTGGAATGATGCTCTTCTAATGTAACACTAGATTATTAGAATGCTAGTCTTCTAATGCAACACTAGTACAGTGGAATGATGCTCTTCTAATGTAACACTAGATTAGTAGAAGGCTAGTCTTCTAATGTAACACTAGTTTAGTAGAATGCTAGTCTTCTAATGCGACACTAGTACAGTGGAATGATGCTCTTCTAATGTAACACTAGATTAGTAGAAGGCTAGTATTCAAATGCGACACTAGTACAGTGGAATGATGCTCTTCTAATGTAACAATAGATTGGTAGAATGCTAGTCTTCCAATGGGACACTAGTGCAGTGGAATGATGCTCTTCTAATGTAACACTAGATTAGTATAATGCTAGTCTTCTAATGCGACACTAGTACAGTGGAACGATGCTCTTCTAATGTAACACTAGATTAGTAGAAGGCTAGTATTCAAATGCGACACTAGTACAGTGGAATGATGCTCTTCTAATGTAACACTAGATTAGTAGAAGGCTAGTATTCAAATGCGACACTAGTACAGTGGAATGATGCTCTTCTAATGTAACACTAGATTAGTAGAAGGCTAGTATTCAAATGCGACACTAGTACAGTGGAACGATGCTCTTCTAATGTAACACTAGATTAGTAGAAGGCTAGTATTCAAATGCGACACTAGTACAGTGGAATGATGCTCTTCTAATGTAACACTAGATTAGTAGAATGCTAGTCTTCTAATGCGACACTAGTGCAGTGGAATGATGCTCTTCTAATGTAACACTAGTTTAGTAGAATGCTAGTCTTCTAATGCGACACTAGTACAGTGGAATGATGCTCGTCTAATGTAACACTAGATTAGTAGAATGCTAGTATTCAAATGCGACACTAGTACAGTGGAATGAGGGTCTTCTAATGTAACACTAGATTAGTAGAATGCTAGTCTCTAATGCGACACTGGTACAGTGGAATGATGCTCTTCTAATGTAACACTAGATTAGTAGAATGCTAGTCGTCTAATGCGACACTAGTACAGTGGGAATGATGCTCTTCTAATGTAACACTAGATTAGTAGAATGCTAGTATTCTAATGCGACACTAGTACAGTGGTATGATGCTTTTCTAATGTAACACTAGATCAGTAGAATGCTAGTCTCCTAATGCAACACTAGTACAGTGGAATGAGGCTCTTCTAATGTAACACTAGATCAGTAGAATGCTAGTCTTCTAATGCGACACTAGTACAGTGGAATGATGCTCTTCTAATGTAACACTAGATTAGTAGAATGTTAGTCTTCTAATGCGACACTAGTACAGTGGAATGATGCTCTTCTAATGTAACACTAGATTAGTAGAATGCTAGTATTCTAATGCGACACTAGTACAGTGGAATGAGGCTCTTCTAATGTAACACTAGATTAGTAGAATGCTAGTCTTCTAATGCGACACTAGTACAGTGGAATGATGCTCTTCTAATGTAACACTAGATTAGTAGAATGCTAGTCTTCTAATGCGACACTAGTGCAGTGGAATGATGCTCTTCTAATGTAACACTAGATTAGTAGAATGCTAGTATTCGAATGCGACACTAGTGCAGTGGAATCATAGTCTTCTAATGTAACACTAGATTAGTAGAATGCTAGTCTTCTAAAGCGACACTAGTACAGTGGAATGATGCTCTTCTAAAGTAACACTAGATTAGTATAATTCTAGTCTTCTAATGCGACACTAGTAAAGTGGAATGATGCTCTTCTAATGTAACACTAGATTAGTAGAATGCTAATCGTCTAATGCGACACTAGTTCAGTGGAATCATAGTCTTCTAATGTAACACTAGATTAGTAGAATGCTAGTCTTCTAATGCGACACTAGTACAGTGGAATGATGCTCTTCTAATGTAACACTAGATTAGTAGAATGCTAATCGTCTAATGCGACACTAGTTCAGTGGAATCATAGTCTTCTAATGTAACACTAGATTAGTAGAATGCTAATCGTCTAATGCGACACTAGTACAGTGGATGATGCTCTTCTAATGTAACACTAGATTAGTAGAATGCTAGTCTTCTAATGCGACACTAGTAAAGTGGAATGATGCTCTTCTAATGTAACACTAGATTAGTAGAATGCTAATCGTCTAATGCGACACTAGTTCAGTGGAATCATAGTCTTCTAATGTAACACTAGATTAGTAGAATGCTAGTCTTCTAATGCGACACTAGTACAGTGGAATGATGCTCTTCTAATGTAACACTGGATTAGTATAATGCTAATTTCCTAATGCGACAATAGTACAGTGGTATGATGCTTTTCTAATGTAACACTAGATCAGTAGAATGCTAGTCTCCTAATGCAACACTAGTACAGTGGAATGAGGCTCTTCTAATGTAACACTAGATTAGTAGAATGCTAGTCTTCTAATGCGACACTAGTACAGTGGAATGATGCTCTTCTAATGTAACACTAGATTAGTAGAATGTTAGTATTCTAATGCGACACGAGTACAGTGGAATGATGCTCTTCTAATGTAACACTAGATTAGTAGAATGCTAGTCTTCTAATGCGACACTAGTGCAGTGGAATGATGCTCTTCTAATGTAACACTAGTTTAGTAGAATGCTAGTATTCAAATGCGACACTAGTACAGTGGAATGATGCTCTTCTAATGTAACAATAGATTAGTAGAATGCTAGTATTCAAATGCGACACTAGTACAGTGGAATGATGCTCTTCTAATGTAACAATAGATTAGTAGAATGCTAGTCTTCTAATGCGACACTAGTACAGTGGAATGATGCTCTTCTAATGTAACACTAGATCAGTAGAATGCTAGTCTTCTAATGCGACACTAGTGCAGTGGAATGATGCTCTTCTAATGTAACACTAGTTTATTAGAATGCTAGTCTTCTAATGCGACACTAGTACAGTGGAATGATGCTCTTCTAATGTAACACTAGATTAGTAGAAGGCTAGTCTTCTAATGTAACACAAGTTTAGTAGAATGCTAGTCTTCTAATGCGACACTAGTACAGTGGAATAATGCTCTTCTAATGTAACACTAGATTAGTAGAAGGCTAGTCTTCTAATGCGACACAAGTACAGTGGAATGACGCTCTTCTAATGTAACACTAGATTAGTATAATGCTAGTCTTCTAATGCGACACTAGTACAGTGGAATCTTAGTCTTCTAATGCGACACTAGAATAGTAGAATTCTAGTCTTTTAATGCGACACTAGTACAGTGGAACGATGCTCTTCTAATGTAACACTGGATTAGTATAATGCTAATTTCCTAATGCGACAATAGTACAGTGGTATGATGCTTTTCTAATGTAACACTAGATCAGTAGAATGCTAGTCTCCTAATGCAACACTAGTACAGTGGAATGATGCTCTTCTAATGTAACACTAGATTAGTAGAATGTTAGTATTCTAATGCGACACTAGTACAGTGGAATGATGCTCTTCTAATGTAACACTAGATTAGTAGAATGCTAGTCTTCTAATGCGACACTAGTGCAGTGGAATGATGCTCTTCTAATGTAACACTAGTTTAGTAGAATGCTAGTCTTCTAATGCGACACTAGTACAGTGGAATGATGCTCTTCTAATGTAACACTAGATTAGTAGAAGGCTAGTCTTCTAATGCGACACTAGTGCAGTGGAATGATGCTCTTCTAATGTAACACTAGTTTAGTAGAATGCTAGTCTTCTAATGCGACACTAGTGCAGTGGAATGATGCTCTTCTAATGTAACACTAGATTAGTAGAAGGCTAGTATTCAAATGCGACACTAGTACAGTGGAATGATGCTCTTCTAATGTAACAATAGATTAGTAGAATGCTAGTCTTCTAATGCGACACTAGTACAGTGGAATGATGCTCTTCTAATGTAACACTAGATTAGTAGAATGTTAGTATTCTAATGCGACACTTGTACAGTGGAATGATGCTCTTCTAATGTAACACTAGATTAGTAGAATGCTAGTCTTCTAATGCGACACTAGTGCAGTGGAATGATGCTCTTCTAATGTAACAATAGATTAGTAGAATGCTAGTCTTCTAATGCGACACTAGTGCAGTGGAATGATGCTCTTCTAATGTAACACTAGATTAGTAGAATGCTAGTCTTCTAATGCGACACTAGTGCAGTGGAATGATGCTCTTCTAATGTAACACTAGTTTAGTAGAATGCTAGTCTTCTAATGCGACACTAGTACAGTGGAATGATGCTCGTCTAATGTAACACTAGATTAGTAGAAGGCTAGTATTCAAATGCGACACTAGAACAGTGGAATGATGCTCTTCTAATGTAACAATAGATTAGTAGAATGCTAGTCTTCTAATGCGACACTAGTGCAGTGGAATGATGCTCTTCTAATGTAACACTAGTTTAGTAGAATGCTAGTCTTCTAATGCGACACTAGTACAGTGGAATGATGCTCGTCTAATGTAACACTAGATTAGTAGAAGGCTAGTATTCAAATGCGACACTAGTACAGTGGAATGATGCTCTTCTAATGTAACAATAGATTAGTAGAATGCTAGTCTTCTAATGCGACACTAGTACAGTGGAATGATGCTCGTCTAATGTAACACTAGATTAGTAGAAGGCTAGTCTTCTAATGCGACACTAGTGCAGTGGAATGATGCTCTTCTAATGTAACACTAGTTTAGTAGAATGCTAGTCTTCTAATGCGACACTAGTACAGTGGAATGATGCTCTTCTAATGTAACACTAGATCAGTAGAATGCTAGTCTTCTAATACGACACTAGTACAGTGGAATGATGCTCTTCTAAAGTAACACTAGATTAGTATAATGCTAGTCTTCTAATGCGACACTAGTAAAGTGGAATGATGCTCTTCTAATGTAACACTAGATTAGTAGAATGCTAATCGTCTAATGCGACACTAGTTCAGTGGAATCATAGTCTTCTTATGTAACACTAGATTAGTATAATGCTAGTCTTCTAATGCGACACTAGTACAGTGGAACGATGCTCTTCTAATGTAACACTAGATTAGTAGAAGGCTAGTCTTCTAATGTAACACTAGTTTAGTAGAATGCTAGTCTTCTAATGCGACACTAGTACAGTGGAATGATGCTCTTCTAATGTAACACTAGATTAGTAGAAGGCTAGTATTCAAATGCGACACTAGTACAGTGTAATGATGCTCTTCTAATGTAACAATAGATTGGTAGAATGCTAGTCTTCTAATGGGACACTAGTGCAGTGGAATGATGCTCTTCTAATGTAACACTACATTAGTATAATGCTTGTCTTCTAATGCGACACTAGTACAGTGGAACGATGCTCTTCTAATGTAACACTAGATTAGTAGAAGGCTAGTATTCAAATGCGACACTAGTACAGTGGAACGATGCTCTTCTAATGTAACACTAGATTAGTAGAATGCCAGTCTTCTAATGCGACACTAGTACAGTGGAATGATGCTCTTCTAATGTAACACTAGATTAATAGAATGCTAGTCGTCTAATGCGACACTAGTTCAGTGAAATCATAGTCTTCTAATGTAACACTAGATTAGTAGAATGCTAGTATTCGAATGCGACACTAGTACAGTGGAATGATGCTCTTCTAATGTAACACTAGATTAGTAGAATGCTAGTATTCGAATGCGACACTAGTACAGTGGAATGATGCTCTTATAATGTAACAATAGATTGGTAGAATGCTAGTCTTCTAATGCGACACTAGTACAGTGGAATGATGCTCTTCTAATGTAACAATAGATTAGTAGAATGCTAGTCTTCTAATGCGACACTAGTACAGTGGAATGATGCTCTTCTAATGTAACACTAGATTAGTAGAATGTTAGTATTCTAATGCGACACTTGTACAGTGGAATGATGCTCTTCTAATGTAACACTAGATTAGTAGAATGCTAGTCTTCTAATGCGACACTAGTGCAGTGGAATGATGCTCTTCTAATGTAACACTAGTTTAGTAGAATGCTAGTCTTCTAATGCGACACTAGTACAGTGGAATGATGCTCGTCTAATGTAACACTAGATTAGTAGAAGGCTAGTATTCAAATGCGACACTAGAACAGTGGAATGATGCTCTTCTAATGTAACAAAAGATTAGTAGAATGCTAGTCTTCTAATGCGACACTAGTGCAGTGGAATGATGCTCTTCTAATGTAACACTAGTTTAGTAGAATGCTAGTCTTCTAATGCGACACTAGTACAGTGGAATGATGCTCGTCTAATGTAACACTAGATTAGTAGAAGGCTAGTATTCAAATGCGACACTAGTACAGTGGAATGATGCTCTTCTAATGTAACAATAGATTAGTAGAATGCTAGTCTTCTAATGCGACACTAGTACAGTGGAATGATGCTCGTCTAATGTAACACTAGATTAGTAGAAGGCTAGTCTTCTAATGCGACACTAGTGCAGTGGAATGATGCTCTTCTAATGTAACACTAGTTTAGTAGAATGCTAGTCTTCTAATGCGACACTAGTGCAGTGGAATGATGCTCTTCTAATGTAACACTAGTTTAGTAGAATGCTAGTCTTCTAATGCGACACTAGTACAGTGGAATGATGCTCTTCTAAAGTAACACTAGATTAGTATAATGCTAGTATTCTAATGCGACACTAGTACAGTGGAATGATGCTCTTCTAATGTAACACTAGATTGGTAGAATGCTAATCGTCTAATGGGACACGAGTGCAGTGGAATCATAGTCTTCTAATGTAACACTAGATTAGTATAATGCTAGTCTTCTAATGCGACACTAGTATAGTGGAACGATGCTCTTCTAATGTAACACTAGATTAGTAGAAGGCTAGTATTCAAAGGCGACACTAGTACAGTGGAATGATGCTCTTCTAATGTAACACTAGATTAGTAGAAGGCTAGTATTCAAATGCGACACTAGTACAGTGGAATGATGCTCTTCTAATGTAACACTAGATTAGTAGAAGGCTAGTATTCAAATGCGACACTAGTACAGTGGAACGATGCTCTTCTAATGTAACACTAGATTAGTAGAAAGCTAGTATTCAAATGCGACACTAGTACAGTGGAATGATGCTCTTCTAATGTAACACTAGATTAGTAGAATGGTAGTATTCGAATGCGACACTAGTACAGTGGAATGATGCTCTTCTAATGTAACACTAGATTAGTAGAATGCTAGTATTCGAATGCGACACTAGTACAGTGGAATGATGCTCTTCTAATGTAACAATAGATTGGTAGAATGCTAGTCTTCTAATGCGACACTAGTAAAGTGGAATAATGCTCTTCTAATGTAACACTAGATTAGTAGAATGCTAGTCGTCTAATGCGACACTAGTACAGTGGAATCATAGTCTTCTAATGTAATACTAGAATAGTAGAATACTAGTCTTTTAATGCGACACTAGTACAGTGGAACGATGCTCTTCTAATGTAACACTAGATTAGTAGAATGCCAGTCTTCTAATGCGACACTAGTACAGTGGAATGATGCTCTTCTAATGTAACACTAGATTAATAGTCTTCTGATGTAGCACTAGTTTGGTAGGATGCTAGTCGTCTAATGCGACACTAGTTCAGTGGAATCATAGTCTTCTAATGTAACACTAGATTAGTAGAATGCTAGTATTCGAGTGCGACACTAGTACAGTGGAATGATGCTCTTCTAATGTAACACTAGATTAGTAGAATGCTAGTCTTCTAATGGGACACTAGTGCAGTGGAATGATGCTCTTCTAATGTAACACTAGATAAGTATAATGCTAGTCTTCTAATGCGACACTAGTACAGTGGAATGATGCTCTTCTAATATAACACTAGATTAATATAATGCTAGTCGTCTAATGCGACACTAGTTCAGTGGAATCATAGTCTTCTAATGTAATACTAGAATAGTAGAATGCTAGTCTTTTAATGCGACACTAGTACAGTGGAACGATGCTCTTCTAATGTAACACTAGATTAGTATAATGCCAGTCTTCTAATGCGACACTAGTACAGTGGAATGATGCTCTTCTAATGTAACACTAGATTAATAGAATGCTAGTCGTCTAATGCGACACTAGTTCAGTGGAATCATAGTCTTCTAATGTAACACTAGATTAGTAGAATGCTAGTATTCAAATGCGACACTAGTACAGTGGAATGATGCTCTTCTAATGTAACACTAGATTAGTAGAAGGCTAGTATTCAAATGCGACACTAGTACAGTGGAACGATGCTCTTCTAATGTAACACTAGATTAGTAGAAGGCTAGTATTCAAATGCGACACTAGTACAGTGGAATGATGCTCTTCTAATGTAACAATAGATTAGTAGAATGCTAGTCTTCTAATGCGACACTAGTACAGTGGAATGATGCTCTTCTAATGTAACACTAGATTAGTAGAATGCTAGTCTTCTAATACGACACTAGTGCAGTGGAATGATGCTCTTCTAATGTAACACTAGTTTATTAGAATGCTAGTCTTCTAATGCGACACTAGTACAGTGGAATGATGCTCTTCTAATGTAACACTAGATTAGTAGAAGGCTAGTCTTCTAATGTAACACAAGTTTAGTAGAATGCTAGTCTTCTAATGCGACACTAGTACAGTGGAATAATGCTCTTCTAATGTAACACTAGATTAGTAGAAGGCTAGTCTTCTAATGCGACACAAGTACAGTGGAATGACGCTCTTCTAATGTAACACTAAATTAGTATAATGCTAGTCTTCTAATGCGACACTAGTACAGTGGAATCTTAGTCTTCTAATGCGACACTAGAATAGTAGAATTCTAGTCTTTTAATGCGACACGAGTACAGTGGAACGATGCTCTTCTAATGTAACACTGGATTAGTATAATGCTAATTTCCTAATGCGACAATAGTACAGTGGTATGATGCTTTTCTAATGTAACACTAGATCAGTAGAATGCTAGTCTCCTAATGCAACACTAGTACAGTGGAATGAGGCTCTTCTAATGTAACACTAGATTAGTAGAATGCTAGTCTTCTAATGCGACACTAGTACAGTGGAATGATGCTCTTCTAATGTAACACTAGATTAGTAGAATGTTAGTATTCTAATGCGACACTAGTACAGTGGAATGATGCTCTTCTAATGTAACACTAGATTAGTAGAATGCTAGTCTTCTAATGCGACACTAGTGCAGTGGAATGATGCTCTTCTAATGTAACACTAGTTTAGTAGAATGCTAGTCTTCTAATGCGACACTAGTACAGTGGAATGATGCTCTTCTAATGTAACACTAGATTAGTAGAAGGCTAGTCTTCTAATGCGACACTAGTGCAGTGGAATGATGCTCTTCTAATGTAACACTAGTTTAGTAGAATGCTAGTCTTCTAATGCGACACTAGTTCAGTGAAATCATAGTCTTCTAATGTAACACTAGATTAGTAGAATGCTAGTATTCGAATGCGACACTAGTACAGTGGAATGATGCTCTTCTAATGTAACACTAGATTAGTAGAATGCTAGTATTCGAATGCGACACTAGTACAGTGGAATGATGCTCTTATAATGTAACAATAGATTGGTAGAATGCCAGTCTTCTAATGCGACACTAGTACAGTGGAATGATGCTCTTCTAATGTAACACTAGATTAATAGAATGCTAGTCGTCTAATGCGACACTAGTTCAGTGGAATCATAGTCTTCTAATGTAACACTAGATTAGTAGAATGCTAGTCTTCTAATGCGACACTAGTGCAGTGGAATGATGCTCTTCTAATGTAACACTAGATTAGTAGAAGGCTAGTCTTCTAATGCGACACTAGTGCAGTGGAATGATGCTCTTCTAATGTAACACTAGTTTAGTAGAATGCTAGTCTTCTAATGCGACACTAGTACAGTGGAATGATGCTCTTCTAATGTAACACTAGTTTAGTAGAATGCTAGTCTTCTAATGCGACACTAGTTCAGTGCAATCATAGTCTTCTAATGTAATACTAGAATAGTAGAATGCTAGTCTTTTAATGCGACACTAGTACAGTGGAACGATGCTCTTCTAATGTAACACTAGATTAGTAGAATGCCAGTCTTCTAATGCGACACTAGTACAGTGGAATGATGCTCTTCTAATGTAACACTAGATTAATATAATGCTAGTCGTCTAATGCGACATTAGTTCAGTGGAATCATAGTCTTCTAATGTAACACTAGATTAGTAGAATGCTAGTATTCGAATGCGACACTAGTACAGTGGAATGATGCTCTTCTAATGTAACACTAGATTAGTAGAATGCTAGTATTCGAATGCGACACTAGTACAGTGGAATGATGCTCTTCTAATGTAACAATAGATTGGTAGAATGCTAGTCTTCTAATGCGACACTAGTAAAGTGGAATAATGCTCTTCTAATGTAACACTAGATTAGTAGAATGCTATTCGTCTAATGCGACACTAGTACAGTGGAATCTTAGTCTTCTAATGCGACACTAGAATAGTAGAATGCTAGTCTTCTAATGCGACACTAGTACAGTGGAATGATGCTCTTCTAATGTAACACTAGATTAGTAGAATGCTAGTCTTCTAATGCGACACTAGTACAGTGTAATGAGGCTCTTCTAATGTAACACTAGATTAGTGTAATGCTAGTCGTCTAATGCGACACTAGTACAATGGAATGAGGCTCTTCTAATGTAACACAAGTTTAGAAGAATGCTAGTCTTCTAATGCGACACTAGTACAGTGGAATGATGCTCTTCTAATGTAACACTAGATTAATAGAATGCTAGTCGTCTAATGCGACACTAGTTCAGTGAAATCATAGTCTTCTAATGTAACACTAGATTAGTAGAATGCTAGTATTCGAATGCGACACTAGTACAGTGGAATGATGCTCTTCTAATGTAACACTAGATTAGTAGAATGCTAGTATTCGAATGCGACACTAGTACAGTGGAATGATGCTCTTATAATGTAACAATAGATTGGTAGAATGCTAGTCTTCTAATGCGACACTAGTACAGTGGAATGATGCTCTTCTAATGTAACACTAGATTAGTAGAATGCTAGTCTTCTAATGCGACACTAGTACAGTGTAATGAGGCTCTTCTAATGTAACACTAGATTAGTATAATGCTAGTCGTCTAATACGACACTAGTTCAGTGGAATCATAGTTTTCTAATGTAATACTAGATTAGTAGAATGCCAGTCTTCTAATGCGACACTAGTACAGTGAAATGATGCTCTTCTAATGTAACACTA
>NW_003116192.1:0-15820 GCF_000003605.2 Saccoglossus kowalevskii
TGGGAGACCGGCTAGGATACCACGTGCATTAGGCTGATGAACATTTTTATTGCAGAATACACCAGTTCTCGTCCGATCACTGAAGTTAAGCCGCATCGGGCGTGGTTAGTTCTTGCACGCGAGACCGGCTGGGAATACCACGTGCAGTAGGCTCATCAACATTTTTATTCCTCATTACATACCAACTTTTTCCCACGATTTTTTGCCTAGCCGTAGCATTAAATGACATCCAGTTCCGACGAATATTCAGCCTACTGCCAAACCAATGCAGAATACACCAGTTCTCGTCCGATCACTGAAGTTAAGCTGCATCGGGCGTGGTTAGTACTTGCATGGGAGACCGGCTGGGAATACCACATGCAGTAGTCTGATGAACATTTTTATTGCAGAATACACCAGTTCTCGTCCGATCACTGAAGTTAAGCTGCATCGGGCGTGGTTAGTACTTGCATGGGAGACCGGCTAGGAATACCACGTGCATTAGGCTCATCAACATTTTTATTCCACCGTACATACTAACTTTTTCCCGGGATTTTTTGCCTAGCCGAAGTATAAAATTACATCCAATTCCGACGAATATCCAGCCTACTGCCAAACCATTGCAGAATACACCTGTTCTCGTCCGATCACTGAAGTTAAGCTGCATCGGGCGTGGTTAGTACTTGCATATGAGACCGGCTGGGAATACCATGTGCAGTAGGCTTCTCACCATTTTGATTCCACCGTACATACCAACTTTCTCCCGGGATTTTTTGATTTACCGAAGCGTTAAACGACATCCAATTCTGACGAATATTCAGCCCACTGTCAAACCATTGCAGAACACACCAGTTCTTGTCCGTTCACTGAAGTTAAGCTGCATCGGGCGTGGTTAGTACTTGCATGGGAGACCGGCTGGGAATACCACGTGCAGTAGGCTCATCAACATTTTTATTCCACATTACATACTAACTTTTACCCATGATTTTTTGCCTATCCGTAGCAGTAAATGACATCCAATTCCGACGAATATTCAGCCTACTGCCAAACCATTGCAGAATACACCAGTTCTCGTCCGATCACTGAAGTTAAGCTGCATCGGGCTTGGTCAGTACTTGAATGGGAGACCGGATGGGAATACCACGTTCAGTAGGCTTATCAACATTTTTATTCCACCGAACATACCAAATTTTTCCGGGGATTTTTTGCCTAGCCAAAGCGATACACCACATGCAATTCTGACGAATATTCAGCCTACTGTCAAACCATTGCAAAACACACCAGTTCTCGTCCGATCACTGAATTTAAGCTGCATCGGGCGTGGTTAGTACTTGCATGGGAGACCGGCTGGGAATACCACGTGCAGTAGGCTCATCAACATATTTTATTCCACGTTACATACTAACTTTTACCCATGATTTTTTGCCTAGCCGTAGCATTAAATGACATCCAATTCCGACAAATATTCTGCCTACTGTCAAATCATTGCAAAACACACCAGTTCTCGTCCGATCACTGAAGTTAAGCTGCATCGGGCGTGGTTAGTACTTGCATGGGAGACGGGCTGGGAATACCACGTGCAGTAGGCTGATGAACATTTTTATTCCACATTACATTCTATCTTTTTCCCATGATTTTTTGCCCAGACGAAGCATTAAAAGACATGCAATTCTGACGAATATTCAGCCTACTGTCAAACCATTGCAAAACACACCAGTTCTCGTCCGATCACTGAATTTAAGCTGCATCGGGCGTGGTTAGTACTTGCATGGGAGACCGGCTGGGAATACCACGTGCAGTAGGCTCATCAACATGTTTATTCCACGTTACATACTAACTTTTACCCATGATTTTTTGCCTAGCTGTTGCATTAAATGACATCCAATTCCGACAAATATTCAGCCTACTGCCAAATCATTGCAGAATACACCAGTTCTCGTCCGATCACTGAAGTTAAGCTGCATCGGGCGTGGATAGTACTTGCATGGGAGACTGGTTGGGAATACCACGTGCAGTAGGATCATCAACATTTTTATTCCACCGTACATAATAAATTTTTCCCGGGATTTTTTGCCTAGCCGAAGTATTAAATTACATCCAATTCCGACGAATATTCAGCCTACTGCCAAACCATTGCAGAATACACCAGTTCTCGTCCGATCACTGAAGTTAAGCTGCATCGGGCGTGGTTGCATGGGAGACCGGCCTGGAATACCATGTGCATTAGGCTCATCAACATTTTTATTCCACCATACATGTTAACTTTTTCCCGGGATTTTTTGCCTAGCCGAAGTATTAAATTACATCCAATTCCGACGAATATTCAGCCTATTGCCAAACCATTGCAGAATACACCAGTTCGCGTCCGATCACTGAAGTTAAGCTGAATCGGGCGTGGTTAATATTTGCATGGGAGACCGGCTGGGAATACCACGTGCAGTAGGCTGATGAACATTTTTATTCCACCGTACATTCTAACTTTTTCCCATGATTTTTTGCCTAGACGAAGCATTAAATGACATACAATTCGGACGAATATTCAGCCTACTGCCAAACCATTGCAGAATACACCAGTTCTCGTCCGATCACTGAAGTTAAGCTGCATCGGGCGTGGTTGAATGGGAGACTGGCCTGCAATACCATGTGCATTAGGCTCATCAACATTGTTATTCCACCATACATACTAACTTTTTCCCGGGATTTTTTGCCTAGCCGAAGTATTAAATTACATCCAATTCTGACGAATATTCAGCCTACTGCCACACCATTGCAGAATACACCAGTTCGCGTCCGATCACTGAAGATAAGCTGAATCGGGCGCGGTTAGTACTTGCATGGGAGACCGGCTGGGAATACCACGTGCAGTAGGCTCATCAACATGTTTATTCCACGTTACATACTAACTTTTACCCATGATTTTTTGCCTAGCTGTTGCATTAAATGACATCCAATTCCGACAAATATTCAGCCTACTGCCAAATCATTGCAGAATACACCAGTTCTCGTCCGATCACTGAAGTTAAGCTGCATCGGGCGTGGATAGTACTTGCATGGGAGACTGGTTGGGAATACCACGTGCAGTAGGATCATCAACATTTTTATTCCACCGTACATAATAAATTTTTCCCGGGATTTTTTGCCTAGCCGAAGTATTAAATTACATCCAATTCCGACGAATATTCAGCCTACTGCCAAACCATTGCAGAATACACCAGTTCTCGTCCGATCACTGAAGTTAAGCTGCATCGGGCGTGGTTGCATGGGAGACCGGCCTGAATACCCATGTGCATTTACGCTCATCACATTTTTATTCCACCATACATGTTAACTTTTTCCCGGGATTTTTTGCCTAGCCGAAGTATTAAATTACATCCAATTCCGACGAACATTCAGCCTACTGCCAAACCATTGCAGAATACACGAGTTCTCCTCCGATCACTGAAGTTAAGCCGCATCGGGGGTGGTTAGTACTTGCATGGGAGAACGGCTGAGAATACCACGTGCAGTAGGCTCATCAACATTTTTATTCCACATTACATACTAAATTTTACCCATGATTTTTTGCCTATCCGTAGCAGTAAATGACATCCAATTCCGACGAATATTCAGCCTACTGCCAAACCATTGCAGAATACACCAGTTCTCGTCCAATCACTGAAGTTAAGCTGCATCGGGCTTGGTTAGTACTTGCATGGGAGACCGGCTGTGAATACCACGTGCAGTAGGCTTATCAACATTTTTATTCCACCGAACATACCAAATTTTTCCCGGGATTTTTTGCCTAGCCAAAGCGTTATACCACAGGCAATTCTGACGAATATTCAGCCTACTGTCAAACCATTGCAGAACACACCAGTTCTCGTCCGATCACTGAATTTCAGCTGCATCGGGCGTGGTTAGTACTTGCATGGGAGACCGGCTGGGAATACCACGTGCAGTAGGCTCATCAACATTTTTATTCCACATTACATACTAACTTTTACCCATGATTTTTTGCCTAGCCGTAGCATTAAATGACATCCAATTCCGACGAATATTCAGCCTACTGCCAAATCATTGCAGAATACACCAGTTCTCGTCCGATCACTGAAGTTAAGCTGCATCGGGCGTGGTTAGTACTTGCATGTGAGACTGGTTGGGAATACCACGTGCAGTAGGCTCATCAACATTTTTATTCCTCCGTACATACTAACTTTTTCCCGGGATTTTTTGCCTAGCCGAAGTATTAAATTACATCCAATTCCGACGAATATTCAGCCTACTGACAAACCATTGCAGAGTACACCAGTTCTCGTCCGATCACCGAAGTTAAGCTGCATCGGGCGTGGTTAGTACTTGCATGGGAGACCTCCTGGGGATGCCACGTGCAGCAGGCTTATCAACATTTTTTTTCCACCGTACATACTATCTTTTTCCCTTTATTATTTGCCTAGCCGAAACATTAATTGAAATCCAATTCCGATGAATATTCAGCCTACTGCCAAACCATTGCAGAATACACCAGTTCTCGTCCGATCACTGAAGTTAAGCTGCATCGGGCGTGGTTAGTACTTGCATGGGAGACGGCCTGGGAATACCACGTGCAGTAGGCTGATGAACATTTTTATTCCACCGTACATGCTAACATTTTCCCGGGATTTTTTGCCTAGCCGAAGTATTAAATTACATCCAATTCCGACGAATATTCAGCCTACTGCCAAACCATTGCAGAATACACCAGTTCTCGTCCGATCACTGAAGTTAAGCTGCATCGGGCGTGGTTAGTACTTGCATGGGAGACCGGCTGGGAATACCATCTGGAGTAGCCTCCTCAGCATTTTTATTCCACCGTACATACCAACTTTGTCCCGGGATTTTTTGATTTACCGAAGCGTTAAACGACATGCAATTCTGACGAATATTCAGCCTACTGTCAAACCATTGCAGAACACACCAGTTCTTGTCCGATCACTGAAGGTAAGCTGCATCTGGCGTGGTTAATACTTGCATGGGAGACCGGTTGGGTATACCACTTGCAGTAGGCTTATCAACATCTTTATTCCACCGTACATACCAAAATTTTCACGGGATGTTTTGCCTAGCCGAAGCGTTAAACAACATCCAATTCCGATGACTACTCAGCCTACTGCCAAACCATTGCAGAACACACCAGTTCTCGTCCGATCACTGAAGTTAAGCTGCATCGGGCGTGGTTAGTACTTGCATGGGAGACTGGCTGGGAATACCACGAGCAGTAGGCTCATCAACATTTTTATTCCACATTACATAGTAACTTTTAGCCATGATTTTTTGCCTAGCCGTAGCATTAAATGACATCCAATTCCGACGGGAGACCGGCTGGGAATACCACGTGCAGTAGGCTGATGAACATTTTTATTGCAGAATACACCAGTTCTCGTCCGATCACTGAAGTTAAGCTGCATCGGGCGTGGTTAGTACTTGCATGGGAGACCGGCTGGGAATACCATGTGCATTAGGCTCATCAACATTTTTATTCCACCATACATACTAACTTTTTCCCGGGATTTTTTGCCTAGCCGTAGCATTAATGACATCCAATTCCGACGAATATTCAGCCTACTGCAAAACCAATGCAGAATACACCAGTTCTCGTCCGATCACTGAAGTTAAGCTGCATCGGGCGTGGTTAGTACTTGCATGGGAGACCGGCTGGGAATACCACGTGCAGTAGGCTGATGAACATTTTTATTGCAGAATACATAGTAACTTTTACCCATGATTTTTTGCCTAGCCGTAGCATTAAATGACATCCAATTCCGATGAATATTCAGCCTACTGCAAAACCATTGCAGAATACACCAGTTCTCGTCGGATCACTGAAGTTAAGATGCATCGGGCGTGGTTAGTACTAGCATGGGAGACCGGCTGGGAATACCACGTGCAGTAGGGTCATCAACTTTTTTATTCCACTTTACATACTAACTTTTTCCTTTGATTTTTTGCCTAGCCGTAGCATTAAATGACATCCAATTCCGACGAACATTCAGCCTGCTGCAAAACCAATGCAGAATACACCAGTTCTCGTCCGATCACTGAAGTTAAGCTGCATCGGGAGTGGTTAGTACTTGCATGGGAGACCGGCTGGGAATACCACGTGTAGTAGGCTGATAAACATTTTTATTGCAGAATACACCAGTTCTCGTCCGATCACTGAATTTCAGCTGCATCGGGCGTGGTTAGTACTTGCATGGGAGACCGGCAGGGAATACCACGTGCAGTAGGCTCATCAACATTTTTATTCCACATTACATACTAACTTTTACCCATGATTTTTTGCCTAGCCGTAGCATTAAATGACATCCAATTCCGACGAATATTCAGCCTACTGCCAAATCATTGCAGAATACACCAGTTCTCGTCCGATCACTGAAGTTAAGCTGCATCGGGCGAGGTTAGTACTTGCATGTGAGACTGGTTGGGAATACCACGTGCAGTAGGCTCATCAACATTTTTATTCCTCCGTACATACTAACTTTTTCCCGGGATTTTTTGCCTAGCCGAAGTATTAAATTACATCCAATTCCGACGAATATTCAGCGTACTGATAAACCATTGCAGAATACACCAGTTCTCGTCCGATCTCTGAAGTTAAGCTGCATCGGGCGAGGTTAGTACTTGCATGGGAGAACGGCTGAGAATACCACGTGCAGTAGGCTCATCAACATTTTTATTCCACGTTACATACTAACTTTTACCCTTGATTTTTTGCCTAGCCGTAGCATTAAATGACATCCAATTCCGAAGAATATTCAGCCTACTGCCAAATCATTGCAGAATACACCAGTTCTCGTCCGATCACTGAAGTTAAGCTGCATCGGGCGTGGATAGTACTTGTATGGGAGACTGGTTGGGAATACCACGTGCAGTAGGCTCATCAACATTTTTATTCCACCGTACATACTAACTTTTTCCCGGGATTTTTTGCCTAGCCAAAGTATTAAATTACATCCAATTCCGACGAATATTCAGCCTACTGCCAAACCATTGCAGAATACACCAGTTCTCGTCCGATCACTGAAGTTAAGCTGCATCGGGCGTGGTTGCATGGGAGACCGGCCTGAATACCATGTGCATTAGCTCATCAACATTTTTATTCCACCATACATACTAACTTTTTCCCGGGATTTTTGCCTAGCCGAAGTATTAAATTACATCCGATTCCGACGAAAATTCAGCCTACTGCCAAAACATTGTAGAATACACCAGTTCTCGTCCGATCTCTGAAGTTAAGCTGCATCGGGCGTGGTTAGTACTTGCATGGGAGAACGGCTGAGAATACCACGTGCAGTAGGCTCATCAACATTTTTATTCCACATTACATACTAAATTTTACCCATGATTTTTTGCCTATCCGTAGCAGTAAATGACATCCAATTCCGACGAATATTCAGCCTACTGCCAAACCATTGCAGAATACACCAGTTCTCGTCCAACCACTGAAGTTAAGCTGCATCGGGCTTAGTTAGTACTTGCATGGGAGACCGGCTGTGAATACCACGTGCAGTAGGCTTATCAACATTTTTATTCCTCCGTACATACTAACTTTTTCCCGGAATTTTTTGCCTAGCTGAAGTATTAAATTACATCCAATTCCGACGAATATTCAGCCTACTTATAAACCATTGCAGAGTACACCAGTTCTCGTCCGATCACCGAAGTTAAGCTGCATCGGGCGTGGTTAGTACTTGCATGGGAGACCTGCTGGGGATGCCACGAGCAGCAGGCTTATCAACATTTTTTTTCCACCGTACATACTATCTTTATCCCTTTATTATTTGCCTAGCGAAACATTAATTGAAATCCAATTCCGACGAATATTCAGCCTACTGCCAAACCATTGCAGAATACACCAGTTCTCGTCCGATCACTGAAGTTAAGCTGCATCGGGCGTGGTTAGTACTTGCATGGGAGACGGGCTGGGAATACCACGTGCAGTAGGCTGATGAACATTTTTATTCCACCGTACATACTAACATTTTCCCGGGATTTTTTGCCTAGCCGAAGTATTAAATTACATCCAATTCCGACGAATATTCAGCTTACTGCCAAACCATTGCAGAATACACCAGTTCTCGTCCGATCACTGAAGTTAAGCTGCATCGGGCGTGGTTAGTACTAGCATGGGAGACCGGCTGGGAATACCACGTGCAGTAGGCTTATCAACATTTTTATTCCACCGTACATACTATCTTTTTCCCTAGATTTTTTGCCTAGCCGAAATATTAATTGAAATCCAATTCCGACGAATATTCAGCCTACTGACAAACCATTGAGAATACACCAGTTCTCGTCCGATCACTGAAGTTAAGCAGCATCGGGCATGGTTAGTACTTGCACGGGAGACCGGCTGGGAATACCACGTGCAGTAGGCCCATCAACATTTTTATTCCACATTACATTCTAACTTTTTCCCATGATTTTTTGCCCAGACGAAGCATTAAAAGACATACAATTCGGACAAATATTCAGCCTACTGCCAAACCATTGCAGAATACACCAGTTCTTGTCCGATCACTGAAGTTAACCTGCATCGGGCGTGGTTAGTACTTGCGTGGGAGACTGGCTGGGAATACCACGAGCACTAGGCTCATCAACATTTTTATTCCACCGTAAATACTAACATTTTCCCCGGGATTTTTTGCCTAGCCGAAGTACTAAATTACATCCAATTCCGACGAATATTCGGCTACTGCCAAACCATAGCAGAATACACCAGTTCTCGTCCGATCACTGAAGTTAAGCTGCATCGGGCTTGGTTAGTACTTGCATGGGAGACCGGCTGGGAATACCACGTGCAGTAGGCTTATCAACATTTTTATTCCACCGTACATACTATCTTTTTCCCTTTATTATTTGCCTAACCGAAACATTAATTGAAATCCAATTCCGACGAATATTCAGCCTACTGCCAAACCAATGCAGAATACTCCAGTTCTCGTCCGATCACTGAAGTTAAGCCGCATCGGGCATGGTTAGGACTTGCACGTGAGACCGGCTGGGAATACCACGTGCAGTATGCCCATCAACATTTTTATTCCACATTACATTCTAACTTTTTCCCATGATTTTTTGCCTAGACGAAGCATTAAATGACATAAAATTCGGACGAATATTCAGCCTACTGCAAAACCATTGCAGAATACAGCAGTTCTCGTCCGATCACTGAAGTTAAGCTGCATCGGGCGTGGTTAGTACTTGCATAGGAGACATTCTGGGAATACCACGTGCAGTAGGCTTATCAACATTTTTATTCCACCATACATACTATCTTTTTCCCGTGATTTTCTGCCTAGCCGAAGCATTAATTGAAATCCAATTCCGACAAATATTCAGCCTACTGCCAAACCATTGCAGAATACACCAGTTCTCGTCCGATCACTGAAGTTAAGCTGCATCGGGCGTGGTTAGTACTTGCATGGGAGACGGGCTGGGAATACCACGTGCAGTAGGCTGATGAACATTTTTATTCCACATTACATTCTAACTTTTTCCCATGATTTTTTGCCCAGACGAAGCATTAAAAGACATGCAATTCTTACGAATATTCAGCCTACTGTCAAACCATTGCAAAACACACCAGTTCTCGTCCGATCACTGAATTTAAGCTGCATCGGGCGTGGTTAGTACTTGCATGGGAGACCGGCTGGGAATACCACGTGCAGTAGGCTCATCAACATTTTTATTCCACGTTACATACTAACTTTTACCCATGATTTTTTGCCTAGCCGTAGCATTAAATGACATCCAATTCCGACAAATATTCAGCCCACTTTCAAATCATTGCAGAATACACAAGTTCTCGTCAGATCACTGAAGTTAAGCTGCATCGGGCGTGGATAGTACTTGCATGGGAGACTGGTTGGGAATACCACGTGCAGTAGGCTCATCAACATTTTTAGTCCACCGTACATAATAAATTTTTCCCGGGATTTTTTGCCTAGCCGAAGTATTAAATTACATCCAATTCCGACGATTATTCAGCCTACTGCCAAACCATTGCAGAATACACCAGTTCTCGTCCGATCACTGAAGTTAAGCTGCATCGGGCGTGGTTGCATGGGAGACCGGCCTGGAATACCATGTGCATTAGGCTCATCAACATTTTTATTCCACCATACATACTAACTTTTTCCCGGGATTTTTTGCCTAGCCGAAGTATTAAATTACATCCAATTCCGACGAATATTCAGCCTACTGCCAAACCATAGCGGAATACACCAGTTCTCGTCCGATCACTGAATTTAAGCTGCATCGGGCGTGGTTAGTACTTGCATGGGAGACCGGCTGGGAATACCACGTGCAGTAGGCTCATCAACATTTTTATTCCACGTTACATAATAACTTTTACCCATGATTTTTTGCCTAACCGTAGCATTAAATGACATCCAATTCCGACGAATATTCAGCCTACTGCCAAATCATTGCAGAATACACCAGTTATCGTCTGATCACTGAAGTTAAGCTGCATCGGGCGTGGTTGCATGGGAGACCGGCCTGGAATACCATGTGCATTAGGCTCATCAACATTTTTATTCCACCATACATACTAACATTTTACCGTGATTTTTTGCCTAGCCGAAGTATTAAATTACATCCAATTCCGACGAATATTCAGCCTACTGCCAAACCATTGCAGAATACACCAGTTCTTGTCCGATCACTGAAGTTAAGCTGCATCGGGCGTGGTTAGTACTAGCATGGGAGACCGGCTGGGAATACCACATGCAGTAGGCTTATCAACATTTTTATTCCACCGTACATACTATCTTTTTCCCTTGATTTTTTGCCTAGCCAAAACATTAATTGAAATCCAATTCCGACGAATATTCAGCCTACTGCCAAACCATTGCAGAATACACCAGTTCTCGTCGGATCACTGAAGTTAAGCAGCATCGGGCATGGTTAGGACTTGCACGGGAGACCGGCTGGGAATACCACGTGCAGTAGGCCCATCAACATTTTTATTCCACATTACATTCTAACTTTTTCCCATGATTTTTTGCCCAGACGAAGCATTAAAAGACATACAATTCGGACGAATATTCAGCCTACTGCCAAACCATTGCAGAATACACCAGTTCTTGTCCGATCACTGAAGTTAAGATGCATCGGGCGTGGTTACTACTTGCATGGGAGACCGGCTGGGAATACGACGTGCAGTAGGCTCATCAAGATTTTTATTCCACATTACATAATAACTTTTTCCTATGATTTTTTGCCTAGCCGAAGCATTAAACGACATCCAATTCTGACGAATATTCAGCCTACTGCCAAACCATTGCAGAATACACCAGTTCTCGTCCGATCCCTGAAGTTAAGCTGCATCGGGCGTGGTTAATATTTTGCATGGGAGACCGGCTGGGAATACCACGTGCAGTAGGCTCATCAACATTTTTATTCCACATTACATACTAACTTTTTCCCATGATTTTTTGCCTATACGAATCATTAAATGACATACAATTCGGACGAATATTCTGCCTACTGCCAAACCATAGCAGAATACACCAGTTCTCGTTCGATCTCTGAAGTTAAGCTGCATCTGGCGTGGTTAATACTTGCATGGGAGACCGGTTGGGAATACCACTTGCAGTAAGCTTATCAACATCTTTATTCCACCGTACATACCAACATTTTCACGGGATTTTTTGCCTAGCCGAAGCGTTATACGACATCCAATTCTGACGAATACTCAGCCTACTGCCAAACCATTGCAGAACACACCAGTTCTCGTCCGATCACTGAAGTTAAGCTGCATCGGACGTGGTTAGTACTTGCATGGGAGACCGGCCTGGAATACCACGTGCAGTAGGCTGATGAACATTTTTATTGCAGAATACACCAGTTCTCGTCCGATCACTGAACTTAAGCTGCATCGGGCGTGGTTAGTACTTGCATGGGAGACCGGCTGGGAATACCACGTGCATTAGGCTCATCAACATTTTTATTCCACCGTACATACTAACATTTTCCCGGGATTTTTTGCCTAGCCGAAGTATTAAATTACATCCAATTCCGACGAATATCCAGCCTACTGCCAAACCATTGCAGAATACACCAGTTCTCGTCCGATCACTGAAGTTAAGCTGCATCGGGCGTGGTTAGTACTTGCATGGGAGACCGGCTGGGAATACCATCTGCAGTAGCCTTCTCAACATTTTTATTCCACCGTACATTCCAACTTTGTCCCGGGATTTTTTGATTTACCGAAGCATTAAACGACATGCAATTCTGACGAATATTCAGCCTACTGTCAAACCATTGCAGAACACACCAGTTGTTGTCTGATCACTGAAGTTAAGCTGCATCGGGCGTGGTTAGGACTTGCATGGGAGACTGGCTGGGAATACCACGTGCAGTAGGCTCATCAACATTTTTATTCCACATTACATACTAACTTTTTCCTATGATTTTTTGCCTAGCCATAGCATTAAATGACATCCAATTCCGACGAATATCCAGCCTACTGCCAAACCATTGCAGAATACACCAGTTCTCGTCCGATCACTGAAGTTAAGCTGCATCGGGCGTGGTTAGTACTTGCATGGGAGACCGGCTGGGAATACCATCTGCAGTAGCCTTCTCAACATTTTTATTCCACCGTACATTCCAACTTTGTCCCGGGATTTTTTGATTTACCGAAGCGTTAAACGACATGCAATTCTGACGAATATTCAGCCTACTGTCAAACCATTGCAGAACACACCAGTTGTTGTCTGATCACTGAAGTTAAGCTGCATCGGGCGTGGTTAGGACTTGCATGGGAGACCGGCTGAGAATACCACGTGCAGTAGGCTCATCAACATCTTTATTCCACATTACATACTAACTTTTTCCTATGATTTTTTGCCTAGCCGTAGCATTAAATGACATCCAATTCCGACGAATATTCAGCCTACTGACAAACCATTGCAGAATACACCAGTTTTCCTCCGATCACTGAAGTTAAGCTGCATCGGGCGTGGTTAGTACTTGCATGGGAGACCGGCTGGGAATACCACGTGCAGTAGGCTGATGAACATTTTTATTGCAGAATACACCAGTTCTCGTCCGATCACTGAAGTTAAGCTGCATCGGGCGTGGTTAGTACTTGCATGGGAGACCGGCTGGGAATACCATGTGCATTAGGCTCATCAACATTTTTATTCCACCGTACATACTAACTTTTTCCCGGGATTTTTTGCCTAGCCGTAGCATTAAATGACATCCAATTCCGACGAATATTCAGCCTACTGCAAAACCAATGCAGAATACACCAGTTCTCGTCCGATCACTGAAGTTAAGCTGCATCGGGCGTGGTTAGTACTTGCATGGGAGACCGGCTGGGAATACCACGTGCAGTAGGCTCATCAACATTTTTATTCCACATTACATAGTAAATTTTACCCATGATTTTTTGCCTAGCCGTAGCGTTAAACGACATGCAATTCCGACGAATATTCAGCCTACTCTCAAACCATTGCAGAACACACCAGTTCTTGTCCGATCACTGAAGTTAAGCTGCATCGGGCGTGGTTAGTACTTGCATGGGAGACCGGCTGGGAATACCACGTGCAGTAGGCTCATCAACATTTTTATTCCACATTACATAGTAACTTTTACCCATGATTTTTTGCCTAGCCGTAGCATTAAATGACATCCAATTCCGACGAATATTCAGCCTACTGCAAAACCATTGCAGAATACACCAGTTCTTGTCGGATCACTGAAGTTAAGATGCATCGGGCGTGGTTAGTACTAGCATGGGAGACCGGCTGGGAATACCACGTGCAGTAGGCTTATCAACATTTTTATTCCACCGAACATACCAAATTTTTCCCGGGATTTTTTGCCTAGCCAAAGCGTTAAACCACAGGCAATTCTGACGAATATTCAGCCTACTGTCAAACCATTGCAGAACACACCAGTTCTCGTCCGATCACTGAATTTCAGCTGCATCGGGCGTGGTTAGTACTTGCATGGGAGACCGGCTGGGAATACCACGTGCATTAGGCTCATCAACATTTTTATTCCACATTACATACTAACTTTTACCCATGATTTTTTGCCTAGCCGTAGCATTAAATGACATCCAATTCCGACGAATATTCAGCCTACTGCCAAACCAATGCAGAATACATCAGTTCTCGTCCGATCACTGAAGTTAAGCTGCATCGGGCATGGTTAGTACTTGCATGGGAGACCGGCTGGGAATACCACGTGCAGAAGCTGATGAAAATTTGTATTGCAGAATACACCAGTTCTCGTCCGATCACTGAAGTTAAGCTGCATCGGGCGTGGTTAGTACTTGCATGTGAGACTGGTTGGGAATACCACGTGCAGTAGGCTCATCAACATTTTTATTCCTCCGTACATACTAACTTTTTCCCGGGATTTTTTGCCTAGCCGAAGTATTAAATTACATCCAATTCCGACGAATATTCAGCCTACTGCCAAACCATTGCAGAATACACTAGTTCTCGTCCGATCACTGAAGTTAAGCTGCATCGGGCGTGGTTACTACTTGCATGGGGAGACCGGCTGGCAAATACCACGTGCATTAGGTTCATCAACATTTTTATTCCACCGTACATACTAACATTTTCCCGGGATTTTTTGCCTAGCCGAAGTATTAAATTACATCCAATTCCGACGAATATCCAGCCTACTGCCAAACCATTGCAGAATACACCAGTTCTCGTCCGATCACTGAAGTAAAGCTGCATCGGGCGTGGTTAGTACTTGCATGGGAGACAGGCTGGAAATACCATCTGCAGTAGCCTTCTCAACATTTTTATTCCACCGTACAAACCAACTTTGTCCCGGGATTTTTTGATTTACCGAAGCGTTAAACGACATGCAATTCTGACGAATATTCAGCCTACTGTCAAACAATTGCAGAACACACCAGTTGTTGTCCGATCACTGAAGTTAAGCTGCATCGGGCGTGGTTAGGACTTGCATGGGAGACCGGCTGGGAATACCACGTGCAGTAGGCTCATCAACATTTTTATTCCACATTACATACTAACTTTTTCCCATGATTTTTTGCCTAGACGAATCATTAAATGACATACAATTCGGACGAATATTCTGCCTACTGCCAAACCATTGCAGAATACACCAGTTCACATCGGATCATTTAAGTTAATCTGCATTGGGCGTGGTTAGTACTTGCATTGGAGACCTACTGGGAATACCACGTGTAGTAGTCTCATAAAAAATTATTCCGTAGTTCATACTAACCTTTTCCAGGAATTTTTTGCCTAGCTGAAGCATTAAATGTCATCCAATTCCGACGAATTTTCAGCCTACTGACAAACCATTGCAGAATACACCAATTCTCGTCCGATCACTGAAGTAAAGCCCACCGGACGTGGTTAGTACTTGCATGGGAGACCGGCTGAGAATACCACATGCAGTAAGCTCATCAACATTTTTATTCCACCGTACATACTAACTTTTTCGCGGGATTTTTTGCCTAGACGAAACATTAGATGACATACAATTCGAACGAATATTCAGCCTACTGCCAAACCATTGCAGAATACACCAGTTCACATCGGATCATTTAAGTTAATCTGCATTGGGCGTGGTTAGTACTTGCATTGGAGACCTACTGGGAACACCACGTGCAGTAGGCTCATCAACATTTTTATTCCACATTACATACTATCTTTTTCCCATGATTTTTTGTCTAGCCGTAGCATTACATGACATTCAATTGCGACGAATATTCAGCCTACTGCAAAACCATTGCAGAATACACCAGTTCTCGTCTGATCACATGAAGTCCAGCTCACCGGACGTGGTTAGTACTTGTATGGGAAACCGGCTGTGA
>NW_003116195.1:0-11398 GCF_000003605.2 Saccoglossus kowalevskii
TGTGTATGTATACCTGGCTGGCACACAGTGCAATTAGATAGAACTGTTACAATGGATTGTGCATGTATACCTGGCTGGTACAGAGTGCAATGAGTTGGAACTGGACATGGGAATGCGCATGTATACCTGGCTGGTACAGAGTGCAATAAGATAGAACTGGACAAGGGATTGTGCATGTATACCTGGCTGGTACAGAGTGCAATGAGATGGAACTGAACAAGGGATTGTGTATGTATACCTGGCTGGCACACAGTGCAATTAGATAGAACTGGACAATGGATTGTGCATGTATACCTGGCAGGTACAGAGTGCAATGAGTAGGAACTGGACATGGGAATGCGCATGTATACCTGGCTGTTACAGAGTGCAATGAGATGGAACTGGACAAGGGATTGTGCATGTATACCTGGCTGGCACAGAGTGCAATGAAATAGAACTGGACAAGGGATTGTGCATGTATACCTGGCTGGCACAGAGTGCAATGAGATAAAACTGGACAAGGGATTGTGCATGTATGCCTGGCTAGCACAAAGTGCATTGGGATGGAACTAAACAAGGGATTGTGCTTGTATACCTGGCTGGTACAGGGTGCAATGAGATACAACTGGACAAGGGATTGTGCATGTATACCTGCCTGGCACAGAGTGCAATGAGATAGAACTGGACAAGGGATTGTGCATGTATACCTGGCTGGTTTAGAGTGCAATGAGTTCGAACTGGACAAGGGATTGTGCATTTATACCTTGCAGGCACTGAGTGCAATGAGTTGGAACTGAACAAGGGATTGTGCATGTATACCATGGCTGGTACAGAGTGCAATGAGATAGAACTGGACAAGGGATTGTGCATGTATACCTGGCTGACACAGAGTGCAATGAGATGGAAATGGATTAGGGATTGTACATGTGTACCTGTACAGAGTGCAATGAGATGGAACTGGACAAGGGAATGTGCATGTATACCTGGCTGGTACAGAGTGCAATGAGATGGAACTGGACAAGGGATTGTGCATGTATACCTGGCTGTCACAGAGTGCAATGAAATAGAACTGGACAAGGGAATGTGCATGTATACCAGGCTGGAACAGAATGCAATGAGATGGAACTGGACAAGGGATTGTGCATGTATACCTGGCTGGTACAGAGTGCAATGAGATGGAACTGGACAAGGGATTGTGCATGTATACCTGGCTGTCACAGAGTGCAATGAAATAGAACTGGACAAAGGATTGTGCATGTATACCTGGCTGGCACAGAGTGCAATGAGATGGATACGAACAAGGCATTGTGCATGTATACCTGGCTGGTGCAGAGTGCAATGAGATGGAACTGAACAAGGGATTGTGCATGTATACCTGGCTGGTACAGAGTGCAATGAGATGGAACTGAACAAGGGATTGTGTATGTAGACCTGGCTGGCACACAGTGCAATTAGCTGGAACTGGACAATGGATTGTGCATGTATACCTGGCGTTTACAGAGTGCAATGAGTTGGAACAGGGAAGGGTATTGTGCATGTATACCTGACTGGTACATAGTGCAATGAGATGGAACTGGACAAGGGAATGCGCATGTATACCTGGCTGGTACAGAGTGCAATGAGGTGGAACTGAACAAGGGATTGTGTATGTATACCTGGCTGGCACATAGTGCAATTAGATAGAACTGGACAATGGATTGTGCATGTATACCTGGCTGGTACAGAGTGCAATTAAATAGAACTGAACAAGGGATTGTGCATGTATAACTGGCAGGTACAGAGTGCAATGAGTTGGAACTGGACAAGGGATTGTGCATTTATACCTTGCAGGCACAGAGTGTAATGAGTTGGAACGGAACAAGAGATTGTGCATGTATACCTGGCTGGTGCAGAGTGCAATGAGATGAACTGGACAAGTGAATGTGCAAGTATACCTGGCCGGTACAGAGTGCAATGAGATGGAACTGGACAAGGGATTGTGCATGTATACCTGGCTGTTACAGAGTGCAATGAGATGGAACTGGACAAGGGATTGTGCATGTATACCTGGCTGGCACAGAGTGCAATGAAATAGAACTGGACAAGGGATTGTGCATGTATACCTGGCTGGCACAGAGTGCAATGAGATAAAACTGGACAAGGGATTGTGCATGTATGCCTGGCTAGCACAAAGTGCATTGGGATGGAACTAAACAAGGGATTGTGCTTGTATACCTGGCTGGTACAGGGTGCAATGAGATACAACTGGACAAGGGATTGTGCATGTATACCTGCCTGGCACAGAGTGCAATGAGATAGAACTGGACAAGGGATTGTGCATGTATACCTGGCTGGTACAGAGTGCAATGAGATGGAAACGAACAAAGGGATTGTGCATGTATACCTGGCTGGTACAGAGTGCAATGAGATGGAAACGAACAGGATTGTGCATGTATACCTGGCTGGTACAGAGTGCAACGAGATGGAACTGAACAAGGGATCCGTGCATGTATACCTGGCTGGTACAGAGTGCAATGAGATAGAACTGGACAAGGGATTGTGCATGTATACCTGGCTGGTACAGAGTGCAATGAGATGGAAACAAACAAGGGATTGTGCATGTATACCTGGCTGGTACAGAGTGCAACGAGATGGAACTGAACAAGGGATTGTGCATGTATACCTGGCTGGTTTAGAGTGCAATGAGTTCGAACTGGACAAGGGATTGTGCATTTATACCTTGCAGGCACTGAGTGCAATGAGTTGGAACTGAACAAGGGATTGTGCATGTATACCTGGCTGGTACAGAGTGCAATGAGATGGATACGAACAAGGGATTGTGCATGTATACCTGGCTGGTACAGAGCGCAATGAGATGGAACTGAACAAGCGATTGTGCATGTATACCTGGCTGGTACAGAGTGCAATGAGATGGAAACGAACAAGGGATTGTGCATGTATACCTGGCTGGTTTAGAGTGCAATGAGTTCGAACTGGACAAGGGATTGTGCATTTATACCTTGCAGGCACTGAGTGCAATGAGTTGGAACTGAAGAAGGGATTGTGCATGTATACCATGGCTGGTATAGAGTGCAATGAGATAGAACTGGACAAGGGATTGTGCATGTATACCTGGGTGGTACAGAGTGCAATGAGATGGAACTGGTCAAGGGAATGTGCAAGTATACCTGGCTGGTACAGAGTGCAATGAGATGGAACTGGACAATGGATTGTGCATATATACATAGCTGGTACATAGTGCAATGAGACGGAACTGGATTAGGGATTGTGCATGTGTACCTGCACAGAATGCAATGAGATGGAACTGGACAAGTGAATGTGCATGTTTACCTGGCTGGTACAGAGTGCAATGAGATGGAACTGGACATGGGAATGCGCATGTATACCTGGCTGGTACAGAGTGCAATGAAATGGAACAGGACAAGGGAATGCGCATGTATACCTGGCTGGTACAGAGTGCAATGAGATGGAACTGAACAAGGGATTGTGTATGTATACCTGGCTGGCACACAGTGCAATTAGATAGAACTGGACAATGGATTGTGCATGTATACCTGGCTGGTACAGAGTGCAATGAGTTGGAACTGGACATGGGAATGCGCATGTATACCTGGCTGGTACAGAGTGCAATAAGATAGAACTGGACAAGGGATTGTGCATGTATACCTGGCTGGTACAGAGTGCAATGAGATGGAACTGAACAAGGGATTGTGTATGTATACCTGGCTGGCACACAGTGCAATTAGATAGAACTGGACAATGGATTGTGCATGTATACCTGGCAGGTACAGAGTGCAATGAGTAGGAACTGGACAAGGGATTGTGCATTTATACCTAGCAGGCACAGAGTGCAATGAGGTGGAACTGAACAAGGGATTGTGTATGTATACCTGGCTGGCACATAGTGCAATTAGATAGAACTGGACAATGGATTGTGCATGTATACCTGGCTGGTACAGAGTGCAATGAGATGGAAACGAACAAGGGATTGTGCATGTATACCTGGCTGGTTTAGAGTGCAATGAGTTCGAACTGGACAAGGGATTGTGCATTTATACCTTGCAGGCACTGAGTGCAATGAGTTGGAACTGAAGAAGGGATTGTGCATGTATACCATGGCTGGTATAGAGTGCAATGAGATAGAACTGGACAAGGGATTGTGCATGTATACCTGGGTGGTACAGAGTGCAATGAGATGGAACTGGTCAAGGCAATGTGCAAATATACCTGGCTGGTACAGAGTGCAATGAGATGGAACTGGACAATGGATTGTGCATATATACATAGCTGTTACAGAGTGCAATGAGACGGAGCTGGATTAGGGATTGTGCATGTGTACCTGTACAGAATGCAATGAGATCGAACTGAACAAGTGAATGTGCATGTTTACCTGGCTGGTACAGAGTGCAATGAGATGGAACTGGACATGGGAATGCGCAAGTATACCTGGCTGGTACAGAGTGCAATGAAATGGAACAGGACAAGGGAATGCGCATGTATACCTGGCTGGTACAGAGTGCAATGAGATGGAACTGATCAAGGGATTGTGTATGTATACCTGGCTGGCACACAGTGCAATTAGATAGAACTGGACAATGGATTGTGCATGTATACCTGGCAGGTACAGAGTGCAATGAGTTGGAACTGGACATGGGAATGCGCATGTATACCTGGCTGGTACAGAGTGCAATGAGATGGAACTGAACAAGGGATTGTGTATGTATACCTGGCTGGCACATAGTGCAATTAGATAGAACTGGACAATGGATTGTGCATGTATACCTGGCTGGTACAGAGTGCAATTAAATAGAACTGAACAAGGGATTGTGCATGTATACCTGGCAGGTACAGAGTGCAATGAGTTGGAACTGGACAAGGGATTGTGCATTTATACCTTGCAGGCACAGAGTGTAATGAGTTGGAACGGAACAAGAGATTGTGCATGTATACCTGGCTGGTGCAGAGTGCAATGAGATGAACTGGACAAGTGAATGTGCAAGTATACCTGGCCGGTACAGAGTGCAATGAGATGGAACTGGACAAGGGATTGTGCATATATACCTAGCTGGTACAGAGTGCAATGAGATGGAACTGGACAAGGGATTGTGCATGTATACCTGGCTGTTACAGAGTGCAATGAGATGGAACTGGACAAGGGATTGTGCATGTATACCTGGCTGGCACAGAGTGCAATGAAATAGAACTGGACAAGGGATTGTGCATGTATACCTGGCTGGCACAGAGTGCAATGAGATAAAACTGGACAAGGGATTGTGCATGTATGCCTGGCTAGCACAAAGTGCATTGGGATGGAACTAAACAAGGGATTGTGCTTGTATACCTGGCTGGTACAGGGTGCAATGAGATACAACTGGACAAGGGATTGTGCATGTATACCTGCCTGGCACAGAGTGCAATGAGATAGAACTGGACAAGGGATTGTGCATGTATACCTGGCTGGTTTAGAGTGCAATGAGTTCGAACTGGACAAGGGATTGTGCATTTATACCTTGCAGGCACTGAGTGCAATGAGTTGGAACTGAACAAGGGATTGTGCATGTATACCATGGCTGGTACAGAGTGCAATGAGATAGAACTGGACAAAGGATTGTGCATGTATACCTGTCTGACACAGAGTGCAATGAGATGGAACTGGATTAGGGATTGTGCATGCGTACCTGTACAGAGTGCAATGAGATGGAACTGGACAAGGGAATGTGCATGTATACCTGGCTGGTACAGAGTGCAATGAGATGGAACTGGACAAGGGATTGTGCATGTATACCTGGCTGTCACAGAGTGCAATGAAATAGAACTGGACAAGGGAATGTGCATGTATACCAGACTGGTTCAGAATGCAATGAGATGGAACTGGACAAAGGATTGTGCATGTATACCTGGCTGGTACAGAGTGCAATGAGATGGAACTGGACAAGGGATTGTGCATGTATAACTGGCTGTCACAGAGTGCAATGAAATAGAACTGGACAAGGGATTGTGCATGTATACCTGGCTGGCACAGAGTGCAATGAGATGGATACGAACAAGGGATTGTGCATGTATACCTGGCTGGTACAGAGTGCAATGAGATGGAACTGAACAAGGGATTGTGCATGTATACCTGGCTGGTACAGAGTGCAATGAGATGGAACTGAACAAGGGATTGTGTATGTATACCTGGCTGGCACACAGTGCAATGAGCTGGAACTGGACAATGGATTGTGCATGTATACCTGGCGTTTACAGAGTGCAATGAGTTGGAACAGGATAAGGGATTGTGCATGTATACCTGACTGGTACATAGTGCAATGAGATGGAACTGGACAAGGGAATGCGCATGTATACCTGGCTGGTACAGAGTGCAATGAGATGGAACTGAACAAGGGATTGTGTATGTATACCTGGCTGGCACATAGTGCAATTAGATAGAACTGGACAATGGATTGTGCATGTATACCTGGCTGGTACAGAGTGCAATTAAATAGAACTGAACAAGGGATTGTGCATGTATACCTGGCAGGTACAGAGTGCAATGAGTTGGAACTGGACAAGGGATTGTGCATGTATACCTGGCTGGTGCAGAGTGCAATGAGATGAACTGGACAAGTGAATGTGCAAGTATACCTGGTCGGTACAGAGTGCAATGAGATGGAACTGGACAAGGGATTGTGCATATATACCTAGCTGGTACAGAGTGCAATGAGATGGAACTGGACAAGGGATTGTGCATGTATACCTGGCTGGTTTAGAGTGCAATGAGTTCGAACTGGACAAGGGATTGTGCATTTATACCTTGCAGGCACTGAGTGCAATGAGTTGGAACTGAACAAGGGATTGTGCATGTATACCATGGCTGGTACAGAGTGCAATGAGATAGAACTGGACAAGGGATTGTGCATGTATACCTGGCTGACACAGAGTGCAATTGAGATGGAAATGGATTAGGGATTGTGCATGTGTACCTGTACAGAGTGCAATGAGATGGAACTGGACAAGGGAATGTTCATGTATACCTGGCTGGTACAGAGTGCAATGAGATGGAACTGGACAAGGGATTGTGCATGTATACCTGGCTGTCACAGAGTGCAATGAAATAGAACTGGACAAGGGAATGTGCATGTATACCAGGCTGGAACAGAATGCAATGAGATGGAACTGGACAAGGGATTGTGAATGTATACCTGGCTGGTACAGAGTGCAATGAGATGGAACTGGACAAGGGATTGTGCATGTATACCTGGCTGTCACAGCGTGCAATGAAATAGAACTGGACAAGGGATTGTGCATGTATACCTGGCTGGCACAGAGTGCAATGAGATGGATACGAACAAGGGATTGTGCATGTATACCTGGCTGGTGCAGAGTGCAATGAGATGGAACTGAACAAGGGATTGTGCATGTATACCTGGCTGGTACAGAGTGCAATGAGATGGAACTGAACAAGGGATTGTGTATGTATACCTGGCTGGCACACAGTGCAATTAGCTGGAACTGGACAATGGATTGTGCATGTATACCTGGCGTTTACAGAGTGCAATGAGTTGGAACAGGATAAGGGATTGTGCATGTATACCTGGCTGGCACAGAGTGCAATGAAATAGAACTGGACAAGGGATTGTGCATGTATACCTGGCTGGCACAGAGTGCAATGAGATAAAACTGGACAAGGTATTGTGCATGTATGCCTGGCTAGCACAAAGTGCAATGAGATGGAACTAAACAAGGGATTGTGCATGTATACCTGGCTGGTACAGAGTGCAATGAGATAGAACTGAACAAGGGATTATGCATGTATACCTGCCTGGCACAGAGTGCAATGAGATCGAACTGGACAAGGAATTGTGCATGTATACCTGGCTGGTACAGAGTGCAATGAGATGGAAACGAACAAGGGATTGTGCATGTATACCTGGCTGGTACAGAGTGCAACGAGATGGAACTGCACAAGGGATTGTGCATGTATACCTGGCTGGTTTAGAGTGCAATGAGTTGGAACTGGACAAGGGATTGTGCATTTATACCTTGCAGGCACTGAGTGCAATGAGTTGGAACTGAACAAGGGATTGTGCATGTATACCATGGCTTGTACAGAGTGCAATGAAATAGAACTGGACAAATGATTGTGCATGTATACCTGGCTGATACAGAGTGCAATGAGATGGAAACGAACAGGGATTGTGCATGTATACCTGGCTGGTACAGAGTGCATCGAGATGGAACTGAACAAGGGATTGTGCATGTATACCTGGCTGTACAGAGTGCAATGAGATGGAACTGGACAAGGGATTGTGCATGTATACCTGTACAGAGTGCAATGAGAAGGAACTGGACAAGGAAATGTGCATGTATACCTGGCTGGTACAGAGTGCAATGAGATGGAACTGGACAAGGGAATGTGCATGTATACATGGCTGGCACAGAGTGCAATGATATAGAACTGGACAAGGGATTTTGCATGTATACCTGGCTGGCACACAGTGCAATTAGATAGAACTGGACAATGGATTGTGCATGTATACCTGGCTGGTACAGAGTGCAATTAAATAGAACTGAACAAGGGATTGTGCATGTATACATGGCTGGCACAGATTGCAATGAGTTGGAACAGGGCAAGGGATTGTGCATGTATACACGGCTGGTACAGAGTACAATGAGTTGGAACTGGACATGGGAATGGCATGTATACCTGGCTGGTACTGAGTGCAATGAGATGGAACTGGTCAAGGGAATGTGCATGTATACCTGGCTTTTACAGAGTGCAATGAGCTGGAACAGGACAAGGGATTGTGCATGTGTATCTGACTGGTACATAGTGCAATGGGATGGAACTGGACAAGGGAATGCGCATGTATACCTGGCTGGTACAGAGTGCAATGATATGGAACTGAACAAGGGATTGTGTATGTATACCTGGCTGGCACACAGTGCAATTAGATAGAACTGGACAATGGATTGTGCATGTATTCCTGGCAGGTACAGAGTGCAATTAAATAGAACTGAACAAGGGATTGTGCATGTATAACTGGCAGGTACAGAGTGCAATGAGTTGGAACTGGACAAGGGATTGTGCATTTATACCTTGCAGGCACAGAGTGCAATGAGTTGGAACTGAACAAGAGATTGTGCATATATACCTAGCTGGTACAGAGTGCAATGAGATGAACTGGACAAGTGAATGTGCAAGTATCCCTGGCCGGTACAGAGTGCAATGAGATGGAACTGCGCAAGGGATTGTGCATATATACCTAGCTGGTACAGAGTGCAATGAGATGGAACTGGACAAGAGATTGTGCATGTATACCTGGATGTTACAGAGTGCAATGAGATGGAACTGGACAAGGGATTGTGCATGTATACCTGGCTGGCACAGAGTGCAATGAAATAGAACTGGACAAGGGATTGTGCATGTATTCCTGGCAGGTACAGAGTGCAATGAGTTGGAACTGGACAAGGGATTGTGCATGTATACCAGGCTGGTACAGAGTGCAATGAGATGGAACTGGACAAGGGATTGTGCATGTATACCTGGCTGTCACTGAGTGCAATGAAATAGAACTGGACAAGGGATTGTTCATGTATACCTGGCTGGCACAGGGTGCAATGAGATGGAACTGGACAAGGGATTGTGCATGTATACATGGCTGGCACAAAGTGCAATGAGATGGAACTGGACAAGGGATTGTGCATGTATACCTGGCTGGTACAGAGTGCAATGAGATGGAACTGGACAAGGGATTGTGCATGTATACCTGGCTGTTACAGAGTGCAATGAGCTGGAACTGGACAAGGGATTGTGCATGTATACCTGTACAGAGTGCAATGAGATGCAACTGGACAAGGAAATGTGCATGTATACCTGGCTGGTACAGAGTGCAATGAGTTGGAACTGGTCAAGGGATGTGCATGTATACCTGGCTGGTACAGAGTGCGATGAGATGAGCTGGACAAGGAATGGTCCAAGTATACTTGCCTGGTACAGAGTGCAAATGAGATGGGATCTGAGACAAGGGGATTGTGCATGTATACCTGGCTGGTTCAGAGTGCAGATGGAGTTGAACTGGACAAGTGAATGTGCATGTATACCTTGCAGGCACAGAGTGCAATGAGATGGAACTGAACAAGGGATTGTGCATGTATACCTGGCTGGTACAGTGTGCAATGAGTTAGAACTGGACAAGGGATTGTGCATTTATACCTTGCTGGTACAGAGTGCAATGAGATGGAACTGAACAAGGGATTGTGCATGTTTACCTGGCTGGTACAGAGTGCAATGAGATGGAACTGGACATGGGAATGCGCATGTATACCTGGCTGGTACAGAGTGCAATGAAATGGAACAGGACAAGGGAATGCGCATGTATACCTGGCTGGAACAGAGTGCAATGAGATGGAACTGAACAAGGGATTGTGTATGTATACCTGGCTGGCACACAGTGCAATTAGATAGAACTGGACAATGGATTGTGCATGTATACCTGGCAGGTACAGAGTGCAATGAGTTGGAACTGGACATGGGAATGCGCATGTATACCTGGCTGGTACAGAGTGCAATGAGATAGAACTGGACAAGGGATTGTGCATGTATACCTGGCTTGGTACAGAGTGCAATGAGATGGAACTGAACAAAAGATAGTGTATGTATACCAGGCTGGCACACAGTGCAATTAGATAGAACTGGACAATGGATTGTGCATGTATACCTGGCAGGTACAGAGTGCAATGAGTTGGAACTGGACAAGGGATTGTGCATTTATACCTAGCAGGCACAGAGTGCAATGAGTTGGAACTGGTCAAGGGATTGTGCATGTATACCTGGCTGGTACAGAGTGCGATGAGATGAGCTGGACAAGTGAATGTGCAAGTATACCTGGCCGGTACAGAGTGCAACGAGATGGAACTGAACAAGGGATTGTGCATGTATACCTGGCTGGTTTAGAGTGCAATGAGTTCGAACTGGACAAGGGATTGTGCATTTATACCTTGCAGGCACTGAGTGCAATGAGTTGGAACTGAACAAGGGATTGTGCATATATACCTGGCTGTTACAGAGTGCAATAAGATGGAACTGGACAAGGGATTGTGCATGTATACCTGGCTGGTTTAGAGTGCAATGAGTTCGAACTGGACAAGGGATTGTGCATTTATACCTTGCAGGCACTGAGTGCAATGAGTTGGAACTGAAGAAGGGATTGTGCATGTATACCATGGCTGGTATAGAGTGCAATGAGATAGAACTGGACAAGGGATTGTGCATGTATACCTGGGTGGTACAGAGTGCAATGAGATGGAACTGGTCAAGGGAATGTGCAAGTATACCTGGCTGGTACAGAGTGCAATGAGATGGAACTGGACAATGGATTGTGCATATATACATAGCTGGTACAGAGTGCAATGAGACGGAACTGGATTAGGGATTTGA
>NW_003116199.1:0-33814 GCF_000003605.2 Saccoglossus kowalevskii
ATACTTGTGTTTTCCCGATAAATAGGAAACGCTTTCAAATGATAACGTCCCATATGTTCTAGTGGTTAGGATTTGGCGCTTTCACCGCCATGGCCTGGGTTCAATTCCCGGTGTGGGAACACCTGTTTTAGATTCTTGGTCAGTTGAACATCGCAGCTTGTATAAAACGCTCATAGACAATTTAATTAAAATATATAAATTGGCCTCTCGTATTTGTTGCCTTATTACAAGAGAATATATAATACACGACGTGCAGTTCATGTCACAAACATCTGATTGTATGCCATACTTGTGTTTTCCCGATAAATAGGAAACGCCTTCATACGACATCGTCCCATATGGTCTAGTGGTTAGGCTTTGGCGTTTTCACCGCCAAGGCCCGGGTTCATTTTCCGGTGTGGTAACACCTGGTTTAGATTCCTGGTCAGTTGAACATCGCAGCTTGTATAAAATGCTCATAGACAATTTAATTAAAAGATATAAATTGGCGTCTCCTATTTGTTGCCTTATTACAAGAGAATATATAATACACGACGTGCAGTTCATGTCACAAACATCTGATTGTATGCCATACTTGTGTTTTCCCGATAAATAGGAAACGCCTTCATACGACAACGTCCCATATGCTATAGTGGTTAGGATTTGGCGTTTTCACCGCCAAGGCCCGGGTTCAATTCCCGGTGTGGGAATACCTGTTTTAGATTCCTGGTCAGTTGAACATCGCAGTTTGTACAAAATTCTCAAAGACAATTTAAATAAAAGATATAAATTGGTCTCTCGTATTTGTTGCCTTATTACCAGAGAATATATAATACACGACGTGCAGTTCATGTCACAAACATCCGATTGTATGCCATACTTGTGTTTTCCCGATAAATAGGAAACGCTTTCAAATGATAACGTCCCATATGTTCTAGTGGTTAGGTATTGGCGCTTTCACCGCCAAGGCCTGGGTTCAATTCCCGGTGTGGGAACACCTGTTTTAGATTCCTGGTCAGTTGAACATCGCAGCTTGTATAAAACGCTCATAGACAATTTAATTAAACTATATAAATTGGCCTCTCGTATTTGTTGCCTTATTACAAGAGAATATATAATACACGACGTGCAGTTCATGTCACAAACATCTGATTGTATGCCATACTTGTGTTTTCCCGATAAATAGGAAACGCCTTCATACGACAACGTCCCATATGCTCTAGTGGTTAGGATTTGGCGTTTTCACCGCCAAGGCCCGGGTTCAATTCCCGGTGTGGTAACACCTGTTTTATATTCCTGGTCAGTTGAACATCGCAGCTTGTATAAAATTCTCAAAGACAATTTAAATAAAAGATATAAATTGGCCTCTCGTATTTGTTGCCTTATTACAAGAGAATATATAATACACGACGTGCAGTTCATGTCACAAGCATCCGATTGTATGCCATACTTGTGTTTTCCCGATAAATAGGAAACGCCTTCATACGACAACGTCCCATATGTCCAGTGGTTAGGATTTGGCGCTTTCACCGCCAAGGCCCGGGTTCAATTCCCGGTGTGGGAACACCTGTTTTAGATTCCTGGTCAGTTGAACATCGCAGCTTGTATAAAATGAACATAGACAATTTAATTAAAAGATTTAAATTGGCCTCTTGTATTTGTTGCCTTATTACAAGAGAATATATAATACACGACGTGCAGTTCATGTCACAAGTATCCGATTATATGCCTTACTTGTGTTTTCCCGATAAATAGGAAACGCCTTCATACGACAACGTCCCATATGTCTAGTGGTTAGGATTTGGCGCTTTCACCGCCAAGGCCCGGGTTCAATTCCCGGTGTGGGAACACCTGTTTTAGATTCCTGGACAGTTGAACATCGCAGCTTGTATAAAATTCTCAAAGACAATTTAAATAAAAGATATAAATTGGCCTCTCGTATTTTTTGCCTTATTACAAGAGAATATATAATACACGACGTGCAGTTCATGTCACAAGTATTGTATTATATGCCTTACTTGTGTTTTCCTGATAAATAGGAAACGCCTTAATACGACAACGTCCCATATGTCTAGTGGTTAGGATTTGGCGCTTTCACCGCCAAGGCCCGTGTTCAATTCCCGGTGTGGGAACACCCGTTTTAGATTCCTGGTCAGTTGAACATCGCAGCTTGTATAAAATGCTCATGAACAATTTAATTAAAAGATATAAATTGGCGTCTCGTATTTGTTGCCTTATTACAAGAGAATATATAATTCACGACGTGCAGTTCATGTCACAAGTATCCTATTAAATGCCTTACTTGTGTTTTCCCGATAAATAGGAAACGCCTTCAAATGTCAACGTCCCATATGCTCTAGTGGTTAGGATTTGGCGCTTTCACCGCCAAGGCTCGGGTTCAATTCCCGGTGTGGGAACACCCGTTTTAGATTCCTGGTCAGTTGAACATCGCAGCTTGTACAAAATTCTCAAAGACAATTTAAATAAAAGATATAAATTGGCCTCTCGTATTTGTTGCCTTATTACAAGAGAATATATAATACACGACGTGCAGTTCATGTCACAAGTATCCTATTATATGCCTTACTTGTGTTTTCCCGATAAATAGGATACGCCTTCATACGACAACGTCCCATATGGTCTAGTGGTTAGGATTTGGCGCTTTCACCGCCAAGGCCTCGGTTCAATTCCCGGATTGGGAACATCTGTTTTAGCTTCCTGGTCAGTTGAACATCGCAGCTTGTACAAAATTCTCAAAGACAATTTAAATAAAAGATATAAATTGGCCTCTCGTATTTGTTGCCTTATTACAAGAGAATATATAATACACGACGTGCAGTTCATGTCACAAGTATTCTGTTATATGCCTTACTTGTGTTTTCCCGATAAATAGGAAACGCCTTTACAAGACCACGTCCCATATGGTCTATCAGTTAGGATTTGGCGCTTTCACCGCCAAGGCCCGGGTTCAATTCCTGGTGTGGGAACACCTGTTTTAGGTTCCTGGTCAGTTGAACATCGCAGCTTGTACAAAATTCTGAAAGACAATTTAAATAAAAGATATAAATTGGCCTCTCGTATTTGTTGCCTTATTACAAGAGAATATATAATACATGACGTGCAGTTCATGTCACAAGTATTCTGTTATATGCCTTACTTGTGTTTTCCCGATAAATAGGAAACGCCTTTATCGCGTCCCATATGGTCTAGTGGTTAGGATTTGGCGCTTTCACCGCCAAGGCCCGGGTTCAATTCCCGGTGTGGGAACACCTGTTTTAGATTCCTGGTCAGTTGAACATCGCAGTTTGTACAAAATTCTCAAAGACAATTTAAATAAAAGATATAAATTGGTCTCTCGTATTTGTTGCCTTATTACCAGAGAATATATAATACACGACGTGCAGTTCATGTCACAAACATCCGATTGTATGCCATACTTGTGTTTTCCCGATAAATAGGAAACGCATTCAAATGATAACGTCCCATATGTTCTAGTGGTTAGGTATTGGCGCTTTCACCGCCAAGGCCTGGGTTCAATTCCCGGTGTGGGAACACCTGTTTTAGATTCCTGGTCAGTTGAACATCGCAGCTTGTACAAAATTCTCAAAGACAATTTAAATAAAAGATATAAATTGGCCTCTCGTATTTGTTGCCTTATTACAAGAGAATATATAATACACGACGTGCAGTTCATGTCACAAGTATTCTGTTATATGCCTTACTTGTGTTTTCCCGATAAATAGGAAACGCCTTTATAAGACCACGTCCCATATGGTCTATCAGTTAGGATTTGGCGCTTTCACCGCCAAGGCCCGGGTTCAATTCCTGGTGTGGGAACACCTGTTTTAGGTTCCTGGTCAGTTGAACATCGCAGCTTGTACAAAATTCTGAAAGACAATTTAAATAAAAGATATAAATTGGCCTCTCGTATTTGTTGCCTTATTACAAGAGAATATATAATACATGACGTGCAGTTCATGTCACAAGTATTCTGTTATATGCCTTACTTGTGTTTTCCCGATAAATAGGAAACGCCTTTATAAGACCGCGTCCCATATGGTCTAGTGGTTAGGATTTGGCGCTTTCACCGCCAAGGCCCGGGTTCAATTCCCGGTGTGGGAACACCTGTTTTAGATTCCTGGTCAGTTGAACATCGCAGCTTGTATAAAACGCTCATAGACAATTTAATTAAACTATATAAATTGGCCTCTCGTATTTGTTGCCTTATTACAAGAGAATATATAATACACGACGTGCAGTTCATGTCACAAACATCTGATTGTATGCCATACTTGTGTTTTCCCGATAAATAGGAAACGCCTTCATACGACAACGTCCCATATGCTCTAGTGGTTAGGATTTGGCGTTTTCACCGCCAAGGCCCGGGTTCAATTCCCGGTGTGGTAACACCTGTTTTATATTCCTGGTCAGTTGAACATCGCAGCTTGTATAAAATTATCAAAGACAATTTAAATAAAAGATTTAAATTGGCCTCTCGTATTTGTTGCCTTATTACAAGAGAATATATAATACACGACGTGCAGTTCATGTCACAAGCATCCGATTGTATGCCATACTTGTGTTTTCCCGATAAATAGGAAACGCCTTCATACGACAACGTCCCATATGTCCAGTGGTTAGGATTTGGCGCTTTCACCGCCAAGGCCCGGGTTCAATTCCCGGTGTGGGAACACCTGTTTTAGATTCCTGGTCAGGTGAACATCGCAGCTTGTATAAAATGAACATAGACAATTTAATTAAAAGATTTAAATTGGCCTCTTGTATTTGTTGCCTTATTACAAGAGAATATATAATACACGACGTGCAGTTCATGTCACAAACATCTGATTGTATGCCATACTTGTGTTTTCCCGATAAATAGGAAACGCCTTCATACGACAACGTCCCATATGTCCAGTGGTTAGGATTTGGCGCTTTCACCGCCAAGGCCCGGGTTCAATTCCCGGTGTGGGAACACCTGTTTTAGATTCCTGGTCAGGTGAACATCGCAGCTTGTATAAAATGAACATAGACAATTTAATTAAAAGATTTAAATTGGCCTCTCGTATTTGTTGCCTTATTACAAGAGAATATATAATACACGACGTGCAGTTCATGTCACAAGTATCCTATTATATGCCTTACTTGTGTTTTCCCGATAAATAGGAAACGCCTTCATACGACAACGTCCCATATGTCTAGTGGTTAGGATTTGGCGCTTTCACCGCCAAGGCCCGGGTTCAATTCCCGGTGTGGGAACACCTGTTTTAGATTCCTGGACAGTTGAACATCGCAGCTTGTATAAAATTCTCAAAGACAATTTAAATAAAAGATATAAATTGGCCTCTCGTATTTTTTGCCTTATTACAAGAGAATATATAATACACGACGTGCAGTTCATGTCACAAGTATCGTATTATATGCCTTACTTGTGTTTTCCTGATAAATAGGAAACGCCTTAATACGACAACGTCCCATATGTCTAGTGGTTAGGATTTGGCGCTTTCACCGCCAAGGCCCGTGTTCAATTCCCGGTGTGGGAACACCCGTTTTAGATTCCTGGTCAGTTGAACATCGCAGCTTGTATAAAATGCTCATAGACAATTTAATTAAAAGATATAAATTGGCGTCTCGTATTTGTTGCCTTATTACAAGAGAATATATAATTCACGACGTGCAGTTCATGTCACAAGTATCCTATTAAATGCCTTACTTGTGTTTTCCCGATAAATAGGAAACGCCTTCAAATGTCAACGTCCCATATGCTCTAGTGGTTAGGATTTGGCGCTTTCACCGCCAAGGCTCGGGTTCAATTCCCGGTGTGGGAAGACCCGTTTTAGATTCCTGGTCAGTTGAACATCGCAGCTTGTACAAAATTCTCAAAGACAATTTAAATAAAAGATATAAATTGGCCTCTCGTATTTGTTGCCTTATTACAAGAGAATATATAATACACGACGTGCAGTTCATGTCACAAGTATCCTATTATATGCCTTACTTGTGTTTTCCCGATAAATAGGATACGCCTTCATACGACAACGTCCCATATGGTCTAGTGGTTAGGATTTGGCGCTTTCACCGCCAATGCCTCGGTTCAATTCCCGGATTGGGAACATCTGTTTTAGCTTCCTGGTCAGTTGAACATCGCAGCTTGTACAAAATTCTCAAAGACAATTTAAATAAAAGATATAAATTGGCCTCTCGTATTTGTTGCCTTATTACAAGAGAATATATAATACACGACGTGCAGTTCATGTCACAAGTATTCTGTTATATGCCTTACTTGTGTTTTCCCGATAAATAGGAAACGCCTTTATAAGACCACGTCCCATATGGTCTATCAGTTAGGATTTGGCGCTTTCACCGCCAAGGCCCGGGTTCAATTCCTGGTGTGGGAACACCTGTTTTAGGTTCCTGGTCAGTTGAACATCGCAGCTTGTACAAAATTCTGAAAGACAATTTAAATAAAAGATATAAATTGGCCTCTCGTATTTGTTGCCTTATTACAAGAGAATATATAATACATGACGTGCAGTTCATGTCACAAGTATTCTGTTATATGCCTTACTTGTGTTTTCCCGATAAATAGGAAACGCCTTTATAAGACCGCGTCCCATATGGTCTAGTGGTTAGGATTTGGCGCTTTCACCGCCAAGGCCTGGGTTCAATTCCCGGTGTGGGAACACCTGTTTTAGATTCCTGGTCAGTTGAACATCGCAGCTTGTATAAAATTCTCAAAGACAATTTAATTAAAAGATATAAATTGGCCTCTCGTATTTGTTGCCTTATTACAAAAGAATATATAATACACGACGTGCAATTCATGTCACAAGCATCCGATTGTATGCCATACTTGTGTTTTCCCGATAAATAGGAAACGCTTTCAAATGATAACGTCCCATATGTTCTAGTGGTTAGGATTTGGCGCTTTCACCGCCAAGGCCTGGGTTCAATTCCCGGTGTGGGAACACCTGTTTTAGATTCCTGGTCAGTTGAACATCGCAGCTTGTATAAAACGCTCATAAACAATTTAATTAAACTATATAAATTGACCTCTCGTATTTGTTGCCTGATTACAAGAGAATATATAATACACGACGTGCAGTTCATGTCACAAGCATCCGATTGTATGCCATACTTGTGTTTTCCCGATAAATATGAAACGCCTTCATACGACAACGTCCCATATGTCTTGTGGTTAGGATTTGGCGCTTTCACCGCCAAGGCCCGGGTTCAATTCCCGGTGTGGGAAGACCCGTTTTAGATTCCTGGTCAGTTGAACATCGCAGCTTGTACAAAATTCTCAAAGACAATTTAAATAAAAGATATAAATTGGCCTCTCGTATTTGTTGCCTTATTACAAGAGAATATATAATACACGACGTGCAGTACATGTCACAAGTATCCTATTATATGCCTTACTTGTGTTTTCCCGATAAATAGGATACGCCTTCATACGACAACGTCCCATATGGTCTAGTGGTTAGGATTTGGCGCTTTCACCGCCAAGGCCTCGGTTCAATTCCCGGATTGGGAACATCTGTTTTAGCTTCCTGGTCAGTTGAACATCGCAGCTTGTACAAAATTCTCAAAGACAATTTAAATAAAAGATATAAATTGGCCTCTCGTATTTGTTACCTTATTACAAGAGAATATATAATACACGACGTGCAGTTCATGTCACAAGTATTCTGTTATATGCCTTACTTGTGTTTTCCCGATAAATAGGAAACGCCTTTATAAGACCACGTCCCATATGGTCTATCAGTTAGGATTTGGCGCTTTCACCGCCAAGGCCCGGGTTCAATTCCTGGTGTGGGAACACCTGTTTTAGGTTCCTGGTCAGTTGAACATCGCAGCTTGTACAAAATTCTGAAAGACAATTTAAATAAAAGATATAAATTGGCCTCTCGTATTTGTTGCCTTATTACAAGAGAATATATAATACATGACATGCAGTTCATGTCACAAGTATTCTGTTATATGCCTTACTTGTGTTTTCCCGATAAATAGGAAACGCCTTTATAAGACCGCGTCCCATATGGTCTAGTGGTTAGGATTTGGCGCTTTCACCGCCAAGGCCTGGGTTCAATTCCCGGTGTGGGAACACCTGTTTTAGATTCCTGGTCAGTTGAACATCGCAGCTTGTATAAAATTCTCAAAGACAATTTAATTAAAAGATATAAATTGGCCTCTCGTATTTGTTGCCTTATTACAAAAGAATATATAATACACGACGTGCAGTTCATGTCACAAGCATCCGATTGTATGCCATACTTGTGTTTTCCCGATAAATAGGAAACGCTTTCACATGATAACGTCCCATATGTTCTAGTGGTTAGGATTTGGCGCTTTCACCGCCAAGGCCTGGGTTCAATTCCCGGTGTGGGAACACCTGTTTTAGATTCCTGGTCAGTTGAACACCGCAGCTTGTATAAAACGCTCATAAACAATTTAATTAAACTATATAAATTGGCCTCTCGTATTTGTTGCCTTATTACCAGAGAATATATAATACACGACGTGCAGTTCATGTCACAAGCATCCGATTGTATGCCATACTTGTGTTTTCCCGATAAATAGGAAACGCTTTCAAATGATATCGTCCCATATGTTCTAGTGGTTAGGATTTGGCGCTTTCAACGCCAAGGCCTGGGTTCAATTCCCGGTGTGGGAACACCTGTTTTAGATTCCTGGTCAGTTGAACATCGCAGCTTGTATAAAACGCTCATAGACAATTTAATTAAACTATATAAATTGGCCTCTCGTATTTGTTGCCTTATTACAAGAGAATATATAATACACGACGTGCAGTTCATGTCACAAACATCTGATTGTATGCCATACTTGTGTTTTCCCGATAAATAGGAAACGCCTTCATACGACAACGTCCCATATGCTCTAGTGGTTAGGATTTGGCGTTTTCACCGCCAAGGCCCGGGTTCAATTCCCGGTGTGGGAACACCTGTTTTAGATTCCTGGACAGTTGAACATCGCAGCTTGTATAAAATTCTCAAAGACAATTTAAATAAAAGATATAAATTGGCCTCTCGTATTTGTTGCCTTATTACAAGAGAATATATAATACACGACGTGCAGTTCATGCCACAAGCATCCGATTGTATGCCATACTTGTGTTTTCCCGATAAATAGGAAACGCCTTCATACGACAACGTCCCATATGTCTTGTGGTTAGGATTTGGCGCTTTCACCGCCAAGGCCCGGGTTCAATTCCCGGTGTGGGAACACCTGTTTTAGGTTCCTGGTCAGTTGAACATCGCAGCTTGTACAAAATTCTCAAAGACAATTTAAATAAAAGATATAAATTGGCCTCTCGTATTTGTTGCCTTATTACAAGAGAATATATAATACACGACGTGCAGTTCATGTCACAAGTATCGTATTATATGCCTTACTTGTGTTTTCCCGATAAATAGGAAACGCCTTCATACGACAACGTCCCATATGTCTAGTGGTTAGGATTTGGCGCTTTCACCGCCAAAGCCCGTGTTCAATTCCCGGTGTGGGAACACCCGTTTTAGATTCCTGGTCAGTTGAACATCGCAGCTTGTATAAAATGCTCATACACAATTTAATTAAAAGATATAAATTGGCGTCTCGTATTTGTTGCCTTATTACAAGAGAATATATAATACACGACGTGCAGTTCATGTCACAAGTATCCTATTATATATATGCCTTACTTGTGTTTTCCCGATAAATAGGAAACGCTTTCAAATGATAACGTCCCATATGTTCTAGTGGTTAGGATTTGGCGCTTTCACCGCCAAGGCCCGGGTTCAATTCCCGGTGTGGGAACACCTGTTTTAGATTCCTGGTCAGTTGAACATCGCAGCTTGTATAAAATTCTCAAAGACTATTTAATTAAAAGATATAAATTGGCCTCTCGTATTTGTTGCCTTATTACAAAAGAATATATAATACACGACGTGCAATTCATGTCACAAGCATCCGATTGTATGCCATACTTGTGTTTTCCCGATAAATAGGAAACGCTTTCAAATGATAACGTCCCATATGTTCTAGTGGTTAGGATTTGGCGCTTTCACCGCCAAGGCCTGGGTTCAATTCCCGGTGTGGGAACACCTGTTTTAGATTCCTGGTCAGTTGAACATCGCAGCTTGTATAAAACGCTCATAAACAATTTAATTAAACTATATAAATTGACCTCTCGTATTTGTTGCCTGATTACAAGAGAATATATAATACACGACGTGCAGTTCATGTCACAAGCATCCGATTGTATGCCATACTTGTGTTTTCCCGATAAATATGAAACGCCTTCATACGACAACGTCCCATATGTCTTGTGGTTAGGATTTGGCGCTTTCACCGCCAAGGCCCGGGTTCAATTCCCGGTGTGGGAACACCTGTTTTAGATTCCTGGTCAGTTGAACATCGCAGCTTGTACAAAATTCTCAAAGACAATTTAAATAAAAGATATAAATTGGCCTCTCGTATTTGTTGCCTCATTACAAGAGAATATATAATACACGACGTGCAGTTCATGTCACAAGTATCGTATTATATGCCTTACTTGTGTTTTCCCGATAAATAGGAAACGCTTCATACGACAACGTCCCATATGTCTTGTGGTTAGGATTTGGCGCTTTCACCGCCAAGGCCCGTGATCAATTTCCGGTGTGGGAACACCCGTTTTAGATTCCTGGTCAGTTGAACATCGCAGCTTGTTTAAAATGCTCATAGACAATTTAATTAAAAGATATAAATTGGCGTCTATATTTGTTGCCTTATTACAAGAGAATATATAATGCACGACGTGCAGTTCATGTCACAATTATCGTATTATATGCCTTACTTGTGTTTTCCCGATAAATAGGAAACGCCTTCATACGACAACGTCCCATATGTCTTGTGGTTAGGATTTGGCTCTTTCACCGCCAAGGCCCGTGATCAATTTCCGGTGTGGGAACACCCGTTTTAGATTCCTGGTCAGTTGAACATCGCAGCTTGTTTAAAATGCTCATAGACAATTTAATTAAAAGATATAAATTGGCGTCTCGTATTTGTTGCCTTATTACAAGAGAATATATAATACACAACTTGCAGTTCATGTCCCAAGCATCCGATTGTATGCCATACTTGTGTTTTCCCGATAAATAGGAAACGCCTTCAAATGTCAACGTCCCATATGCTCTAGTGGTTAGGATTTTGCGCTTTCACCGCCAAGGCTCGGGTTCAATTCCCGGTGTGGGAACACCTGTTTTAGATTCCTGGTCAGTTGAACATCGCAGCTTGTATAAAATTCTCAAAGACTATTTAATTAAAAGATATAAATTGGCCTCTCGTATTTGTTGCCTTATTACAAAAGAATATATAATACACGACGTGCAGTTCATGTCACAAGCATCCGATTGTATGCCATACTTGTGTTTTCCCGATAAATAGGAAACGCTTTCAAATGATAACGTCCCATATGTTCTAGTGGTTAGGATTTGGCGCTTTCACCGCCAAGGCCCGGGTTCAATTCCCGGTGTGGGAACACCTGTTTTAGATTCCTGGTCAGTTGAACATCGCAGCTTGTATAAAATTCTCAAAGACTATTTAATTAAAAGATATAAATTGGCCTCTCGTATTTGTTGCCTTATTACAAAAGTATATATAATACACGACGTGCAATTCATGTCACAAGCATCCGATTGTATGCCATACTTGTGTTTTCCCGATAAATAGGAAACGCTTTCAAATGATAACGTCCCATATGTTCTAGTGGTTAGGATTTGGCGCTTTCACCGCCAAGGCCTGGGTTCAATTCCCGGTGTGGGAACACCTGTTTTAGATTCCTGGTCAGTTGAACATCGCAGCTTGTATAAAACGCTCATAAACAATTTAATTAAACTATATAAATTGACCTCTCGTATTTGTTGCCTGATTACAAGAGAATATATAATACACGACGTGCAGTTCATGTCACAAGCATCCGATTGTATGCCATACTTGTGTTTTCCCGATAAATATGAAACGCCTTCATACGACAACGTCCCATATGTCTTGTGGTTAGGATTTGGCGCTTTCACCGCCAAGGCCCGGGTTCAATTCCCGGTGTGGGAACACCTGTTTTAGATTCCTGGTCAGTTGAACATCGCAGCTTGTACAAAATTCTCAAAGACAATTTAAATAAAAGATATAAATTGGCCTCTCGTATTTGTTGCCTTATTACAAGAGAATATATAATACACGACGTGCAGTTCATGTCACAAGTATCGTATTATATGCCTTACTTGTGTTTTCCCGATAAATAGGAAACGCTTCATACGACAACGTCCCATATGTCTATTGGTTAGGATTTGGCGCTTTCACCGCCAAGGCCCGGGTTCAATTCCCGGTGTGGGAACACCAGTTTTAGATTCCTGGTCAGTTGAACATCGCAGCTTGTATAAAATGCTCATAGACAATTTAATTAAAAGATATAAATTGGCGTCTATATTTGTTGCCTTATTACAAGAGAATATATAATGCACGACGTGCAGTTCATGTCACAATTATCGTATTATATGCCTTACTTGTGTTTTTCCCGATAAATAGGAAACGCCTTCATACGACAACGTCCTATATGTCTTGTGGTTAGGATTTGGCGCTTTCACCGCCAAGGCCCGTTATCAATTTCCGGTGTGGGAACACCTGTTTTAGATTCCTGGACAGTTGAACATCGCAGCTTGTATAAAATGCTCATAGACAATTTAATTAAAAGATATAAATTGGCCTCTCGTATTTGTTGCCTTATTACAAGAGAATATATAATACACCACGTGCAGTTCATGTCACAAGTATCCTATTATATGCCTTACTTGTGTTTTCCCGATAAATAGGAAACGCCTTCATTCGACAACGTCCCATATGGTCTAGTGGTTAGGATTTGGCGCTTTCACCGCCAATGCCCGTGTTCAATTCCCGGTGTGGGAATACCTGTTATAGATTCCTGGTCAGTTGAACATCGCAGCTTGTATAAAATTCTCAAAGACAATTTAATTAAAAGATATAAATTGGCCTCTCGTATTTGTTGCCTTATTACAAGAGAATATATAATACACGACTTGCATTTCATGTCACAAGCATCCGATTGTATGCCATACTTGTGTTTTCCCGATAAATAGGAAACGCCTTCAAATGTGAACGTCCCATATGGTTTAGTGGTTAGGATTTGTCGCTTTCACCGTCAAGGCTCGGGTTCAATTCTCGGTGCGGGAACACACGTTTTAGATTCCAGGTCAATTGAACATCGCAGCTTGTACAAAATTCTCAAAGACAATTTAAATAAAAGATATAAATTGGCCTCTCGTATTTGTTGCCTTATTACAAGAGAATATATAATACACGACTTGCAGTTCATGTCACAAGCATCCGATTGTATGCCATACTTGTGTCTTCCCGATAAATAGGAAACGCCTTCATACGTCAACGTCCCATATGGTCTGGTGGTTAGGATTTGGCGCTTTCACCGCCAATGCGCGGGTTCAATTCCCGGTGTGGGAACATCTGTTTTAGATTCCTGGTCAGTTGAACATCGCTGCTTGTATAAAATGCTCATAGACAATTTAATTAAAATATATAAATTGGCCTGTCGTATTTGTTGCCTTATTTCAAGAGAATATATAATACACGACGTGCAATTCATGTCACAAGCATCCTATCATATGCCTTACTTGTGTTTTCCCGATAAATAGGAAACGCCTTCATACGACAACGTCCCATATGGTCTAGTGGTTTGGATTTGGCGCTTTTACCGCCATGGCCCGGGTTCAATTCCCGGTGTGGGAATACCTGTTTTAGATTCCTGGTCAGTTGAACATCGCAGCTTGTTTAAAATTCTCAAAGACAATTTAATTAAAAGACATAAATTGGCCTCTCGTATTTGTTGCCTTATTACATGAGAATATATAATACACGACGTGCAGTTCATGTCACAAGCATCCGATTGTATGACATACTCGTGTTTTCCCGATAAATAGGAAACGCCTTCGTACGACAACGTCCCATATGGTCTAGTGGTTAGGATTTGGCGCTTTCACCGCCAAGGCCCGGGTTCAATTACCGGTGTGGGAACACCTGTTTTAGATTCCTGGTCAGTTGAACATCGCAGCTTGTATAAAATGCTCATAGACAATTTAATAAAAATATGTAAATTGCCCTCTCGTATTTGTTGCCTTATTACAAGAGAATATATAATACACGACGTGCAGTTCATGTCACAAGTATCCTATTATATGCCTTACTTGTGTTTTCCCAATAAATAGGAAACGCCTTCATACGACAACGTCCCATATGGTCTGGTGGTTAGGATTTGGCGCTTTCACCGCCAATGACAGGGTTCAATTCCCGGTGTGGGAACACCTGTTTTAGATTCCTGGTCAGTTGAACATCGCAGCCTGTATAAAATGCTCATAGACAATTTAATTAAAATATATAAATTGGCCTCTCGTATTTGTTGCCTTATTACAAGAGAATATATAATACACGGCTTGTAGTTCATGTCACAAGCATCCGATTGTATGCCATACTTGTGTCTTCCCGATAAATAGGAAACGCCTTCAAATGTCAACGTCCCATATGGTTTAGTGGTTAGGATTTGTCGCATTCACCGCAAAGGCCCGGGTTCAATTCTAGGTGTGGGAACACCTGTTTTAGATTCCTGGACAGTTGAACATCGCAGCTTGTATAAAATGCTCATAGACAATTTAATTAAAAGATATAAATTGGCCTCTCGTATTTGTTGCCTTATTACAAGAGAATATATAATACACCACGTGCAGTTCATGTCACAAGTATCCTATTATATGCCTTACTTGTGTTTTCCCGATAAATAGGAAACGCCTTCATTCGACAACGTCCCATATGGTCTAGTGGTTAGGATTTGGCGCTTTCACCGCCAATGCCCGTGTTCAATTCCCGGTGTGGGAATACCTGTTTTAGATTCCTGGTCAGTTGAACATCGCAGCTTGTATAAAATTCTCAAAGACAATTTAATTAAAAGATATAAATTGGCCTCTCGTATTTGTTGCCTTATTACAAGAGAATATATAATACACGACTTGCATTTCATGTCACAAGCATCAGATTGTATGCCATACTTGTGTTTTCCCGATAAATAGGAAACGCCTTCAAATGTGAACGTCCCATATGGTTTAGTGGTTAGGATTTGTCGCTTTCACCGTCAAGGCCCGGGTTCAATTCTCGGTGCGGGAACACCCGTTTTAGATTCCAGGTCAATTGAACATCGCAGCTTGTACAAAATTCTCAAAGACAATTTAAATAAAAGATATAAATTGGCCTCTCGTATTTGTTGCCTTATTACAAGAGAATATATAATACACGACTTGCAGTTCATGTCACAAGCATCCGATTGTATGCCATACTTGTGTCTTCCCGATAAATAGGAAACGCCTTCATACGTCAACGTCCCATATGGTCTAGTGGTTAGGATTTGGCGCTTTCACCGTCAAGGCCTGGGTTCAATTCCCAGTGTGAGGACACCTGTTTTAGAACTCTGGTCAGTTGAACATCGCAGCTTGTATAAAATGCTCATAGACAATTTAATTAAAATATATTAATTGGCCTGTCGTATTTGTTGCCTTATTTCAAGAGAATATATAATACACGACGTGCAGTTCATGTCACAAGCATCCGATTGTATGACATACTCGTGTTTTCCCGATAAATAGGCAACGCTTTCAAATGTCAACGTCCCATAAGGTCTAGTGGTTAGGATTTTGTGCAGTTCATGTCACAAGCATCCGATTGTATGCCGTACTTGTGTTTTCCCGATAAATAGGAAACGCCTTCATACGACAACGTCCCATATGGTCTAGTGGTTAGGATTTGGCGCTTTCACCGCCAAGGCCCGGGTTCAATTCACGGTGTGGGAATACCTGTTTTATATTCCAGGTCAGTTGAACATCGCAGCTTGTATAAAATTCTCAAAGACAATTTAATTAAAAGACATAAATAGGCCTCTCGTAATTGTTGCCTTATTACATGAGAATATATAATACACGACGTGCAGTTCATGTCACAAGCATCCGATTGTATGCCATACTCGTGTTTTCCAGATAAATAGGAAACTCTTTCAAATGTCAACGTCCCATATGGTTTAGTGGTTAGGATTATGTGCAGTTCATGTCACAAGCATCCGATTGTATGCCGTACTTGTGTTTTCCCGATAAATAGGAAACGCCTTCATACGACAACGTCCCATATGGTCTAGTGGTTAGGATTTGGCGCTTTCACCGCCAAGGCCCGGGTTCAATTCCCGGTGTGGGAACACCTGTTTTAGATTCCTGGTCAGGTGATGAACATCGCAGCTTGTATAAAATGCTCATAGACAATTTAATAAAAATATATAAATTGCCCTCTCGTATTTGTTGCCTTATTACAAGAGAATATATAATACACGACGTGCAGTTCATGTCACAAGCATCCGATTGTATGCCTTACTTGTGTTTTCCCGATAAATAGGAAATGCCTTCATACGTCAACGTCCCATATGGTCTAGTGGTTAGGATTTGGCGCTTTCACCGCCAAGGCCTGGGTTCAATTCCCGGCGTGAGAACACCCGTTTTAGAACTCTGGTCAGTTGAACATCGCAGCTTGTATAAAATGCTCATAGGCAATTTAATTAAAATATATAAATTGGCCTGTCGTATTTGTTGCCTTATTTCAAGAGAATATATAATACACGACGTGCAGTTCATGTCACAAGCATCCGATTGTATGCCGTACTTGTGTTTTCCCGATAAATAGGAAACGCCTTCATACGACAACGTCCCATATGGTCTAGTGGTTGGGATTTGGCGCATTCACCGCCAAGGCCCGGGTTCAATTCCTGGTGTGGGAACACCTGTTTTAGATTCCTGGTCAGGTGAACATCGCAGCTTGTATAAAATGCTCATAGACAATTTAATTAAAAGATATAAATTGGCCTCTCGTATTTGTTGCCTTATTACAAGAGAATATATAATACACGACTTGCAGTTCATGTCACAAGCATCCGATTGTATGCCATACTTGTGTCTTCCCGATAAATAGGAAACGCCTTCATACGTCAACGTCCCATATGGTCTAGTGGTTAGGATTTGGCGCTTTCACCGCCAAGGCCTGGGTTCAATTCCCGGCGTGAGAACACCCGTTTTAGAACTCTGGTCAGTTGAACATCGCAGCTTGTATAAAATGCTCATAGGCAATTTAATTAAAATATATAAATTGGCCTGTCGTATTTGTTGCCTTATTTCAAGAGAATATATAATACACGACGTGCAGTTCATGTCACAAGCATCCGATTGTATGCCGTACTTGTGTTTTCCCGATAAATAGGAAACGCCTTCATACGACAACGTCCCATATGGTCTAGTGGTTGGGATTTGGCGCATTCACCGCCAAGGCCCGGGTTCAATTCCTGGTGTGGGAACACCTGTTTTAGATTCCTGGTCAGGTGAACATCGCAGCTTGTATAAAATGCTCATAGACAATTTAATTAAAAGATATAAATTGGCCTCTCGTATTTGTTGCCTTATTACAAGAGAATATATAATACACGACTTGCAGTTCATGTCACAAGCATCCGATTGTATGCCATACTTGTGTCTTCCCGATAAATAGGAAACGCCTTCATACGTCAACGTCCCATATGGTCTAGTGGTTAGGATTTGGCGCTTTCACCGCCAAGGCCCGGGTTCAATTCCCGGTGTGGGAACACCTGTTTTAGATTCCTGGTCAGGTGTACATCGCAGCTAGTATAAAATGCTCATAGACAATTTAATAAAAATATATAAATTGCCCTCTCGTATTTGTTGCCTTATTACAAGAGAATATATAATACACGACGTGCAGTTCATGTCACAAGCATCCGATTGTATGCCATACTTGTGTTTTCCCGATAAATAGGAAACGCCTTCATACGACAACGTCCCATATGTCTTGTGGTTAGGATTTGGCGCTTTCACCGCCAAGGCCCGGGTTCAATTCTCGGTGTTGAAATACCTGTTTTAGATTCCTGGTCAGTTGCACATCGCAGCTTGTACAAAATGCTCATAGGCAATTTAATTAAAATATATAAATTGGCCTGTCGTATTTGTTGCCTTATTTCAAGAGAATATATAATACACGACGTGCAGTTCATGTCACAAGCATCCGATTGTATGCCATACTCGTGTTTTCCCGATAAATAGGCAACGCTTTCAAATGTCAACGTCCCATATGGTCTAGTGGTTAGGATTTTGTGCAGTTCATGTCACAAGCATCCGATTGTATGCCGTACTTGTGTTTTCCCGATAAATAGGAAACGCCTTCATACGACAACGTCCTATATGGTCTAGTGGTTAGGATTTGGCGCTTTCACCGCCAAGGCCCGGGTTCAATTCCCGGTGTGGGAACACCTGTTTTAGATTCCTGGTCAGGTGTACATCGCAGATAGTATAAAATGCTCATAGACAATTTAATAAAAATATATAAATTGCCCTCTCGTATTTGTTGCCTTATTACAAGAGAATATATAATACACGACGTGCAGTTCATGTCACAAGCATCCGATTGTATGCCATACTTGTGTTTTCCCGATAAATAGGAAACGCCTTCATACGACAACGTCCCATATGTCTTGTGGTTAGGATTTGGCACTTTCACCGCCAAGGCCCGGGTTCAATTCCAGGTGTGGGAACACCTGTTTTAGATTCCTGGACAGTTGAACATCGCATCTTGTATAAAATGCTCATAGACAATTTAATTAAAAGATATAAATTGGCCTCTCGTATTTGTTGCCTTATTACAAGAGAATATATAATACACGACGTGCAGTTCATGTCACAAGTATCCTATTATATGCCTTACTTGTGTTTTCCCGATAAATAGGAAACGCCTTCATACGACAACGTCCCATATGGTCTAGTGGTTAGGATTTGACGCTTTCACCGCCAAGGCCCGGGTTCAATTCCCGGTGTTGAAATACCTGTTTTAGATTCCTGGTCAGTTGCACATCGCAGCTTGTATAAAATTCTCAAAGACAATTTAATTAAAAGATATAAATTGGCCACTCGTATTTGTTGCCTTATTACAAGAGAATATATAATACACGACTTGCATTTCATGTCACAAGCATCCGATTATATGCCATACTTGTGTTTTCCCGATAAATAGGAAACGCCTTCAAATGTCAACGTCCCATATGGTTTAGTGGTTAGGATTTGTCGCTTTCACCGCCAAGGCTCGGGTTCAATTCCCGGTGTGAGAACACCCGTTTTAGATTCCTGGTCAATTGAACATCGCAGCTTGTACAAAATTCTCAAAGACAATTTAAATAAAAGATATAAATTGGCCTCTCGTATTTGTTGCCTTAGTACAAGAGAATATATAATACACGACGTGCAGTTCATGTCACAAGTATCCTATTATATGCCTTACTTGTATTTTCCCGATATATAGGAAACGCCTTCATACGACAACGTCCCATATGGTCTAGTGGTTAGGATTTGGCGCTTTCACCGCCAAGGCCAGGGTTCAATTCCCGGTGTGGGAATACCTGTTTTAGATTCCTGGTCAGTTGAACATCGCATCTTGAATAAAATTCTCAAAGACAATTTAATTAAAAGATATAAATTGGCCTCTCGTATTTGTTGCCTTATTACAAGAGAATATATAATACACGACGTGCAGTTCATGTCACAATTATCCTATTATATGCCTTACTTGTGTTTTCCCGATAAATAGGAAACGCCTTCATACGTCAACGTCCCATATGTCTAGTGGTTAGGATTTGGCGCTTTCACCGCCAAGGCCCGGGTTCAATTCCAGGTTTGGGAACACCTGTTTTAGATTCCTGGACAGTTGAACATCGCAGCTTGTATAAAATGCTCATAGAGAATTTAATTAAAAGATATAAATTGGCCTCTCGTATTTGTTGCCTTATTACAAGAGAATATATAATACACGACGTGCAGTTCATGTCACAAGTATCCTATTATATGCCTTACTTGTGTTTTCCCGATAAATAGGAAACGCCTTCATACGTCAACGTACCATATGGTCTAGTGGTTAGGATTTGGCGCTTTCACCGCCAAGGCCTGGGTTCAATTCCCGGTGTGAGAACACCTGTTTTAGAACTCTGGTCAGTTGAACATCGCAGCTTGTATAAAATGCTCATAGGCAATTTAATTAAAATATATAAATTGGCCTGTCGTATTTGCGGCCTTATTTCAAGAGAATATATAATACACGACGTGCAGTTCATGTCACAAGCATCTGATTGTATGCCGTACTTGTGTTTTCCCGATATATAGGAAACGCCTTCATACGACAACGTCCCATATGGTCTAGTTGTTAGGATTTGGCGCTTTCACCGCCAAGGCCAGGGTTCAATTCCCGGTGTGGGAATACCTGTTTTAGATTCCTGGTCAGTTGAACATCGCAGCTTGAATAAAATTCTCAAAGACAATTTAATTAAAAGATATAAATTGGCCTCTCGTATTTGTTGCCTTATTACAAGAGAATATATAATACACGACGTGCAGTTCATGTCACAAGTATCCTATTATATGCCTTACTTGTGTTTTCCCGATAAATAGGAAACGCCTTCATACGTCAACGTCCCATATGTCTAGTGGTTAGGATTTGGCGCTTTCACCGCCAAGGCCCGGGTTCAATTCCAGGTGTGGGAACACCTGTTTTAGATTCCTGGACAGTTGAACATCGCAGCTTGTATAAAATGCTCATAGACAATTTAATTAAAAGATATAAATTGGCCTCTCGTATTTGTTGCCTTATTACAAGAGAATATATAATACACGACGTGCAGTTCATGTCACAAGTATTATATTATATGCCTTACTTGTGTTTTCCCGATAAATAGGAAACGCCTTCATACGTCAACGTCCCATATGGTCTAGTGGTTAGGATTTGGCGCTTTCACCGCCAAGGCCTGGGTTCAATTCCCGGCGTGAGAACACCCGTTTTAGAACTCTGGTCAGTTGAACATCGCAGCTTGTATAAAATGCTCATAGGCAATTTAATTAAAATATATAAATTGGCCTGTCGTATTTGTTGCCTTATTTCAAGAGAATATATAATACACGACGTGCAGTTCATGTCACAAGCATCCGATTGTATGCCGTACTTGTGTTTTCCCGATAAATAGGAAACGCCTTCATACGACAACGTCCCATATGGTCTAGTGGTTGGGATTTGGCGCATTCACCGCCAAGGCCCGGGTTCAATTCCTGGTGTGGGAACACCTGTTTTAGATTCCTGGTCAGGTGAACATCGCAGCTTGTATAAAATGCTCATAGACAATTTAATTAAAAGATATAAATTGGCCTCTCGTATTTGTTGCCTTATTACAAGAGAATATATAATACACGACTTGCAGTTCATGTCACAAGCATCCGATTGTATGCCATACTTGTGTCTTCCCGATAAATAGGAAACGCCTTCATACGTCAACGTCCCATATGGTCTAGTGGTTAGGATTTGGCGCTTTCACCGCCAAGGCCCGGGTTCAATTCCCGGTGTGGGAACACCTGTTTTAGATTCCTGGTCAGGTGTACATCGCAGCTAGTATAAAATGCTCATAGACAATTTAATAAAAATATATAAATTGCCCTCTCGTATTTGTTACCTTATTACAAGAGAATATATAATACACGACGTGCAGTTCATGTCACAAGCATCCGATTGTATGCCATACTTGTGTTTTCCCGATAAATAGGAAACGCCTTCTTACGACAACGTCCCATATGTCTTGTGGTTAGGATTTGGCGCTTTCACCGCTTTCACCGCCAAGCCCGGGTTCAATTCCCGGTGTGGGAACATCTGTTTTAGATTCCTGGTCAGTTGAACATCGCAGCTTGTACAAAATTCTCAAAGACAATTTAATTAAATGATATAAATTGGCCTCTCGTATTTGTTGCCTTATTACAAGAGAATATATAATACACGACTTGCAGTTCATGTCACAAGCATCCGATTGTATGCCATACTTGTGTCTTCCCGATAAATAGGAAACGCCTTCAAACGTCAACGTCCCATATGGTCTAGTGGTTAGCATTTGGTGCTTTCACCGCCAAGGCCAGGGTTCAATTCCCGGTGTGAGAACACCTGTTTTAGCTTCCTGGTCAGTTGAACATCGCAGCTTGTATAAAATGCTCAAAGACAATTTAATTAAATGATATAAATTGGCCTGTCGTATTTGTTGCCTTATTACAAGAGAATATATAATACACGACGTGCAGTTCATGTCACAAGCATCCGATTGTATGCCATACTCGTGTTTTCCCGATAAATAGGAAACGCTTTCAAATGTCAACGTCTCATATGGTCTAGTGGTTAGGATTTTGTGCAGTTCATGTCACAAGCATCCGATTGTATGCCATACTTGTGTTTTCCCGATAAATAGGAAACGCTTTCAAATGACAACGTCCCATATGGTCTAGTGGTTAGGATTTGGCGCTTTCACCGCCAAGGCCTGGGTTCAATTCCCGGTGTGGGGATACCTGTTTTAGATTCCTGGTCAGTTGAACATCGCAGCTTGTATAAAATTCTCAAAGACAATTTAATTAAAAGACATAAATTGGCCTCTCGTATTTGTTGCCTTATTACATGAGAATATATAATACACGACGTGCAGTTCATGTCACAAGCATCCGATTGTATGCCATACTTGTGTCTTCCCGATAAATAGGAAACGCCTTCAAACGTCAACGTCCCATATGGTCTAGTGGTTAGCATTTGGTGCTTTCACCGCCAAGGCCAGGGTTCAATTCCCGGTGTGAGAACACCCGTTTTAGAACTCTGGTCAGTTGAACATCGCAGCTTGTATAAAATGCTCATAGACAATTTAATTAAAAGATATAAATTGGCCTCTCGTATTTGTTGCCTTAATACAAGAGAATATATAATACACGACGTGCAGTTCATGTCACAAGCATCCGATTGTATGCCATACTTGTGTTTTCCCGATTATTAGGAAACCGCCTTTCATACGACAACGTCCCATATGTCTTGTGGATAGGATTTGGCGCTTTCACCGCCAAGGCCCGGGTTCAATTCCCGGTGTGGGAACACCTGTTTTAGATTCCTGGTCAGTTGAACATCGCAGCTTGTACAAAATTCTCAAAGACAATTTAATTAAATGATATAAATTGGCCTGTCGTATTTGTTGCCTTATTACAAGAGAATATATAATACACGACGTGCAGTTCATGTCACAAGCATCCGATTGTATGCCATACTCGTGTTTTCCCGATAAATAGGAAACGCTTTCAAATGTCAACGTCCCATATGGTCTAGTGGTTAGGATTTTGTGCAGTTCATGTCACAAGCATCCGATTGTATGCCATACTCGTGTTTTCCCGATAAATAGGCAACGCTTTCAAATGTCAACGTCCCATATGGTCTAGTGGTTAGGATTTTGTGCAGTTCATGTCACAAGCATCCGATTGTATGCCGTACTTGTGTTTTCCCGATAAATAGGAAACGCCTTCATACGACAACGTCCCATATGGTCTAGTGGTTGCGATTTGGCGCTTTCACCGCCAAGGCCCGGGTTCAATTCCCGGTGTGGGAACACCTGTTTTAGATTCCTGGTCAGGTGAACATCGCAGCTTGTATAAAATGCTCATAGACAATTTAATTAAAAGATATAAATTGGCCTCTCGTATTTGTTGCCTTTTTACAAGAGAATATATAATACACGACTTGCAGTTCATGTCACAAGCATCCGATTGTATGCCATACTTGTGTCTCCCCGATAAATAGGAAACGCCTTCATACGTCAACGTCCCATATGGTCCAGTGGTTAGGATTTGACGCTTTCACCGCCAAGGCCTGGGTTCAATTCACGGTGTGAGAACACCCGTTTTAGAACTCTGGTCAGTTGAACATCGCAGCTTGTATAAAATGCTCATAGACAATTTAATTAAAATATATAAATTGGCCTGTCGTATTTGTTGCCTTATTTCAAGAGAATATATAATACACGACGTGCAGTTCATGTCACAAGCATCCGATTGTATGCCTTACTTGTGTCTTCCCGATAAATAGGAAACGCTTTCAAATGTCAACGTCCCATATGGTCTAGTGGTTAGGATTTTGTGCAGTTCATGTCACAAGCATCCGATTGTATGCCGTACTTGTGTTTTCCCGATAAATAGGAAACGCCTTCATACGACAACGTCCCATATGTCTTGTGGTTAGGATTTGGCGCTTTCACCGCCAAGGCCCGGGTTCAATTCCAGGTGTGGGAACACCTGTTTTAGATTCCTGGACAGTTGAACATCGCAGCTTGTATAAAATGCTCATAGACAATTTAATTAAAAGATATAAATTGGCCTCTCGTATTTGTTGCCTTATTACAAGAGAATATATAATACACGACGTGCAGTTCATGTCACAAGTATCTTATTATATGCCTTACTTGTGTTTTCCCGATAAATAGGAAACGCCTTCATACGACAACGTTCCATATGGTCTAGTGGTTAGGATTTGGCGCTTTCACCGCCAAGGCCCGGGTTCAATTCCCGGTGTTGGAATACCTGTTTTAGATTCCTGGTCAGTTGCACATCGCAGCTTGTATAAAATTCTCAAAGACAATTTAATTAAAAGATATAAATTGGCCACTCGTATTTGTTGCCTTATTACAAGAGAATATATAATACACGACGTGCAGTTCATGTCACAAGTATCCTATTATATGCCTTACTTGTGTTTTCCCGATAAATAGGAAATGCCTTCATACGACAACGTCCCATATGGTCTAGTGGTTAGGATTTGGCGCTTTCACCGCCAAGGCCCGGGTTCAATTCCCGGTGTGGGAATACATGTTTTAAATTCCTGGTCAGTTGAACATCGCAGCTTGTATCAAATGCTCATAGACAATTTAATTAAAAGATATAAATTGGCCACTCGTATTTGTTGCCTTATTACAAGAGAATATATAATACACGACGTGCAGTTCATGTCACAAGTATCCTATTATATGCCTTACTTGTGTTATCCCGATAAATAGGAAACGCCTTCAAATTTTAACGTCCCATATGGTTTAGTGGTTAGGATTTGTCGCTTTCACCGCCAAGGCTCGGGTTCAATTCCCGGTGTGAGAACACTCGTTTTAGATTCCTGGTCAATTGAACATCGCAGCTTGTACAAAATTCTCAAAGACAATTTAAATAAAAGATATAAATTGGCCTGTCGTATTTGTTGCCTTATTACAAGAGAATATATAATACACGACGTGCAGTTCATGTCACAAGTATCCTATTATATGCCTTACTTGTGTTTTCCCGATAAATAGGAAACGCCTTCATACGACAACGTCCCATTCGGTCTAGTGGTTAGGATTTGGCGCTTTCACCGCCAAGGCCCGGGTTCAATTCCCGGTGTGGGAATACCTGTTTTAGATTCCTGGTCAGTTGAACATCGCAGCTTGAATAAAATTCTCAAAGACAATTTAATTAAAAGATAAAAATTGGCCTCTCGTATTTGTTGCCTTATTACAAGAAAATATATAATACACGACGTGCAGTTCATGTCACAAGTATCCTATTATATGCCTTACTTGTGTTTTCCCGATAAATAGGAAACGCCTTCATACGTCAACGTCCCATATGTCTAGTGGTTAGGATTTGGCGCTTTCACCGCCAAGGCCCGGGTTCAATTCCCGGTGTGGGAATACCTGTTTTAGATTCCTGGTCAGTTGCACATCGCAGCTTGTATAAAATTCTCAAAGACAATTTAATTAAAAGATATAAATTGGCCACTCGTATTTGTTGCCTTATTACAAGAGAATATATAATACACGACTTGCATTTCATGTCACAAGCATCCGATTGTATGCCATACTTGTGTTTTCCCGATAAATAGGAAACGCCTTCAAATGTCAACGTCCCATATGGTTTAGTGGTTAGGATTTGTCGCTTTCACCGCCAAGGCTCGGGTTCAATTCCCGGTGTGAGAACACCCGTTTTAGATTCCTGGTCAATTGAACATCGCAGCTTGTACAAAATTCTCAAAGACAATTTAAATAAAAGATATAAATTGGCCTCTCGTATTTGTTGCCTTATTACATGAGAATATATAATACACGACGTGCAGTTCATGTCACAAGCATCCGATTGTATGCCATACTCGTGTTTTCCCGATAAATAGGAAACGCTTTCAAATGTCAACGTCCCATATGGTCTAGTGGTTAGGATTTTGTGCAGTTCATGTCACAAGCATCCGATTGTATGCCGTACTTGTGTTTTCCCGATAAATAGGAAACGCCTTCATACGACAACGTCCCATATGGTCTAGTGGTTAGGATTTGGCGCCTTCACCGCCAAGGCCCGGGTTAAATTCCCGGTGTGGGAACACCTGTTTTAGATTCCTGGTCAGGTGTACATCGCAGCTAGTATAAAATGCTCATAGACAATTTAATAAAAATATATAAATTGCCCTCTCGTATTTGTTGCCTTATTACAAGAGAATATATAATACACGACGTGCAGTTCATGTCACAAGCATCCGATTGTATGCCATACTTGTGTCTTCCCGATAAATAGGAAACGCCTTCATACGACAACGTCCCATATGTCTTGTGGTTAGGATTTGGCGCTTTCACCGCCAAGGCCCGGGTTCAATTCCAGGTGTGGGAACACCTGTTTTAGATTCCTGGACAGTTGAACATCGCAGCTTGTATAAAATGCTCATAGACAATTTAATTAAAAGATATAAATTGGCCTCTCGTATTTGTTGCCTTATTACAAGAGAATATATAATACACGACGTGCAGTTCATGTCACAAGTATCTTATTATATGCCTTACTTGTGTTTTCCCGATAAATAGGAAACGCCTTCATACGACAACGTTCCATATGGTCTAGTGGTTAGGATTTGGCGCTTTCACCGCCAAGGCCCGGGTTCAATTCCCGGTGTTGGAATACCTGTTTTAGATTCCTGGTCAGTTGCACATCGCAGCTTGTATAAAATTCTCAAAGACAATTTAATTAAAAGATATAAATTGGCCACTCGTATTTGTTGCCTTATTACAAGAGAATATATAATACACGACGTGCAGTTCATGTCACAAGTATCCTATTATATGCCTTACTTGTGTTTTCCCGATAAATAGGAAACGCCTTCATACGACAACGTCCCATATGGTCTAGTGGTTAGGATTTGGCGCTTTCACCGCCAAGGCCCGGGTTCAATTCCCGGTGTGGGAATACATGTTTTAGATTCCTGGTCAGTTGAACATCGCAGCTTGAATAAAATTCTCAAAGACAATTTAATTAAAAGATATAAATTGGCCTCTCGTATTTGTTGCCTTATTACAAGAAAATATATAATACACGACGTGCAGTTCATGTCACAAGTATCCTATTATATGCCTTACTTGTGTTTTCCCGATAAATAGGAAACGCCTTCATACGTCAACGTCCCATATGTCTAGTGGTTAGGATTTGGCGCTTTCACCGCCAAGGCCCGGGTTCAATTCCCGGTGTGGGAATACCTGTTTTAGATTCCTGGTCAGTTGCACATCGCAGCTTGTATAAAATTCTCAAAGACAATTTAATTAAAAGATATAAATTGGCCACTCATATTTGTTGCCTTATTACAAGAGAATATATAATACACGACTTGCATTTCATGTCACAAGCATCCGATTGTATGCCATACTTGTGTTTTCCCGATAAATAGGAAACGCCTTCAAATGTCAACGTCCCATATGGTTTAGTGGTTAGGATTTGTCGCTTTCACCGCCAAGGCACGGGTTCAATTCCCGGTGTGAGAACAACCGTTTTAGAACTCTGGTCAGTTGAACATCGCAGCTTGTATAAAATGCTCATAGGCAATTTAATTAAAATATATAAATTGGCCTGTCGTATTTGTTTCCTTATTTCAAGAGAATATATAATACACGACGTGCAGTTCATGTCACAAGCATCCGATTGTATGCCATACTTGTGTTTTCCCGATAAATAGGAAACGCCTTCATACGACAACTTCCCATATGGTCTAGTGGTTAGGATTTGGCGCTTTCACCGCCAAGGCCCGGGTTCAATTCCCGGCGTGGGAACACCTGTTTTAGATTCCTGGTCAGGTGTACATCGCAGCTAGTATAAAATGCTCATAGACAATTTAATAAAAATATATAAATTGCCCTCTCGTATTTGTTGCCTTATTACAAGAGAATATATAATACACGACGTGCAGTTCATGTCACAAGCATCCGATTGTATGCCATACTTGTGTTTTCCCGATAAATAGGCAACGCTTTCAAATGTCAACGTCCCATATGGTCTAGTGGTTAGGATTTTGTGCAGTTCATGTCACAAGCATCCGATTGTATGCCGTACTTGTGTTTTCCCGATAAATAGAAAACGCCTTCATACGACAACTTCCCATATGGTCTAGTGGTTAGGATTTGGCGCTTTCACCGCCAAGGCCCGGGTTCAATTCCCGGCGTGGGAACACCTGTTTTAGATTCCTGGTCAGGTGTACATCGCAGCTAGTATAAAATGCTCATAGACAATTTAATAAAAATATATAAATTGCCCTCTCGTATTTGTTGCCTTATTACAAGAGAATATATAATACACGACGTGCAGTTCATGTCACAAGCATCCGATTGTATGCCATACTTGTGTTTTCCCGATAAATAGGAAACGCCTTCATACGACAACTTCCCATATGTCTTGTGGTTAGGATTTGGCGCTTTCACCGCCAAGGCCCGGGATCAATTCCAGGTGTGGGAACACCTGTTTTAGATTCCTGGACAGTTGAACATCGCAGCTTGTATAAAATGCTCATAGACAATTTAATTAAAAGATATAAATTGGCCTCTCGTATTTGTTGCCTTATTACAAGAGAATATATAATACACGACGTGCTGTTCATGTCACAAGTATCCTATTATATGCCTTACTTGTGTTTTCCCGATAAATAGGAAACGCCTTCATACGACAACGTCCCATATGGTCTAGTGGTTAGGATTTGGCGCTTTCACCGCCAAGGCCCGGGTTCAATTCCCGGTGTGGGAATACCTGTTTTAGATTCCTGGTCAGTTGCACATCGCAGCTTGTATAAAATTCTCAAAGACAATTCAATTAAAAGATATAAATTGGCCACTCATATTTGTTGCCTTATTACAAGAGAATATATAATACACGACTTGCATTTCATGTCACAAGCATCCGATTGTATGCCATACTTGTGTTTTCCCGATAAATAGGAAACGCCTTCAAATGTCAACGTCCCATATGGTTTAGTGGTTAGGATTTGTCGCTTTCACCGCCAAGGCTCGGGTTCAATTCCCGGTGTGAGAACATCCGTTTTAGATTCCTGGTCAATTGAACATCGCAGCTTGTACAAAATTCTCAAAGACAATTTAAATAAAAGATATAAATTGGCCTCTCGTATTTGTTGCCTTATTACAAGAGAATATATAATACACGACGTGCAGTTCATGTCACAAGTATCCTATTATATGCCTTACTTGTGTTTTCCCGATAAATAGGAAACGCCTTCATACGACAACGTCCCATATGGTCTAGTGGTTAGGATTTGGCGCTTCACCGCCAAGGCCCGGGTTCAATTCCCGGTGTGGGAATACCTGTTTTAGATTCCTGGTCAGTTGAACATCGCAGCTTGAATAAAATTCTCATAGACATTTTATTAAAAGATATAAATTGGCCTCTCGTATTTGTTGCCTTATTACAAGAGAATATATAATACACGACGTGCAGTTCATGTCACAAGTATCCTATTATATGCTTTACTTGTGTTTTCCCGATAAATAGGAAACGCCTTCATACGTCAACGTCCCATATGTCTAGTGGTTAGGATTTGGCGCTTTCACCGCCAAGGCCCGGGTTCAATTCCAGGTGTGGGAACACCTGTTTTAGATTCCTGGACAGTTGAACATCGCAGCTTGTATAAAATTCTCAAAGACAATTTAATTAAAAGATATAAATTGGCCACTCGTATTTGTTGCCTTATTACAAGAGAATATATAATACACGACGTGCAGTTCATGTCACAAGTATCCTATTATATGCCTTACTTGTGTTTTCCCGATAAATAGGAAACGCCTTCATACGACAACGTCCCATATGGTCTAGTGGTTAGGATTTGGCGCTTTCACCGCCAAGGCCCGGGTTCAATTCCCGGTGTGGGAATACATGTTTTAGATTCCTGGTCAGTTGAACATCGCAGCTTGAATAAAATTCTCAAAGACAATTTAATTAAAAGATATAAATTGGCCTCTCGTATTTGTTGCCTTATTACAAGAAAATATATAATACACGACGTGCAGTTCATGTCACAAGTATCCTATTATATGCCTTACTTGTGTTTTCCCGATAAATAGGAAACGCCTTCATACGTCAACGTCCCATATGTCTAGTGGTTAGGATTTGGCGCTTTCACCGCCAAGGCCCGGGTTCAATTCCCGGTGTGGGAATACCTGTTTTAGATTCCTGGTCAGTTGCACATCGCAGCTTGTATAAAATTCTCAAAGACAATTTAATTAAAAGATATAAATTGGCCACTCGTATTTGTTGCCTTATTACAAGAGAATATATAATACACGACTTGCATTTCATGTCACAAGCATCCGATTGTATGCCATACTTGTGTTTTCCCGATAAATAGGAAACGCCTTCAAATGTCAACGTCCCATATGGTTTAGTGGTTAGGATTTGTCGCTTTCACCGCCAAGGCTCGGGTTCAATTCCCGGTGTGAGAACACCCGTTTTAGATTCCTGGTCAATTGAAGATCGCAGCTTGTACAAAATTCTCAAAGACAATTTAAATAAAAGATATAAATTGGCCTGTCGTATTTGTTGCCTTATTACAAGAGAATATATAATACACGACGTGCAGTTCATGTCACAAGTATCCTATTATATGCCTTACTTGTGTTTTCCCGATAAATAGGAAACGCCTTCATACGACAACGTCCCATACGGTCTAGTGGTTAGGATTTGGCGCTTTCACCGCCAAGGCCCGGGTTCAATTCCCGGTGTGGGAATACCTGTTTTAGATTCCTGGTCAGTTGAACATCGCAGCTTGAATAAAATTCTCAAAGACAATTTAATTAAAAGATATAAATTGGCCTCTCGTATTTGTTGCCTTATTACAAGAAAATATATAATACACGACGTGCAGTTCATGTCACAAGTATCCTATTATATGCCTTACTTGTGTTTTCCCGATAAATAGGAAACGCCTTCATACGTCAACGTCCCATATGTCTAGTGGTTAGGATTTGGCGCTTTCACCGCCAAGGCCCGGGTTCAATTCCAGGTGTGGGAACACCTGTTTTAGATTCCTGGACAGTTGAACATCGCAGCTTGTATAAAATGCTCATAGACAATTTAATTAAAAGATATAAATTGGCCTCTCGTATTTGTTGCCTTATTACAAGAGAATATATAATACACGACGTGCAGTTCATGTCACAAGTATTCTATTATATGCCTTACTTGTGTTTTTCCGATAAATATGAAACGCCTTCATACGACAATGTCCCATATGGTCTAGTGGTTAGGATTTGGCGCTTTCACCGCCAAGGCCCGGGTTCAATTCCCGGTGTGGGAATACCTGTTTTAGATTCCTGGTCAGTTGCACATCGCAGCTTGTATAAAATTCTCAAAGACAATTTAATTAAAAGATATAAATTGGCCACTCATATTTGTTGCCTTATTACAAGAGAATATATAATACACGACTTGCATTTCATGTCACAAGCATCCGATTGTATGCCATACTTGTGTTTTCCCGATAAATAGGAAACGCCTTCAAATGTCAACGTCCCATATGGTTTAGTGGTTAGGATTTGTCGCTTTCACCGCCAAGGCTCGGGTTCAATTCCCGGTGTGAGAACACCCGTTTTAGATTCCTGGTCAATTGAACATCGCAGCATGTACAAAATTCTCAAAGACAATTTAAATAAAATATATAAATTGGCCTCTCGTATTTGTTGCCTTATTACAAGAGAATATATAATACACGACGTGCAGTTCATGTCACAAGTATCCTATTATATGCCTTACTTGTGTTTTCCCGATAAATAGGAAACGCCTTCATACGACAACGTCCCATATGGTCTAGTGGTTAGGATTTGGCGCTTTCACCGCCAAGGCCCGGGTTCAATTCCCGGTGTGGGAATACCTGTTTTAGATTCCTGGTCAGTTGAACATCGCAGCTTGAATAAAATTCTCAAAGACAATTTAATTAAAAGATATAAATTGGCCTCTCGTATTTGTTGCCTTATTACAAGAGAATATATAATACACGACGTGCAGTTCATGTCACAAGTATCCTATTATATGCCTTACTTGTGTTTTCCCGATAAATAGGAAACGCCTTCATACGTCAACGTCCCATATGTCTAGTGGTTAGGATTTGGCGCTTTCACCGCCAAGGCCCGGGTTCAATTCCAGGTGTGGGAACACCTGTTTTAGATTCCTGGACAGTTGAACATCGCAGCTTGTATAAAATGCTCATAGACAATTTAATTAAAAGATATAAATTGGCCTCTCGTATTTGTTGCCTTATTACAAGAGAATATATAATACACGACGTGCAGTTCATGTCACAAGTATCCTACTATATGCCTTACTTGTGTTTTCCCGATAAATAGGAAACGCCTTCATTCGACAACGTCCCATATGGTCTAGTGGTTAGGATTTGGCGCTTTCACCGCCAAGGCCCGGGTTCAATTCCCTGTGTGGGAATACCTGTTTTAGATTCCTGGTCAGTTGAATATCGCAGCTTGTATAAAATTCTCAAAGACAATTTAATTAAAAGATATAAATTGGCCTCTCGTATTTGTTGCCTCATTACAAGAGAATATATAATACACGACTTGCAGTTCATGTCACAAGCATCCGATTGTATGCCATACTAGTGTCTTCCCGACAAATAGGAAACGCCTTCATACGTCAACGTCCCATATGGTCTAGTGGTTAGGATTTGGCGCTTTCACCGCCAAGGCCTGGGTTCAATTCCCGATGTGAGAACACCCGTTTTAGTACTCTGGTCAGTTGAACATCGCAGCTTGTATAAAATGCTCATAGGCAATTTAATTAAAATATATAAATTGGCCTGTCGTATTTGTTGCCTTATTTCAAGAGAATATATAATACACGACGTGCAGTTCATGTCACAAGCATCCGATTGTATGCCATACTTATGTTTTCCCGATAAATAGGAATAAGTATCCTATCATATGCCTTACTTGTATTTTCCCGATAAATAGGAAACGCCTTCATACGACAACGTCCCATATGGTCTAGTGGTTTGGATTTGGCGCTTTCACCGCCAAGGCCCGGGTTCAATTCCTGGTGTGGGAATTCCTGTTTTAGATTCCTGGTCAGTTGAACATCGCAGCTTGTATACAATTCTCAAAGACAATTTAATTAAAAGATATAAATTGGCCTCTCGTATTTGTTGCCTTATTACAAGAGAATATATAATACACGACGTGCAGTTCATGTCACAAGCATCCGATTGTATGCCATACTCGTGTTTTCCCGATAAATAGGAAACGCTTTCAAATGTCAACGTCCCATATGGTCTAGTGGTTAGGATTTTGTGCAGTTCATGTCACAAGCATCCGATTGTATGCCGTACTTGTGTTTTCCCGATAAATAGGAAACGCCTTCATACCACAACGTCCCATATGGTCTAGTGGTTAGGATTTGGCGCTTTCACCGCCAAGGCCCGGGTTCAATTCCCGGTGTGGGAACACCTGTTTTAGATTCCTGGTCAGGTGTACATCGCAGCTTGTATAGAGAATGCTCATAGACAATTTAATAAAAATATATAA
>NW_003116231.1:0-54467 GCF_000003605.2 Saccoglossus kowalevskii
TCAGTTCACTGACTTTCTCCCAACTGACTGTGACTACTGTGTGACGGCTATCTTGGTCAAATGACTTCCTCCCAACTGACTGTGACTACTGTGTGATGGCTATCTCGTTCAACTGACTTCCCCCAACTGACTGTGACTACTGTGTGACGGCTATCTTGGTCAACTGACTTCGTCCGAAATGGCTTTGACTACTGTGTGACGGCTATCTTGGTCAACTGACTATGTCCGAAATGACTGTGACTACTGTGTTACGGCTATCTTGGTCAAATGACTTCCTCTCAACTGACTGTGACTACTGTGTGATGGCTATCTTGGTCAAATGACTTCGTCCGAAATGACTGTGACTACTGTGTGACGGCTATCTTGGTCAACTGACTTCGTCCGAAATGACTGTGACTACTGTGTTACGGCTATCTTGGTCAAATGACTTCCTCTCAACTGACTGTGACTACAGTGAGACGGCTATCTTGTTCAACTGACTTTCTCCCAACTGACTGTGACTACTGTGTGACGGCTATCTCGTTCAACTGACTTCCCCCAACTGACTGTGACTACTGTGTGACAGCTTTCTAATTCAACTGACTTCCTCCCAACTGGCAATGACTACTGTGTGATGGCTATCTCGTTCAACTGACTTTCTCCCAACTGACTGTGACTACTGTGTGACAGCTATCTCGTTCAACTGACTTTCTCCCAACTGACTGTGACTACTGTGTGACAGCTTTCTCGTTCAACTGACTTCCTCCCAACTGACTGTGACTACTGTGTGACGGCCATCTCGTTCAACTGACTTCCCCCAACTGACTGTGACTACTGTGTGACGGCTATCTTGGTCAACTGACTTCGTCCGAAATGACTTTGACTACTGTGTGACGGCTATCTTGGTCAACTGACTTCGTCCGAAATGACTGTGACTACTGTGTTACGGCTATCTTGGTCAAATGACTTCTTCTCAACTGACTGTGACTACTGTGTGACGGCTATCTTGGTCAACTGACTTCATCCGAAATGACTGTGACTACTGTGTTATGGCTATCTTGGTCAAATGACTTCGTCCGAAATGACTGTGACTACTGTGTGACGGCTATCTTGGTCAACTGACTTCGTCCGAAATGACTGTGACTTCTGTGTTACGGCTATCTTGGTCAAATGACTTCCTCTCAACTGACTGTGACTACAGTGAGACGGCTATCTCGTTCAACTGACTTTCTCCCAACTGACTGTGACTACTGTGTGACGGCTATCTCGTTCAACTGACTTCCCCCAACTGACTGTGACTACTGTGTGACGGCTTTCTAATTCAACTGACTTCCTCCCAACTGGCAATGACTACTGTGTGATGGCTATCTCGTTCAACTGACTTTCTCCCAACTGACTGTGACTACTGTGTGACGGCTATCTCGTTCAACTGACTTTCTCCCAACTGACTGTGACTACTGTGTGACAGCTTTCTCGTTCAACTGACTTCCTCCCAACTGACTGTGACGACTGTGTGACACCTATCTTGGTCAACTGACTTCGTCCGAAATGACTGCGACTACTGTGTGATGGCTATCTCGTTCAACTGACTTCCTCCCAACTGACTGACTACTGTGTGACGACTATCTCGTTCAACTGACTTCATCCCAACTGACTGTGACTACTGTGTGACGACTATCTCGTTCAACTGACTTCATCCCAACTGACTGTGACTACTGTGTGACGACTATCTCGTTCAACTGACCCTCTCGCAACTGGCTGTGACTACTGTGTTACGGCTATCTCATTCAACATACTTCCTCCTAATGTACTTTGACTACTGTGTGACGGTTAACTCGTTCAACTGACTGTGACTACTGTTAGACGGCTATCTCGTTCAACTGACATCCTCCCAACTGACTGTGACTACTGTGTGACGGCTATCTCGTTCAACTGACATCCTCCCAACTGACTGTGACTACTGTGTGACGGCTATCTCGTTCAACTGACATCCTCCCAACTGACTGTGACTACTGTGTGACGGCTATCTCGTTCAACTGACTTCCTCCCAACTGACTGTGACTACTGTGTGATGGCTATCTCGTTCAACTGACATCCTCCCAACTGACTGTGACTACTGTGTGACGGCTATCTCGTTCAACTGACTTCCCCCAACTGACTGTGACTACTGTGTGACGGCTATCTCGTTCAACTGACTTCCCCCAACGGACTGTGACTACTGTGTGACGGCTATCTCGTTCAACTGACTTCCTCCCAACTGACTGTGACTACTGTGTGATGGCTATCTTGGTCAAATGACTTCCTCTCAACTGACTGTGACTACTGTGTGACGGCTATCTCGTTCAACTGACTTCCTCCCAACTGACTGTGACTACTGTGTGACGGCTATCTTGGTCAAATGACTTCCTCTCAACTGACTGTGACTACTGTGTGACGGCTATCTCGTTCAACTGACTTTCTCTCAACTGACTGTGACTACTGTGTGACGGCTATCTCGTTCAACTGACTTCCCCCAACTGACTGTGACTACTGTGTGACGGCTATCTTGGTCAACTGACTTCGTCCGAAATGACTGTGACTACTGTGTGACGGCTATCTTGGTCAACTGACTTCGTCCGAAATGACTGTGACTACTGTGTTACGACTATCTTGGTCAAATGACTTCCTCTCAACTGACTGTGACTACTGTGTGACGGCTATCTTGGTCAACTGACTTCATCCGAAATGACTGTGACTACTGTGTTACGGCTATCTTGGTCAACTGACTTCGTCCGAAATGACTGTGACTACTGTGTTACGGCTATCTTGGTCAAATGACTTCCTCTCAACTGACTGTGACTACTGTGTGACGGCTATCTTGGTCAACTGACTTCATCCGAAATGACTGTGACTACTGTGTTACGGCTATCTCGTTCAACTGACTTCCTCCCAACTGACTGTGACTACTGTGTGACGGCTATCTTGGTCAAATGACTTCCTCCCAACTGACTGTGACTACTGTGTGACGGCTATCTTGTTCAACTGACTTCCCCCAACTGACTGTGACTACTGTGTGACGGCTATCTTGGTCAACTGACTTCGTCCGAAATGACTTTGACTACTGTGTGACGGCTATCTTGGTCAACTGACTTCGTCCGAAATGACTGTGACTACTGTGTTACGGCTATCTTGGTCAAATGACTTCCTCTCAACTGACTGTGACTACTGTGTGACGGCTATCTTGGTCAACTGACTTCATCCGAAATGACTGTGACTACTGTGTTATGGCTATCTTGGTCAAATGACTTCGTCCGAAATGACTGTGACTACTGTGTGACGGCTATCTTGGTCAACTGACTTCGTCCGAAATGACTGTGACTACTGTGTTACGGCTATCTTGGTCAAATGACTTCCTCTCAACTGACTGTGACTACAGTGAGACGGCTATCTTGTTCAACTGACTTTCTCCCAACTGACTGTGACTACTGTGTGACGGCTATCTCGTTCAACTGACTTCCCCCAACTGACTGTGACTACTGTGTGACGGCTTTCTAATTCAACTGACTTCCTCCCAACTGGCAATGACTACTGTGTGATGGCTATCTCGTTCAACTGACTTTCTCCCAACTGACTGTGACTACTGTGTGACGGCTATCTTGGTCAAATGACTTCCTCCCAACTGACTGTGACTACTGTGTGATGGCTATCTCGTTCAACTGACTTCCCCCAACTGACTGTGACTACTGTGTGACGGCTATCTTGGTCAACTGACTTCGTCCGAAATGGCTTTGACTACTGTGTGACGGCTATCTTGGTCAACTGACTATGTCCGAAATGACTGTGACTACTGTGTTACGGCTATCTCGTTCAAATGACTTCCTCCCAACTGACTGTGACTACTGTGTGACGGCTATCTCGTTCAACTGACATCCTCCCAACTGACTGTGACTACTGTGTGATGGCTATCTCGTTCAACTGACATCCTCCCAACTGACTGTGACTACTGTGTGACGGCTATCTCGTTCAACTGACTTCCCCCAACGGACTGTGACTACTGTGTGACGGCTATCTCGTTCAACTGACTTCCTCCCAACTGACTGTGACTACTGTGTGACGGCTATCTTGGTCAAATGACTTCCTCTCAACTGACTGTGACTACTGTGTGACGGCTATCTCGTTCAACTGACTTCCTCCCAACTGACTGTGACTACTGTGTGACGGCTATCTTGGTCAAATGACTTCCTCTCAACTGACTGTGACTACTGTGTGAAGGCTATCTCGTTCAACTGACTTTCTCTCAACTGACTGTGACTACTGTGTGACGGCTATCTCGTTCAACTGACTTCCCCCAACTGACTGTGACTACTGTGTGACGGCTATCTTGGTCAACTGACTTCGTCCGAAATGACTGTGACTACTGTGTGACGGCTATCTTGGTCAACTGACTTCGTCCGAAATGACTGTGACTACTGTGTTACGGCTATCTTGGTCAAATGACTTCCTCTCAACTGACTGTGACTACTGTGTGACGGCTATCTTGGTCAACTGACTTCATCCGAAATGACTGTGACTACTGTGTTACGGCTATCTTGGTCAAATGACTTCGTCCGAAATGACTGTGACTACTGTGTGACGGCTATCTCGTTCAACTGACTTCCCCCAACTGACTGTGACTACAGTGTGACGGCTATCTTGGTCAACTGACTTCGTCCGAAATGACTGTGACTACTGTGTGACGGCTATCTTTGTCAACTGACTTCGTCCGAAATGACTGTGACTACTGTGTTACGGCTATCTTGGTCAAATGACTTCCTATGAACTGACTGTGACTACTGTGTGACGGCTATCTTGGTCAACTGACTTCATCCGAAATGACTGTGACTACTGTGTTACGGCTATCTTGGTCAAATGACTTCGTCCGAAATGACTGTGACTACTGTGTGACGGCTATCTCGTTCAACTGACTTCCTCCCAACTGACTGTGACTACTGTGTGACGGCTATCTTGGTCAAATGACTTCCTCCCAACTGACTGTGACAACTGTGTGACGGCTATCTCGTTCAACTGACTTCCCCCAACTGACTGTGACTACTGTGTGACGGCTATCTTGGTCAACTGACTTCGTCCGAAATGACTTTGACTACTGTGTGACGGCTATCTTGGTCAACTGACTTCGTCCGAAATGACTGTGACTACTGTGTTACGGCTATCTTGGTCAAATGACTTCTTCTCAACTGACTGTGACTACTGTGTGACGGCTATCTTGGTCAACTGACTTCATCCGAAATGACTGTGACTACTGTGTTATGGCTATCTTGGTCAAATGACTTCGTCCGAAATGACTGTGACTACTGTGTGACGGCTATCTTGGTCAACTGACTTCGTCCGAAATGACTGTGACTTCTGTGTTACGGCTATCTTGGTCAAATGACTTCCTCTCAACTGACTGTGACTACAGTGAGACGGCTATCTCGTTCAACTGACTTTCTCCCAACTGACTGTGACTACTGTGTGACGGCTATCTCGTTCAACTGACTTCCCCCAACTGACTGTGACTACTGTGTGACGGCTTTCTAATTCAACTGACTTCCTCCCAACTGGCAATGACTACTGTGTGATGGCTATCTCGTTCAACTGACTTTCTCCCAACTGACTGTGACTACTGTGTGACGGCTATCTCGTTCAACTGACTTTCTCCCAACTGACTGTGACTACTGTGTGACAGCTTTCTCGTTCAACTGACTTCCTCCCAACTGACTGTGACTACTGTGTGACGGCTATCTCGTTCAACTGACTTCCCCCAACTGACTGTGACTACTGTGTGACGGCTATCTTTGGTCAACTGACTTCGTCCGAAATGACTTTGACTACTGTGTGACGGCTATCTTGGTCAACTGACTTCGTCCGAAATGACTGTGACTACAGTGTTACGGCTATCTTGGTCAAATGACTTCCTCTCAACTGACTGTGACTACTGAGTGACGGCTATCTTGGTCAACTGACTTCATCCGAAATGACTGTGACTACTGTGTTATGGCTCTCTTGGTCAAATGACTTCGTCCGAAATGACTGTGACTACTGTGTGACGGCTTTCTAATTCAACTGACTTCCTCCCAACTGGCAATGACTACTGTGTGATGGCTATCTCGTTCAACTGACTTTCTCCCAACTGACTGTGACTACTGTGTGACGGCTATCTCGTTCAACTGACTTTCTCCCAACTGACTGTGACTACTGTGTGACAGCTTTCTCGTTCAACTGACTTCCTCCCAACTGACTGTGACTACTGTGTGACACCTATCTTGGTCAACTGACTTCGTCCGAAATGACTGCGACTACTGTGTGATGGCTATCTCGTTCAACTGACTTCCTCCCAACTGACTGTGACTACTGTGTGACGACTATCTCGTTCAACTGACTTCATCCCAACTGACTGTGACTACTGTGTGACGACAATCTCGTTCAACTGACTTCATCCCAACTGACTGTGACTACTGTGTGACGACTATCTCGTTCAACTGACCCTCTCGCAACTGGCTGCGACTACTGTGTTACGGCTATCTCATTCAACTTACTTCCTCCTAATGTACTTTGACTACTGTGTGACGGTTAACTCGTTCAACTGACTGTGACTACTGTTAGACGGCTATCTCGTTCAACTGACATCCTCCCAACTGACTGTGACTACTGTGTGACGGCTATCTCGTTCAACTGACATCCTCCCAACTGACTGTGACTACTGTGTGACGACTATCTCGTTCAACTGACCCTCTCCCAACTGGCTGTGACTACTGTGTTACGGCTATCTCATTCAATTTACTTCCTTCTAATGTACTTTGACTACTGTGCGACGGTTAACTCGTTCAACTGACTGTGACTACTGTGCGACGGCTATCTCGTTCAACTGACATCCTCCCAACTGACTGTGACTACTGTGTGATGGCTATCTCGTTCAACTGACATCCTCCCAACTGACTGTGACTACTGTGTGACGGCTATCTCGTTCAACTGACTTCCTCCCAACTGACTGTGACTACTGTGTGACGGCTATCTCGTTCAACTGACATCCTCCCAACTGACTGTGACTACTGTGTGATGGCTATCTCGTTCAACTGACATCCTCCCAACTGACTGTGACTACTGTGTGACGGCTATCTCGTTCAACTGACTTCCCCCAACTGACTGTGACTACTGTGTGACGGCTATCTCGTTCAACTGACTTCCCCCAACGGACTGTGACTACTGTGTGACGGCTATCTCGTTCAACTGACTTCCTCCCAACTGACTGTGACTACTGTGTGACGGCTATCTTGGTCAAATGACTTCCTCTCAACTGACTGTGACTACTGTGTGACGGCTATCTCGTTCAACTGACTTCCTCCCAACTGACTGTGACTACTGTGTGATGGCTATCTTGGTCAAATGACTTCCTCTCAACTGACTGTGACTACTGTGTGACGGCTATCTCGTTCAACTGACTTTCTCTCAACTGACTGTGACTACTGTGTGATGGCTATCTCGTTCAACTGACTTCCCCCAACTGACTGTGACTACTGTGTGACGGCTATCTTGGTCAACTGACTTCGTCCGAAATGACTGTGACTACTGTGTGATGGCTATCTTGGTCAACTGACTTCGTCCGAAATGACTGTGACTACTGTGTTACGGCTATCTTGGTCAAATGACTTCCTCTCAACTGACTGTGACTACTGTGTGACGGCTATCTTGGTCAACTGACTTCATCCGAAATGACTGTGACTACTGTGTTACGGCTATCTTGGTCAAATGACTTCGTCCGAAATGACTGTGACTACTGTGTGACGGCTATCTCGTTCAACTGACTTCCTCCCAACTGACTGTGACTACTGTGTGATGGCTATCTTGGTCAAATGACTTCCTCCCAACTGACTGTGACTACTGTGTGACGGCTATCTCGTTCAACTGACTTCCCCCAACTGACTGTGACTACTGTGTGACGGCTATCTTGGTCAACTGACTTCGTCCGAAATGACTTTGACTACTGTGTGACGGCTATCTTGGTCAACTGACTTCGTCCGAAATGACTGTGACTACTATGTTACGGCTATCTTGGTCAAATGACTTCCTCTCAACTGACTGTGACTACTGTGTGACGGCTATCTTGGTCAACTGACTTCATCCGAAATGACTGTGACTACTGTGTTATGGCTATCTTGGTCAAATGACTTCGTCCAAAATGACTGTGACTACTGTGTGACGGCTATCTTGGTCAACTGACTTCGTCCGAAATGACTGTGACTACTGTGTTACGGCTATCTTGGTCAAATGACTTCCTCTCAATTGACTGTGACTACAGTGAGATGGCTATCTTGTTCGACTGACTTCCTCCCAACTGACTGTGACTACTGTGTGACGGCTATCTCGTTCAACTGACTTCCCCCAACTGACTGTGACTACTGTGTGACGGCTTTCTAATTCAACTGACTTCTTCCCAACTGGCAATGACTACTGTGTGATGGCTATCTCGTTCAACTGACTTTCTCCCAACTGACTGTGACTACTGTGTGACGGCTATCTTGGTCAAATGACTTCCTCCCAACTGACTGTGACTACTGTGTGACGGCTATCTCGTTCAACTGACTTTCTCCCAACTGACTGTGACTACTGTGTGACGGCTATCTCGGTCAAATGACTTCCTCTCAACTGACTGTGACTACTGTGTGACGGCTATCTCGTTCAACTGACTTTCTCTCAACAGACTGTGACTACTGTGTGATGGCTATCTCGTTCAACTGACTTCCCCCAACTGACTGTGACTACTGTGTGACGGCTATCTTGGTCAACTGACTTCGTCCGAAATGACTGTGACTACTGTGTGACGGCTATCTTGGTCAACTGACTTCGTCCGAAATGACTGTGACTACTGTGTTACGGCTATCTTGGTCAAATGACTTCCTCTCAACTGACTGTGACTACTGTGTGACGGCTCTTGGTCAACTGACTTCATCCGAAATGACTGTGACTACTGTGTTACGGCTATCTTGGTCAAATGACTTCGTCCGAAATGACTGTGACTACTGTGTGACGGCTATCTCGTTCAACTGACTTCCTCCCAACTGACTGTGACTACTGTGTGATGGCTATCTTGGTCAAATGACTTCCTCCCAACTGACTGTGACTACTGTGTGACGGCTATCTCGTTCAACTGACTTCCCCCAACTGACTGTGACTACTGTGTGACGGCTATCTTGGTCAACTGACTTCGTCCGAAATGACTGTGACTACTATGTTACGGCTATCTTGGTCAAATGACTTCGTCCAAAATGACTGTGACTACTGTGTGACGGCTATCTTGGTCAACTGACTTCGTCCGAAATGACTGTGACTACTGTGTTACGGCTATCTTGGTCAAATGACTTCCTCTCAACTGACTGTGACTACAGTGAGATGGCTATCTTGTTCGACTGACTTCCTCCCAACTGACTGTGACTACTGTGTGACGGCTATCTCGTTCAACTGACTTCCCCCAACTGACTGTGACTACTGTGTGACGGCTTTCTAATTCAACTGACTTCCTCCCAACTGGCAATGACTACTGTGTGATGGCTATCTCGTTCAACTGACTTTCTCCCAACTGACTGTGACTACTGTGTGACGGCTATCTTGGTCAAATGACTTCCTCCCAACTGACTGTGACTACTGTGTGACGGCTATCTCGTTCAACTGACTTCCCCCAACTGACTGTGACTACTGTGTGACGGCTATCTTGGTCAACTGACTTCGTCCGAAATGACTTTGACTACTGTGTGACGGCTATCTTGGTCAACTGACTTCGTCCGAAATGACTGTGACTACTGTGTTATGGCTATCTTGGTCAAATGACTTCCTCTCAACTGACTGTGACTACTGTGTGACGGCTATCTTGGTCAACTGACTTCATCCGAAATGACTGTGACTACTGTGTTATGGCTATCTTGGTCAAATGACTTCGTCCGATATGACTGTGACTACTGTGTGACGGCTTTCTAATTCAACTGACTTCCTCCCAACTGGCAATGACTACTGTGTGATGGCTATCTCGTTCAACTGACTTTCTCCCAACTGACTGTGACTACTGTGTGACGGCTATCTCGTTCAACTGACTTTCTCCCAACTGACTGTGACTACTGTGTGACAGCTTTCTCGTTCAACTGACTTCCTCCCAACTGACTGTGACTACTGTGTGACACCTATCTTGGTCAACTGACTTCGTCCGAAATGACTGCGACTACTGTGTGATGGCTATCTCGTTCAACTGACTTCCTCCCAACTGACTGTGACTACTGTGTGACGACTATCTCGTTCAACTGACTTCATCCCAACTGACTGTGACTACTGTGTGACGACTATCTCGTTCAACTGACTTCATCCCAACTGACTGTGACTACTGTGTGACGACTATCTCGTTCAACTGACCCTCTCGCAACTGGCTGTGACTACTGTGTTACGGCTATCTCATTTAACTTACTTCCTCCTAATGTACTTTGACTACTGTGTGACGGTTAACTCGTTCAACTGACTGTGACTACTGTTAGACGGCTATCTCGTTCAACTGACATCCTCCCAACTGACTGTGACTACTTTGTGACGGCTATCTCGTTCAACTGACATCCTCCCAACTGACTGTGACTACTGTGTGACGGCTATCTTGGTCAACTAACTGCATCCGAAATGACTGTGACTACTGTGTTATGGCTATCTTGGTCAAATGACTTCGTCCGATATGACTGTGACTACTGTGTGACGGCTTTCTAATTCAACTGACTTCCTCCCAACTGGCAATGATTACTGTGTGATGGCTATCTCGTTCAACTGACTTTCTCCCAACTGACTGTGACTACTGTGTGACGGCTATCTCGTTCAACTGACTTTCTCCCAACTGACTGTGACTACTGTGTGACAGCTTTCTCGTTCAACTAACTTCCTCCCAACTGACTGTGACTACTGTGTGACACCTATCTTGGTCAACTGACTTCGTCCGAAATGACTGCGACTACTGTGTGATGGCTATCTCGTTCAACTGACTTCCTCCCAACTGACTGTGACTACTGTGTGACGACTATCTCGTTCAACTGACTTCATCCCAACTGACTGTGACTACTGTGTGACGACTATCTCGTTCAACTGACTTCATCCCAACTGACTGTGACTACTGTGTGACGACTATCTCGTTCAACTGACCCTCTCGCAACTGGCTGTGACTACTGTGTTATGGCTATCTCATTTAACTTACTTCCTCTTAATGTACTTTGACTACTGTGTGACGGTTAACTCGTTCAACTGACTGTGACTACTGTTAGATGGCTATCTCGTTCAACTGACATCCTCCCAACTGACTGTGACTACTTTGTGACGGCTATCTCGTTCAACTGACATCCTCCCAACTGACTGTGACTACTGTGTGACGACTATCTCGTTCAACTGACCCTCTCCGAAATGACTGTGACTACTGTGTGATGGCTATCTTGGTCAAATGACTTCCTCTCAACTGACTGTGACTACTGTGTGACGGCTATCTTGGTCAAATGACTTCATCCGAAATGACTGTGACTACTGTGATATGGCTATCTTGGTCAAATGACTTCGTCCGAAATGACTGTGACTACTGTGTGACGGCTATCTTGGTCAACTGACTTCGTCCGAAATGACTGTGACTACTGTGTTACGGCTATCTTGGTCAAATGACTTCCTCTCAACTGACTGTGACTACAGTGAGACGGCTATCTCGTTCAACTGACATCCTCCCAACTGACTGTGACTACTGTGTGATGGCTATCTCGTTCAACTGACTTCCTCCCAACTGACTGTGACTACTGTGTGACGGCTATCTCGTTCAACTGACATCCTCCCAACTGACTGTGACTACTGTGTGATGGCTATCTCGTTCAACTGACTTCCCCCAACTGACTGTGACTACTGTGTGACGGCTATCTCGTTCAACTGACTTCCCCTCACGGACTGTGACTACTGTGTGATGGCTATCTCGTTCAACTGACTTCCTCGCAACTGACTGTGACTACTGTGTGACGGCTATCTTGGTCAAATGACTTCCTCTCAACTGACTGTGACTACTGTGTGACGGCTATCTCGTTCAACTGACTTCCTCCCAACTGACTGTGACTACTGTGTGACGGCTATCATGGTCAAATGACTTCCTCTCAACTGACTGTGACTACTGTGTGACGGCTATCTCGTTCAACTGACTTTCTCTCAACTGACTGTGACTACTGTGTGATGGCTATCTCGTTCAACTGACTTCCCCCAACTGACTGTGACTACTGTGTGACGGCTTTCTTGGTCAACTGACTTCGTCCGAAATGACTGTGACTACTGTGTGACGGCTATCTTGGTCAACTGACTTCGTCCGAAATGACTGTGACTACTGTGTTACGGCTATCTTGGTCAAATGACTTCCTCTCAACTGACTGTGACTACTGTGTGACGGCTATCTTGGTCAACTGACTTCATCCGAAATGACTGTGACTACTGTGTTACGGCTATCTTGGTCAAATGACTTCGTCCGAAATGACTGTGACTACTGTGTGACGGCTATCTCGTTCAACTGACTTCCTCCCAACTGACTGTGACTACTGTGTGACGGCTATCTTGGTCAAATGACTTCCTCCCAACTGACTGTGACTACTGTGTGACGGCTATCTCGTTCAACTGACTTCCCCCAACTGACTGTGACTACTGTGTGACGGCTATCTTGGTCAACTGACTTCGTCCGAAATGACTTTGACTACTGTGTGACGGCTATCTTGGTCAACTGACTTCGTCCGAAATGACTGTGACTACTATGTTACAGCTATCTTGGTCAAATGACTTCCTCTCAACTGACTGTGACTACTGTGTGACGGCTATCTTGGTCAACTGACTTCATCCGAAATGACTGTGACTACTGTGTTATGGCTATCTTGGTCAAATGACTTCGTCCGAAATGACTGTGACTACTGTGTGACGGCTATCTTGGTCAACTGACTTCGTCCGAAATGACTGTGACTACTGTGTTACGGCTATCTTGGTCAAATGACTTCCTCTCAACTGACTGTGACTACAGTGAGACGGCTATCTTGTTCGACTGACTTTCTCCCAACTGACTGTGACTACTGTGTGACGGCTATCTCGTTCAACTGACTTCCCCCAACTGACTGTGACTACTGTGTGACGGCTTTCTAATTCAACTGACTTCCTCCCAACTGGCAATGACTACTGTGTGATGGCTATCTCGTTCAACTGACTTTCTCCCAACTGACTGTGACTACTGTGTGACGGCTATCTTGGTCAAATGACTTCCTCCCAACTGACTGTGACTACTGTGTGACGGCTATCTCGTTCAACTGACTTCCCCCAACTGACTGTGACTACTGTGTGACGGCTATCTTGGTCAACTGACTTCGTCCAAAATGACTTTGACTACTGTGTGACGGCTATCTTGGTCAACTAACTTCGTCCAAAATGACTGTGACTACTGTGTTACAGCTATCTTGGTCAAATGACTTCCTCTCAACTGACTGTGACTACTGTGTGACGGCTATCTTGGTCAACTGACTTCATCCGAAATGACTGTGACTACTGTGTTATGGCTATCTTGGTCAAATGACTTCGTCCGAAATGACTGTGACTACTGTGTGACGGCTTTCTAATTCAACTGACTTCCTCCCAACTGGCAATGACTACTGTGTGATGGCTATCTCGTTCAACTGACTTTCTCCCAACTGACTGTGACTACTGTGTGACGGCTATCTCGTTCAACTGACTTTCTCCCAACTGACTGTGACTACTGTGTGACAGCTTTCTCGTTCAACTGACTTCCTCCCAACTGACTGTGACTACTGTGTGACACCTATCTTGGTCAACTGACTTCGTCCGAAATGACTTTGACTACTGTGTGACGGCTATCTTGGTCAACTGACTTCGTCCGAAATGACTGTGACTACTGTGTTACGGCTATCTTGGTCAAATGACTTCCTCTCAACTGACTGTGACTACAGTGAGACGGCTATCTTGTTCAACTGACATCCTCCCAACTGACTGTGACTACTTTGTGACGGCTATCTCGTTCAACTGACATCCTCCCAACTGACTGTGACTACTGTGTGACGACTATCTCGTTCAACTGACCCTCTCCCAACTGGCTGTGACTACTGTGTTACGGCTATCTCATTCAATTTACTTCCTTCTAATGTACTTTGACTACTGTGCGACGGTTAACTCGTTCAACTGACTGTGACTACTGTGTGACGGCTATCTCGTTCAACTGACATCCTCCCAACTGACTGTGACTACTGTGTGACGGCTATCTCGTTCAACTGACATCCTCCCAACTGACTGTGACTACTGTGTGACGGCTATCTCGTTCAACTGACTTCCTCCCAACTGACTGTGACTACTGTGTGACGACTATCTCGTTCAACTGACATCCTCCCAACTGACTGTGACTACTGTGTGATGGCTATCTCGTTCAACTGACATCCTCCCAACTGACTGTGACTACTGTGTGACGGCTATCTCGTTCAACTGACTTCCCCCAACTGACTGTGACTACTGTGTGACGGCTATCTCGTTCAACTGACTTCCCCCAACGGACTGTGACTACTGTGTGACGGCTATCTCGTTCAACTGACTTCCTCCCAACTGACTGTGACTACTGTGTGACGGCTATCTTGGTCAAATGACTTCCTCTCAACTGACTGTGACTACTGTGTGACGGCTATCTCGTTCAACTGACTTCCTCCCAACTGACTGTGACTACTGTGTGACGGCTATCTTGGTCAAATGACTTTCTCTCAACTGACTGTGACTACTGTGTGACGACTATCTCGTTCAACTGACTTTCTCTCAACTGACTGTGACTACTGTGTGACGGCTATCTCGTTCAACTGACTTCCCCCAACTGACTGTGACTACTGTGTGACGGCTATCTTGGTCAACTGACTTCGTCCGAAATGACTGTGACTACTGTATGACGGCTATCTTGGTCAACTGACTTCGTCCGAAATGACTGTGACTACTGTGTTACGGCTATCTTGGTCAAATGACTTCCTCTCAACTGACTGTAACTACTGTGTGACGGCTATCTTGGTCAAATGACTTCATCCGAAATGACTGTGACTACTGTGTTATGGCTGTCTTGGTCAAATGACTTCGTCCGAAATGACTGTGACTACTGTGTGACGGCTATCTTGGTCAACTGACTTCGTCCGAAATGACTGTGACTACTGTGTGACGGCTATCTTGGTCAACTGACTTCGTCCGAAATGACTGTGACTACTGTGTTACGGCTATCTTGGTCAAATGACTTCCTCTCAACTGACTGTGACTACAGTGAGACGGCTATCTTGTTCAACTGACTTTCTCCCAACTGACTGTGACTACTGTGTGACGGCTATCTCGTTCAACTGACTTCCCCCAACTGACTGTGACTACTGTGTGACGGCTTTCTAATTCAACTGACTTCCTCCCAACTGGCAATGACTACTGTGTGATGGCTATCTCGTTCAACTGACTTTCTCCCAACTGACTGTGACTACTGTGTGACGGCTATCTCGTTCAACTGACTTTCTCCCAACTGACTGTGACTACTGTGTGACAGCTTTCTCGTTCAACTGACTTCCTCCCAACTGACTGTGACTACTGTGTGACACCTATCTTGGTCAACTGACTTAGTCCGAAATGACTGTGACTACTGTGTGATGGCTATCTCGTTCAACTGACTTCCTCCCAACTGACTGTGACTACTGTGTGATGACTATCTCGTTCAACTGACTTCATCCCAACTGACTGTGACTACTGTGTGACGACTATCTCGTTCAACTGACTTCATCCCAACTGACTGTGACTACTGTGTGACGACTATCTCGTTCAACTGACTTCATCCCAACTGACTGTGACTACTGTGTGACGACTATCTCGTTCAACTGACTTCATCCCAACTGACTGTGACTACTGTGTGACGACTATCTCGTTCAACTGACCCTCTCGCAACTGGCTGTGACTACTGTGTTACAGCTATCTCATTCAACTTACTTCCTCCTAATGTACTTTGACTACTGTGTGACGGTTAACTCGTTCAACTGACTGTGACTACTGTTAGACGGCTATCTCGTTCAACTGACTTCCCCCAACTGACTGTGACTACTGTGTGACGACTATCTTGGTCAACTGACTTCGTCCGAAATGACATTGACTACTGTGTGACGGCTGTCTTGGTCAACTGACTTCGTCCGAAATGACTGTGACTACTGTGTGACGGCTATCTTGGTCAAATGACTTCCTCTCAACTGACTGTGACTACTGTGTGACGGCTATCTTGGTCAAATGACTTCATCCGAAATGACTGTGACTACTGTGTTATGGCTATCTTGGTCAAATGACTTCGTCCGAAATGACTGTGACTACTGTGTGACGGCTATCTTGGTCAACTGACTTCGTCCGAAATGACTGTGACTACTGTGTTACGGCTATCTTGGTCAAATGACTTCCTCTCAACTGATTGTGACTACAGTGAGACGGCTATCTTGTTCAACTGACTTTCTCCCAACTGACTGTGACTACTGTGTGACGGCTTTCTCGTTCAACTGACTTCCCCCAACTGACTGTGACTACTGTGTGACGGCTTTCTAATTCAACTGACTTCCTCCCAACTGGCAATGACTACTGTGTGATGGCTATCTCGTTCAACTGACTTTCTCCCAACTGACTGTGACTACTGTGTGACGGCTATCTCGTTCAACTGACTTTCGCCCAACTGACTGTGACTACTGTGTGACAGCTTTCTCGTTCAACTGACTTCCTCCCAACTGACTGTGACTACTGTGTGACACCTATCTTGGTCAACTGACTTCGTCCGAAATGAATGCGACTACTGTGCGATGGCTATCTCGTTCAACTGACTTCCTCCCAACTGACTGTGACTGCTGTGTGACGACTATCTCGTTCAACTGACTTCATCCCAACTGACTGTGACTACTGTGTGACGACTATCTCGTTCAACTTACTTCATCCCAACTGACTGTGACTACTGTGTGACGACTATCTCGTTCAACTGACCCTCTCGCAACTGGCTGTGACTACTGTGTTACGGCTATCTCATTCAACTTACTTCCTCCTAATGTACTTTGACTACTGTGTGACGGTTAACTCGTTCAACTGACTGTGACTACTGTTAGACGGCTATCTCGTTCAACTGACATCCTCCCAACTGACTGTGATTACTATGTGACGGCTATCTCGTTCAACTGACTTCCCCCAACGGACTGTGACTACTGTGTGACGGCTATCTCGTTCAACTGACATCCTCCCAACTGGCAATGACTACTGTGTGATGGCTATCTCGTTCAACTGACTTTCTCCCAACTGACTGTGACTACTGTGTGACGGCTATCTCGTTCAACTGACTTTCTCCCAACTGACTGTGACTACTGTGTGACAGCTTTCTCGTTCAACTGACTTCCTCCCAACTGACTGTGACTACTGTGTGACACCTATCTTGGTCAACTGACTTCGTCCGAAATGACTGCGACTACTGTGTGATGGCTATCTCGTTCAACTGACTTCCTCCCAACTGACTGTGACTACTGTGTGACGACTATCTCGTTCAACTGACTTCATCCCAACTGACTGTGACTACTGTGTGACGACTATCTCGTTCAACTGACCCTCTCGCAACTGGCTGTGACTACTGTGTTACGGCTATCTCATTCAACTTACTTCCTCCTAATGTACTTTGACTACTGTGTGACGGTTAACTCGTTCAACTGACTGTGACTACTGTTAGACGGCTATCTCGTTCAACTGACTTCCCCCAACTGACTGTGACTACTGTGTGACGACTATCTTGGTCAACTGACTTCGTCCGAAATGACTTTGACTACTGTGTGACGGCTATCTTGGTCAAATGACTTCGTCCGAAATGACTGTGACTACTGTGTGACGGCTATCTTGGTCAACTGACTTCGTCCGAAATGACTGTGACTACTGTGTTACGGCTATCTTGGTCAAATGACTTCCTCTCAACTGACTGTGACTACAGTGAGACGGCTATCTTGTTCAACTGACTTTCTCCCAACTGACTGTGACTACTGTGTGACGGCTATCTCGTTCAACTGACTTCCCCCAACTGACTGTGACTACTGTGTGACGGCTTTCTAATTCAACTGACTTCCTCCCAACTGGCAATGACTACTGTGTGATGGCTATCTCGTTCAACTGACTTTCTCCCAACTGACTGTGACTACTGTGTGACGGCTATTCATGTCAAATGACTCCTCTCAACTGACTGTGACTACTGTGTGACGGCTATCTCGTTCAACTGACTTTCTCTCAACTGACTGTGACTACTGTGTGATGGCTATCTCGTTCACTGACTTCCCCCAACTGACTGTGACTACTGTGTGACGGCTTTCTTGGTCAACTGACTTCGTCCGAAATGACTGTGACTACTGTGTGACGGCTATCTTGGTCAACTGACTTCCTCGCAACTGACTGTGACTACTGTGTGACGGCTATCTTGGTCAAATGACTTCCTCTCAACTGACTGTGACTACTGTGTGACGGCTATCTTGGTCAACTGACTTCATCCGAAATGACTGTGACTACTGTGTTACGGCTATCTTGGTCAAATGACTTCGTCCGAAATGACTGTGACTACTGTGTGACGGCTATCTCGTTCAACTGACTTCCTCCCAACTGACTGTGACTACTGTGTGACGGCTATCTTGGTCAAATGACTTCCTCCCAACTGACTGTGACTACTGTGTGGCGGCTATCTCGTTCAACTGACTTCCCCCAACTGACTGTGACTACTGTGTGACGGCTATCTTGGTCAACTGACTTCGTCCGAAATGACTTTGACTACTGTGTGACGGCTATCTTGGTCAACTGACTTCGTCCGAAATGACTGTGACTACTACGTTACGGCTATCTTGGTCAAATGACTTCCCCCAACTGACTGTGACTACTGTGTGACGGCTATCTTGGTCAATTGACTTCGTCCGAAATGACTTTGACTACTGTGTGACGGCTATCTTGGTCAACTGACTTCGTCCGAAATGACTGTGACTACTATGTTACGGCTATCTTGGTCAAATGACTTCCTCTCAACTGACTGTGACTACTGTGTGACGGCTATCTTGGTCAACTGACTTCATCCGAAATGACTGTGACTACTGTGTTATGGCTATCTTGGTCAAATGACTTCGTCCGAAATGACTGTGACTACTGTGTGACGGCTATCTTGGTCAACTGACTTCGTCCGAAATGACTGTGACTACTGTGTTACGGCTATCTTGGTCAAATGACTTCCTCTCAACTGACTGTGACTACAGTGTGACGGCTATCTCGTTCAACTGACTTCCCCCAACTGACTGTGACTACTGTGTGACGGCTTTCTAATTCAACTGACTTCCTCCCAACTGGCAATGACTACTGTGTGATGGCTATCTCGTTCAACTGACTTTCTCCCAACTGACTGTGACTACTGTGTGACGGCTATCTTGGCCAAATGACTTCCTCCCAACTGACTGTGACTACTGTGTGACGGCTATCTCGTTCAACTGACTTCCCCCAACTGACTGTGACTACTGTGTGACGGCTATCTTGGTCAACTGACTTCGTCCGAAATGACTTTGACTACTGTGTGACGGCTATCTTGGTCAAATGACTTCCTCTCAACTGACTGTGACTACTGTGTGACGGCTATCTTGGTCAACTGACTTCATCCGAAATGACTGTGACTACTGTGTTATGGCTATCTTGGTCAAATGACTTCGTCCGAAATGACTGTGTCTACTGTGTGACGGCTTTCTAATTCAACTGACTTCCTCCCAACTGGCAATGACTACTGTGTGATGGCTATCTCGTTCAACTGACTTTCTCCCAACTGACTGTGACTACTGTGTGACGGCTATCTCGTTCAAATGACTTTCTCCCAACTGACTGTGACTACTGTGTGACAGCTTTCTCGTTCAACTGACTTCCTCCCAACTGACTGTGACTACTGTGTGACACCTATCTTGGTCAACTGACTTCGTCCGAAATGACTTTGACTACTGTGTGACGGCTATCTTGGTCAACTGACTTCGTTCGAAATGACTGTGACTACTGTGTTACGGCTATCTTGGTCAAATGACTTCCTCTCAACTGACTGTGACTACAGTGAGACGGCTATCTTGTTCAACTGACATCCTCCCAACTGACTGTGACTACTTTGTGACGGCTATCTCGTTCAACTGACATCCTCCCAACTGACTGTGACTACTGTGTGACGACTATCTCGTTCAACTGACCCTCTCCCAACTGGCTGTGACTACTGTGTTACGGCTATCTCATTCAATTTACTTCCTTCTAATGTACTTTGACTACTGTGCGACGGTTAACTCGTTCAACTGACTGTGACTACTGTGTGACGGCTATCTCGTTCAAGTGACATCCTCCCAACTGACTGTGACTACTGTGTGACGGCTATCTCGTTCAACTGACATCCTCCCAACTGACTGTGACTACTGTGTGATGGCTATCTCGTTCAACTGACATCCTCCCAACTGACTGTGACTACTGTGTGACGGCTATCTCGTTCAACTGACTTCCCCCAACTGACTGTGACTACTGTGTGACGGCTATCTCGTTCAACTGACTTCCCCCAACGGACTGTGACTACTGTGTGACGGCTATCTCGTTCAACTGACTTCCTCCCAACTGACTGTGACTACTGTGTGACGGCTATCTTGGTCAAATGACTTCCTCTCAACTGACTGTGACTACTGTGTGACGGCTATCTCGTTCAACTGACTTCCTCCCAACTGACTGTGACTACTGTGTGACGGCTATCTTGGTCAAATGACTTCCTCTCAACTGACTGTGACTACTGTGTGACGACTATCTCGTTCAACTGACTTTCTCTCAACTGACTGTGACTACTGTGTGACGGCTATCTCGTTCAACTGACTTCCCCCAACTGACTGTGACTACTGTGTGACGGCTATCTTGGTCAACTGACTTCGTCCGAAATGACTGTGACTACTGTGTGACGGCTATCTTGGTCAACTGACTTCGTCCGAAATGACTGTGACTACTGTGTTACGGCTATCTTGGTCAAATGACTTCCTTTCAACTGACTGTCACTACTGTGTGACGGCTATCTTGGTCAACTGACTTCATCCGAAATGACTGTGACTACTGTGTTACGGCTATCTTGGTCAAATGACTTCGTCCAAAATGACTGTGACTAATGTGTGACGGCTATCTCGTTCAACTGACTTCCTCCCAACTGACTGTGACTACTGTGTGACGGCTATCTTGGTCAAATGACTTCCTCCCAACTGACTGTGACTACTGTGTGACGGCTATCTCGTTCAACTGACTTCCCCCAACTGACTGTGACTACTGTGTGACGACTATCTTGGTCAACTGACTTCGTCCGAAATGACTTTGACTACTGTGTGACGGCTATCTTGGTCAACTGACTTCGTCGGAAATGACTGTGACTACTGTGTTACGGCTATCTCATTCAATTTACTTCCTTCTAATGTACTTTGACTACTGTGCGACGGTTAACTCGTTCAACTGACTGTGACTACTGTGTGACGGCTATCTCGTTCAACTGACTTCCTCCCAACTGACTGTGACTACTGTGTGACGGCTATCTTGGTCAAATGACTTCCTCTCAACTGACTGTGACTACTGTGTGACGGCTATCTCGTTCAACTGACTTCCTCCCAACTGACTGTGACTACTGTGTGACGGCTATCTTGGTCAAATGACTTCCTCCCAACTGACTGTGACTACTGTGTGACGGCTATCTCGTTCAACTGACTTCCTCCCAACTGACTGTGACTACTGTGTGACGGCTATCTCGTTCAACTGACATCCTCCCAACTGACTGTGACTACTGTTTGATGGCTATCTCGTTCAACTGACATCCTCCCAACTGACTGTGACTACTGTGTGACGGCTATCTCGTTCAACTGACTTCCCCCAACTGACTGTGACTACTGTGTGACGGCTATCTCGTTCAACTGACTTCCCCCAACGGACTGTGACTACTGTGTGACGGCTATCTCGTTCAACTGACTTCCTCCCAACTGACTGTGACTACTGTGTGACGGCTATCTTGGTCAAATGACTTCCTCTCAACTGACTGTGACTACGGTGTGACGGCTATCTCGTTCAACTGACTGCCTCCCAACTGACTGTGACTACTGTGTGACGGCTATCTTGGTCAAATGACTTCCTCTCAACTGACTGTGACTACTGTGTGACGGCTATCTCGTTCAACTGACTTTCTCTCAACTGACTGTGACTACTGTGTGACGGCTATCTCCTTCAACTGACTTCCCCCAACTGACTGTGACTACTGTGTGACGGCTATCTTGGTCAACTGACTTCGTCCGAAATGACTGTGACTACTGTGTGATGGCTATCTTGGTCAACTGACTTCGTCCGAAATGACTGTGACTACTGTGTTACGGCTATCTTGGTCAAATGACTTCCTCTCAACTGAATGTGACTACTGTGTGATGGCTATCTTGGTCAACTGACTTCATCCGAAATGACTGTGACTACTGTGTTACGGCTATCTTGGTCAAATGACTTCGTCCGAAATGACTGTGACTACTGTGTGACGGCTATCTCGTTCAACTGACTTCCTCCCAACTGACTGTGACTACTGTGTGACGGCTATCTTGGTCAAATGACTTTCTCCCAACTGACTGTGACTACTGTGTGACGGCTATCTCGTTCAACTGACTTCCCCCAACTGACTGTGACTACTGTGTGACGGCTATCTTGGTCAACTGACTTCGTCCGAAATGACTTTGACTACTGTGTGACGGCTATCTTGGTCAACTGACTTCGTCCGAAATGACTGTGACTACTGTGTTACGGCTATCTTGGTCAAATGACTTCCTCTCAACTGACTGTGACTACTGTGTGACGGCTATCTTGGTCAACTGACTTCATCCGAAATGACTGTGACTACTGTGTTATGGCTATCTTGGTCAAATGACTTCGTCCGAAATGACTGTGACTACTGTGTGACGGCTATCTTGGTCAACTGACTTCGTCCGAAATGACTGTGACTACTGTGTTACGGCTATCTTGGTCAAATGACTTCCTCTCAACTGACTGTGACTACAGTGAGACGGCTATCTTGTTCAACTGACTTTCTCCCAACTGACTGTGACTACTGTGTGACGGCTATCTCGTTCAACTGACTTCCCCCAACTGACTGTGACTACTGTGTGACGGCTTTCTAATTCAACTGACTTCCTCCCAACTGGCAATGACTACTGTGTGATGGCTATCTCGTTCAACTGACTTTCTCCCAACTGACTGTGACTACTGTGTGACGGCTATCTTGGTCAAATGACTTCCTCCCAACTGACTGTGACTACTGTGTGATGGCTATCTCGTTCAACTGACTTCCCCCAACTGACTGTGACTACTGTGTGACGGCTATCTTGGTCAACTGACTTCGTCCGAAATGGCTTTGACTACTGTGTGACGGCTATCTTGGTCAACTGACTATGTCCGAAATGACTGTGACTACTGTGTTACGGCTATCTTGGTCAAATGACTTCCTCTCAACTGACTGTGACTACTGTGTGATGGCTATCTTGGTCAACTGACTTCATCCGAAATGACTGTGACTACTGTGTTATGGCTATCTTGGTCAAATGACTTCGTCCGAAATGACTGTGACTACTGTGTGACGGCTATCTTGGTCAACTGACTTCGTCCGAAATGACTGTGACTACTGTGTTACGGCTATCTTGGTCAAATGACTTCCTCTCAACTGACTGTGACTACAGTGAGACGGCTATCTTGTTCAACTGACTTTCTCCCAACTGACTGTGACTACTGTGTGACGGCTATCTCGTTCAACTGACTTCCCCCAACTGACTGTGACTACTGTGTGACAGCTTTCTAATTCAACTGACTTCCTCCCAACTGGCAATGACTACTGTGTGATGGCTATCTCGTTCAACTGACTTTCTCCCAACTGACTGTGACTACTGTGTGACAGCTATCTCGTTCAACTGACTTTCTCCCAACTGACTGTGACTACTGTGTGACAGCTTTCTCGTTCAACTGACTTCCTCCCAACTGACTGTGACTACTGTGTGACGGCTATCTCGTTCAACTGACTTCCCCCAACTGACTGTGACTACTGTGTGACGGCTATCTTGGTCAACTGACTTCGTCCGAAATGACTTTGACTACTGTGTGACGGCTATCTTGGTCAACTGACTTCGTCCGAAATGACTGTGACTACTGTGTTACGGCTATCTTGGTCAAATGACTTCCTCTCAACTGACTGTGACTACTGTGTGACGGCTATCTTGGTCAACTGACTTCATCCGAAATGACTGTGACTACTGTGTTATGGCTATCTTGGTCAAATGACTTCGTCCGAAATGACTGTGACTACTGTGTGATGGCTATCTCGTTCAACTGACTTTCTCCCAACTGACTGTGACTACTGTGTGACGGCTATCTCGTTCAACTGACTTCATCCCAACTGACTGTGACTACTGTGTGACGACTATCTCGTTCAACTGACTTCATCCCAACTGACTGTGACTACTGTGTGACGACTATCTCGTTCAACTGACCCTCTCGCAACTGGCTGTAACTACTGTGTTACGGCTATCTCATTCAACTTACTTCCTCCTAATGTACTTTGACTACTGTGTGACGGTTAACTCGTTCAACTGACTGTGACTACTGTTAGACGGCTATCTCGTTCAACTGACATCCTCCCAACTGACTGTGACTACTGTGTGACGGCTATCTCGTTCAACTGACATCCTCCCAACTGACTGTGCCTACTGTGCGACGACTATCTCGTTCAACTGACCCTCTCCCAACTGGCTGTGACTACTGTGTTACGGCTATCTCATTCAATTTACTTCCTTCTAATGTACTTTGAATACTGTGCGACGGTTAACTCGTTCAACTGACTGTGACTACTGTGCGACGGCTATCTCGTTCAACTGACATCCTCCCAACTGACTGTGACTACTGGGTGACGGCTATCTCGTTCAACTGACATCCTCCCAACTGACTGTGACTACTGTGTGACGGCTATCTCGTTCAACTGACTTCCTCCCAACTGTCTGTGACTACTGTGTGACGGATATCTCGTTCAACTGACAGCCTCCCAACTGACTGTGACTACTGTGTGATGGCTATCTCGTTCAACTGACATCCTCCCAACTGACTGTGACTACTGTGTGACGGCTATCTCGTTCAACTGACTTCCCCCAACTGACTGTGACTACTGTGTGACGGCTATCTCATTCAACTGACTTCCCCTCACGGACTGTGACTACTGTGTGACGGCTATCTCGTTCAACTGACTTCCTCGCAACTGACTGTGACTACTGTGTGACGGCTATCTTGGTCAAATGACTTCCTCTCAACTGACTGTGACTACTGTGTGACGGCTATCTCGTTCAACTGACTTCCTCCCAACTGACTGTGACTACTGTGTGACGGCTATCATGGTCAAATGACTTCCTCTCAACTGACTGTGACTACTGTGTGACGGCTATCTCGTTCAACTGACTTTCTCTCAACTGACTGTGACTACTGTGTGATGGCTATCTCGTTCAACTGACTTCCCCCAACTGACTGTGACTACTGTGTGACGGCTTTCTTGGTCAACTGACTTCGTCCGAAATGACTGTGACTACTGTGTGACGGCTATCTTGGTCAACTGACTTCGTCCGAAATGACTGTGACTACTGTGTTACGGCTATCTTGGTCAAATGACTTCCTCTCAACTGACTGTGACTACTGTGTGACGGCTATCTTGGTCAACTGACTTCATCCGAAATGACTGTGACTACTGTGTTATGGCTATCTTGGTCAAATGACTTCGTCCGAAATGACTGTGACTACTGTGTGACGGCTATCTCGTTCAACTGACTTCCTCCCAACTGACTGTGACTACTGTGTGACGGCTATCTTGGTCAAATGACTTCCTCCCAACTGACTGTGACTACTGTGTGGCGGCTATCTCGTTCAACTGACTTCCCCCAACTGACTGTGACTACTGTGTGACGGCTATCTTGGTCAACTGACTTCGTCCGAAATGACTTTGACTACTGTGTGACGGCTATCTTGGTCAACTGACTTCGTCCGAAATGACTGTGACTACTACGTTACGGCTATCTTGGTCAAATGACTTCCCCCAACTGACTGTGACTACTGTGTGACGGCTATCTTGGTCAATTGACTTCGTCCGAAATGACTTTGACTACTGTGTGACGGCTATCTTGGTCAACTGACTTCGTCCGAAATGACTGTGACTACTGTGTTACGGCTATCTTGGTCAAATGACTTCCTCTCAACTGACTGTGACTACTGTGTGACGGCTATCTTGGTCAACTGACTTTATCCGAAATGACTGTGACTACTGTGTTATGGCTATCTTGGTCAAATGACTTCGTCCGAAATGACTGTGACTACTGTGTGACGGCTATCTTGGCCAATTGACTTCGTCCGAAATGACTGTGACTACTGTGTTACGGCTATCTTGGTCAAATGACTTCCTCTCAACTGACTGTGACTACAGTGAGACGGCTATCTTGTTCAACTGACTTTCTCCCAACTGACTGTGACTACTGTGTGACGGCTATCTCGTTCAACTGACTTCCCCCAACTGACTGTGACTACTGTGTGACGGCATTCTAATTCAACTGACTTCCTCCCAACTGGCAATGACTACTGTGTGATGGCTATCTCGTTCAACTGACTTTCTCCCAACTGACTGTGACTACTGTGTGACGGCTATCTTGGTCAAATGACTTCCTCCCAACTGACTGTGACTACTGTGTGATGGCTATCTCGTTCAACTGACTTCCCCCAACTGACTGTGACTACTGTGTGACGGCTATCTTGGTCAACTGACTTCGTCCGAAATGACTTTGACTACTGTGTGACGGCTATCTTGGTCAACTGACTTCGTCCGAAATGACTGTGACTACTGTGTTACGGCTATCTTGGTCAAATGACTTCCTCTCAAGTGACTGTGACTACTGTGTGATGGCTATCTTGGTCAACTGACTTCATCCGAAATGACTGTGACTACTGTGTTATGGCTATCTTGGTCAAATGACTTCGTCCGAAATGACTGTGACTACTGTGTGACGGCTATCTTGGTCAACTGACTTCGTCCGAAATGACTGTGACTACTGTGTTACGGCTATCTTGGTCAATTGACTTTCCTCTCAACTGACTGTGACTACAGTGAGATGGCTATCTTGTTCAACTGACTTTCTCCCACTGACTGTGACTACTGTGTGACGACTATCTCGTTCACTGACTTCATCCCAACTGACTGTGACTACTGTGTGACGACTATCTCGTTCAACTGACTTCATCCCAACTGACTGTGACTACTGTGTGACGACTATCTCGTTCAACTGACCCTCTCGCAACTGGCTGTGACTACTGTGTTATGGCTATCTCATTTAACTTACTTCCTCTTAATGTACTTTGACTACTGTGTGACGGTTAACTCGTTCAACTGACTGTGACTACTGTTAGATGGCTATCTCGTTCAACTGACATCCTCCCAACTGACTGTGACTACTTTGTGACGGCTATCTCGTTCAACTGACATCCTCCCAACTGACTGTGACTACTGTGTGACGACTATCTCGTTCAACTGACCCTCTCCCAACTGACTGTGACTACTGTGTGATGGCTATCTCGTTCAACTGACATCCTCCCAACTGACTGTGACTACTGTGTGACGGCAATCTCGTTCAACTGACTTCCCCCAACTGACTGTGACTACTGTGTGACGGCTATCTCGTTCAACTGACTTTCCCCAACGGACTGTGACTACTGTGTGACGGCTATCTCGTTCAACTGACATCACCCCAACTGACTGTGACTACTGTTTGACGGCTATCTCGTTCAACTGACTTCCTCCCAACTGACTGTGACTACTGTGTGACGGCTATCTCGTTCAACTGACATCCTCCCAACTGACTGTGACTACTGTTGGATGGCTATCTCGTTCAACTGACATCCTCCCAACTGACTGTGACTACTGTGTGACGGCTATCTCGTTCAACTGACTTCCCCCAACTGACTGTGACTACTGTGTGACGGCTATCTCGTTCAACTGACTTTCCCCAACGGACTGTGACTACTGTGTGACGGCTATCTCGTTCAACTGACTTCCTCCCAACTGACTGTGACTACTGTGTGACGGCTATCTTGGTCAAATGACTTCCTCTCAACTGACTGTGACTACTGTGTGACGGCTATCTCGTTCAACTGACTTCCTCCCAACTGACTGTGACTACTGTGTGACGGCTATCTTGGTCAAATGACTTCCTCTCAACTGACTGTGACTACTGTGTGACGACTATCTCGTTCAACTGACTTTCTCTCAACTGACTGTGACTACTGTGTGACGGCTATCTCGTTCAACTGACTTCCCCCAACTGACTGTGACTACTGTGTGACGGCTACCTTGGTCAACTGACTTCGTCCGAAATGACTGTGACTACTGTGTGACGGCTATCTTGGTCAACTGACTTCGTCCGAAATGACTGTGACTACTGTGTTACGGCTATCTTGGTCAAATGACTTCCTCTCAACTGACTGTGACTACTGTGTGACAGCTATCTTGGTCAACTGACTTCATCCGAAATGACTGTGACTACTGTGTTACGGCTATCTTGGTCAAATGACTTCGTCCGAAATGACTGTGACTACTGTGTGACGGTTATCTCGTTCAACTGACTTCCTCCCAACTGACTGTGACTACTGTGTGACGGCTATCTTGGTCAAATGACTTCCTCCCAACTGACTGTGACTACTGTGTGACGGCTATCTCGTTCAACTGACTTCCCCCAACTGACTGTGACTACTGTGTGACGACTATCTTGGTCAACTGACTTCGTCCGAAATGACTTTGACTACTGTGTGACGGCTATCTTGGTCAACTGACTTCGTCCGAAATGACTGTGACTACTGTGTTACGGCTATCTTGGTCAAATGACTTCCTCTCAACTGACTGTGACTACTGTGTGACGGCTATCTCGTTCAACTGACTTCCCCCAACTGACTGTGACTACTGTGTGACGGCTATCTTGGTCAAATGACTTCCTCTCAACTGACTGTGACTACTGTGTGACGACTATCTCGTTCAACTGACTTTCTCTCAACTGACTGTGACTACTGTGTGACGGCTATCTCGTTCAACTGACTTCCCCCAACTGACTGTGACTACTGTGTGACGGCTACCTTGGTCAACTGACTTCGTCCGAAATGACTGTGACTACTGTGTGACGGCTATCTTGGTCAACTGACTTCGTCCGAAATGACTGTGACTACTGTGTTACGGCTATCTTGGTCAAATGACTTCGTCCGAAATGACTGTGACTACTGTGTGACGGCTATCTCGTTCAACTGACTTCCTCCCAACTGACTGTGACTACTGTGTGACGGCTATCTTGGTCAAATGACTTCCTCTCAACTGACTGTGACTACTGTGTGACAGCTATCTTGGTCAACTGACTTCATCCGAAATGACTGTGACTACTGTGTTACGGTTATCTTGGTCAAATGACTTCGTCCGAAATGACTGTGACTACTGTGTGACGGCTATCTCGTTCAACTGACTTCCTCCCTACTGACTGTGACTACTGTGTGACGGCTATCTTGGTCAAATGACTTCCTCCCAACTGACTGTGACTACTGTGTGACAGCTATCTCATTCAACTGACTTCCCCCAACTGACTGTGACTACTGTGTGACGACTATCTTGGTCAACTGACTTCGTCCGAAATGACTTTGACTACTGTGTGACGGCTATCTTGGTCAACTGACTTCGTCCGAAATGACTGTGACTACTGTGTTATGGCTATCTTGGTCAAATGACTTCCTCTCAACTGACTGTGACTACTGTGTGACGGCTATCTTGGTCAAATGACTTCATCCGAAATGACTGTGACTACTGTGTTATGGCTATCTTGGTCAAATGACTTCGTCCGAAATGACTGTGACTACTGTGTGACGGCTATCTTGGTCAACTGACTTCGTCCGAAATGACTGTGACTACTGTGTTACGGCTATCTTGGTCAAATGACTTCCTCTCAACTGACTGTGACTACAGTGAGACGGCTATCTTGTTCAACTGACTTTCTCCCAACTGACTGTGACTACTGTGTGACGGCTATCTCGTTCAACTGACTTCCCCCAACTGACTGTGACTACTGTGTGACGGCTTTCTAATTCAACTGACTTCCTCCCAACTGGCAATGACTACTGTGTGATGGCTATCTCGTTCAACTGACTTTCTCCCAACTGACTGTGACTACTGTGTGACAGCTATCTCGTTCAACTGACTTTCTCCCAACTGACTGTGACTACTGTGTGACAGCTTTCTCGTTCAACTGACTTCCTCCCAACTGACTGTGACTACTGTGTGACACCTATCTTGGTCAACTGACTTCGTCCGAAATGACTGCGACTACTGTGTGATGGCTATCTCGTTCAACTGACTTCCTCCCAACTGACTGTGACTACTGTGTGACGACTATCTCGTTCAACTGACTTCATCCCAACTGACGGTGACTACTGTGTGACGACTATCTCGTTCAACTGACTTCATCCCAACTGACTGTGACTACTGTGTGACGACTATCTCGTTCAACTGACCCTCTCGCAACTGGCTGTGACTACTGTGTTACGGCTATCTCATTCAACTTACTTCCTCCTAATGTACTTTGACTACTGTGTGACGGTTAACTCGTTCAACTGACTGTGACTACTGTTAGACGGCTATCTCGTTCAACTGACTTCCCCCAACTGACAGTGACTACTGTGTGACGACTATCTTGGTCAACTGACTTCGTCCGAAATGACTTTGACTACTGTGTGACGGCTATCTTGGTCAACTGACTTCGTCCGAAATGACTGTGACTACTGTGTTATGGCTATCTTGGTCAAATGACTTCCTCTCAACTGACTGTGACTACTGTGTGACGGCTATCTTGGTCAAATGACTTCATCCGAAATGACTGTGACTACTGTGTTATGGCTATCTTGGTCAAATGACTTCGTCCGAAATGACTGTGACTACTGTGTGACGGCTATCTTGGTCAACTGACTTCGTCCGAAATGACTGTGACTACTGTGTTACGGCTATCTTGGTCAAATGACTTCCTCTCAACTGACTGTGACTACAGTGAGACGGCTATCTTGTTCAACTGACTTTCTCCCAACTGACTGTGACTACTGTGTGACGGCTATCTCGTTCAACTGACTTTCTCCCAACTGACTGTGACTACTGTGTGACAGCTTTCTCGTTCAACTGACTTCCTCCCAACTGACTGTGACTACTGTGTGACACCTATCTTGGTCAACTGACTTCGTCCGAAATGACTGCGACTACTGTGTGATGGCTATCTCGTTCAACTGACTTCCTCCCAACTGACTGTGACTACTGTGTGACGGCTGTCTCATTTAATATACTTCCTCCCAACTGACTGTGAATACTGCGCGACGGCTCTCTCATTCAACTGACTTCCTCCAAACTGATTGTGACTACTGTGTGACGACTATGTCGTTCAACTGACCTTTCTCCCAACTGACTGTGACTACTGTGTTACGGCTATCTCATTCAACTGACTTCCTCTCAACGTACTGTGACTACTGTGTGACAGGTGTCTTGTTCAACTGACTTTTTCCCAACTGACTGTAACTACTGTGTGACGACTGTTTTATTCTACTGACTTCCTCCCAACTGGCTTTGACTACTGTGTGACGGCTGTCTCATTTAATAGACTTCCTCCCAACTGACTGTGAATACTGTGCGATGGCTCTCTCGTTCAACTGACTTCCTGTGAACTGACTTGACTACTGTGCGATGGCTCTCTCATACAACTGACTTCCCCCAACTGACTGTGACTACTGTGTGACGGCTATCTTGGTCAACTGACTTCGTCCGAAATGACTTTGACTACTGTGTGACGGCTATCTTGGTCAAATGACTTCCTCTCAACTGACTGTGACTGCAGTGAGATGGCTATCTTGTTCGACTGACTTCCTCCCAACTGACTGTGACTACTGTGTGACGGCTATCTCGTTCAACTGACTTCCCCCAACTGACTGTGACTACTGTGTGACGGCTTTCTAATTCAACTGACTTCCTCCCAACTGGCAATGACTACTGTGTGATGGCTATCTCGTTCAACTGACTTTCTCCCAACTGACTGTGACTACTGTGTGACGGCTATCTTGGTCAAATGACTTCCTCCCAACTGACTGTGACTACTGTGTGACGGCTATCTCGTTCAACTGACTTCCCCCAACTGACTGTGACTACTGTGTGACGGCTATCTTGGTCAACTGACTTCGTCCGAAATGACTTTGACTACTGTGTGACGGCTATCTTGGTCAACTGACTTCGTCCGAAATGACTGTGACTACTGTGTTATGGCTATCTTGGTCAAATGGCTTCCTCTCAACTGACTGTGACTACTATGTGACGGCTATCTTGGTCAACTGACTTCATCCGAAATGACTGTGACTACTGTGTTATGGCTATCTTGGTCAAATGACTTCGTCCGATATGACTGTGACTACTGTGTGACGGCTTTCTAATTCAACTGACTTCCTCCCAACTGGCAATGACTACTGTGTGATGGCTATCTCGTTCAACTGACTTTCTCCCAACTGACTGTGACTACTGTGTGACGGCTATCTCGTTCAACTGACTTTCTCCCAACTGACTGTGACTACTGTGTGACAGCTTTCTCGTTCAACTGACTTCCTCCCAACTGACTGTGACTACTGTGTGACACCTATCTTGGTCAACTGACTTCGTCCGAAATGACTGCGACTACTGTGTGATGGCTATCTCGTTCAACTGACTTCCTCCCAACTGACTGTGACTACTGTGTGACGACTATCTCGTTCAACTGACTTCATCCCAACTGACTGTGACTACTGTGTGACGACTATCTCGTTCAACTGACTTCATCCCAACTGACTGTGACTACTGTGTGACGACTATCTCGTTCAACTGACCCTCTCGCAACTGGCTGTGACTACTGTGTTACGGCTATCTCATTTAACTTACTTCCTCCTAATGTACTTTGACTACTGTGTGACGGTTAACTCGTTCAACTGAGTGTGACTACTGTTAGACGGCTATCTCGTTCAACTGACATCCTCCCAACTGACTGTGACTACTTTGTGACGGCTATCTCGTTCAACTGACATCCTCCCAACTGACTGTGACTACTGTGTGACGGCTATCTTGGTCAACTGACTGCATCCGAAATGACTGTGACTACTGTGTTATGGCTATCTTGGTCAAATGACTTCGTCCGATATGACTGTGACTACTGTGTGACGGCTTTCTAATTCAACTGACTTCCTCCCAACTGGCAATGATTACTGTGTGATGGCTATCTCGTTCAACTGACTTTCTCCCAACTGACTGTGACTACTGTGTGACGGCTATCTCGTTCAACTGACTTTCTCCCAACTGACTGTGACTACTGTGTGACAGCTTTCTCGTTCAACTGACTTCCTCCCAACTGACTGTGACTACTGTGTGACACCTATCTTGGTCAACTGACTTCGTCCGAAATGACTGCGACTACTGTGTGATGGCTATCTCGTTCAACTGACTTCCTCCCAACTGACTGTGACTACTGTGTGACGACTATCTCGTTCAACTGACTTCATCCCAACTGACTGTGACTACTGTGTGACGACTATCTCGTTCAACTGACTTCATCCCAACTGACTGTGACTACTGTGTGACGACTATCTCGTTCAACTGACCCTCTCGCAACTGGCTGTGACTACTGTGTTACGGCTATCTCATTTAACTTACTTCCTCCTAATGTACTTTGACTACTGTGTGACGGTTAACTCGTTCAACTGACTGTGACTACTGTTAGACGGCTATCTCGTTCAACTGACATCCTCCCAACTGACTGTGACTACTTTGTGATGGCTATCTCGTTCAACTGACATCCTCCCAACTGACTGTGACTACTGTGTGACGACTATCTCGTTCAACTGACCCTCTCCCAACTGGCTGTGACTACTGTGTTACGGCTATCTCATTCAATTTACTTCCTTCTAATGTACTTTGACTACTGTGCGACGGTTAACTCGTTCAACTGACTGTGACTACTGTGTGACGGCTATCTCGTTCAACTGACATCCTCCCAACTGACTGTGACTACTGTGTGACGGCTATCTCGTTCAACTGACATCCTCCCAACTGACTGTGACTACTGTGTGACGGCTATCTCGTTCAACTGACTTCCTCCCAACTGACTGTGACTACTGTGTGACGGCTATCTCGTTCAACTGACATCCTCCCAACTGACTGTGACTACTGTGTGATGGCTATCTCGTTCAACTGACATCCTACCAACTGACTGTGACTACTGTGTGACGGCTATCTCGTTCAACTGACTTCCCCCAACTGACTGTGACTACTGTGTGACGGCTATCTCGTTCAACTGACTTTCCCCAACGGACTGTGACTACTGTGTGACGGCTATCTCGTTCAACTGACTTCCTCCACAACTGACTGTGACTACTGTGTGACGGCTATCTTGGTCAAATGACTTCCTCTCAACTGACTGTGACTACTGTGTGACGGCTATCTCGTTCAACTGACTTCCTCCCAACTGACTGTGACTACTGTGTTACGGCTATCTTGGTCAAATGACTTCCTCTCAACTGACTGTGACTACTGTGTGACGACTATCTCGTTCAACTGACTTTCTCTCAACTGGCTGTGACTACTGTGTGACGGCTATCTCGTTCAACTGACTTCCCCCAACTGACTGTGACTACTGTGTGACGGCTACCTTGGTCAACTGACTTCGTCCGAAATGACTGTGACTACTGTGTGACGGCTATCTTGGTCAACTGACTTCGTCCGAAATGACTGTGACTACTGTGTTACGGCTATCTTGGTCAAATGACTTCCTCTCAACTGACTGTGACTACTGTGTGACAGCTATCTTGGTCAACTGACTTCATCCGAAATGACTGTGACTACTGTGTTACGGCTATCTTGGTCAAATGACTTCGTCCGAAATGAATGTGACTACTGTGTGACGGCTATCTCGTTCAACTGACTTCCTCCCAACTGACTGTGACTACTGTGTGACGGCTATCTTGGTCAAATGACTTCCTCCCAACTGACTGTGACTACTGTGTGATGGCTATCTCGTTCAACTGACTTCCCCCAACTGACTGTGACTACTGTGTGACGACTATCTTGGTCAACTGACTTCGTCCGAAATGACTTTGACTACTGTGTGATGGCTATCTTGGTCAACTGACTTCGTCCGAAATGACTGTGACTACTGTGTTACGGCTATCTTGGTCAAATGACTTCCTCTCAACTGACTGTGACTACTGTGTGACGGCTATCTTGGTCAAATGACTTCATCCGAAATGACTGTAACTACTGTGTTATGGCTATCTTGGTCAAATGACTTCGTCCGAAATGACTGTGACTACTGTGTGACGGCTATCTTGGTCAACTGACTTCGTCCGAAATGACTGTGACTACTGTGTTACGGCTATCTTGGTCAAATGACTTCCTCTCAACTGACTGTGACTACAGTGAGACGGCTATCTTGTTCAACTGACTTTCTCCCAACTGACTGTGACTACTGTGTGATGGCTATCTCGTTCAACTGACTTCCCCCAACTGACTGTGACTACTGTGTGACGGCTTTCTAATTCAACTGACTTCCTCCCAACTGGCAATGACTACTGTGTGATGGCTATCTCGTTCAACTGACTTTCTCCCAACTGACTGTGACTACTGTGTGACGGCTATCTCGTTCAACTGACTTTCTCCCAACTGACTGTGACTACTGTGTGACAGCTTTCTCGTTCAACTGACTTCCTCCCAACTGACTGTGACTACTGTGTGACACCTATCTCATTCAACTGACTTCGTCCGAAATGACTGCGACTACTGTGCGACGGTTAACTCGTTCAACTGACTTCCTCCCAACTGACTGTGACTACTGTGTGACGGCTATCTCGTTCAACTGACATCCTCCCAACTGACTGTGACTACTGTGTGACGGCTATCTCGTTCAACTGACATCCTCCCAACTGACTGTGACTACTGTGTGACGGCTATCTCGTTCAACTGACTTCCTCCCAACTGACTGTGACTACTGTGTGACGGCTATCTCGTTCAACTGACATCCTCCCAACTGACTGTGACTACTGTGTGATGGCTATCTCGTTCAACTGACATCCTACCAACTGACTGTGACTACTGTGTGACGGCTATCTCGTTCAACTGACTTCCCCCAACTGACTGTGACTACTGTGTGACGGCTATCTCGTTCAACTGACTTTCCCCAACGGACTGTGACTACTGTGTGACGGCTATCTCGTTCAACTGACTTCCTCCCAACTGACTGTGACTACTGTGTGACGGCTATCTTGGTCAAATGACTTCCTCTCAACTGACTGTGACTACTGTGTGACGGCTATCTCGTTCAACTGACTTCCTCCCAACTGACTGTGACTACTTTGTGACGGCTATCTCGTTCAACTGACATCCTACCAACTGACTGTGACTACTGTGTGACGGCTATCTTGGTCAACTGACTGCATCCGAAATGACTTTGACTACTGTGTGACGACTATCTCGTTCAACTGACTTTCTCTCAACTGACTGTGACTACTGTGTGACGGCTATCTCGTTCAACTGACTTCCCCCAACTGACTGTGACTACTGTGTGACGGCTACCTTGGTCAACTGACTTCGTCCGAAATGACTGTGACTACTGTGTGACGGCTATCTTGGTCAACTGACTTCGTCCGAAATGACTGTGACTACTGTGTTACGGCTATCTTGGTCAAATGACTTCCTCTCAACTGACTGTGACTACAGTGAGACGGCTATCTTGTTCAACTGACTTTCTCCCAACTGACTGTGACTACTGTGTGACGGCTATCTCGTTCAACTGACTTCCCCCAACTGACTGTGACTACTGTGTGACGCCTTTCTAATTCAACTGACTTCCTCCCAACTGGCAATGACTACTGTGTGATGGCTATCTCGTTCAACTGACTTTCTCCCAACTGACTGTGACTACTGTGTGACGGCTATCTCGTTCAACTGACTTTCTCCCAACTGACTGTGACTACTGTGTGACAGCTTTCTCGTTCAACTGACTTCCTCCCAACTGACTGTGACTACTGTGTGACACCTATCTTGGTCAACTGACTTCGTCCGAAATGACTGCGACTACTGTGTGATGGCTATCTCGTTCAACTGACTTCCTCCCAACTGACTGTGACTACTGTGTGACGACTATCTCGTTCAACTGACTTCATCCCAACTGACTGTGACTACTGTGTGACGACTATCTCGTTCAACTGACTTCATCCCAACTGACTGTGACTACTGTGTGACGACTATCTCGTTCAACTGACCCTCTCGCAACTGGCTGTGACTACTGTGTTACGGCTATCTCATTCAACTTACTTCCTCCTAATGTACTTTGACTACTGTGTGACAGTTAACTCGTTCAACTGACTGTGACTACTGTTAGACGGCTATCTCGTTCAACTGACAACCTCCCAACTGACTGTGATTACTATGTGACGGCTATCTCATTCAACTGACATCCTCCCAACTGACTATGACTACTGTGTGACGGCTGTTTCATTCAACTGATGACTTCCTCCCAACTGTCTATGACTACTGTGTGATGGCTATCTCGCTCAACTGACTTCGTCAAAAATGACTGCGACAACTGTGTGAAGGCTATCTCACTCAACTGACTTCATCCCAACTGACTGTGACTACAGTGTGACGGCTGTCTCATTCAAGTGACTTCCTCCCAACTGACTTTGACTACTGTGTGACGGCTGTCTCATTTAATATACTTCCTCCCAACTGACTGTGAATACTGCGCGACGGCTCTCTCATTCAACTGACTTCCTCCAAACTGATTGTGACTACTGTGTGACGACTATGTCGTTCAACTGACCTTCTCCCAACTGACTGTGACTACTGTGTTACGGCTATCTCATTCAACTGACTTCCTCTCAACGTACTGTGACTACTGTGTGACAGGTGTCTTGTTCAACTGACTTTTTCCCAATTGACTGTAACTACTGTGTGACGACTGTTTTATTCTACTGACTTCCTCCCAACTGGCTTTGACTACTGTGTGACGGCTGTCTCATTTAATAGACTTCCTCCCAACTGACTGTGAATACTGTGCGATGGCTCTCTCGTTCAACTGACTTCCTGTGAACTGACTTGACTACTGTGCGATGGCTCTCTCATTCAACTGACTTCCTCCAACTGACTGTGACTACTGTGTGACGGCTATCTTGGTCAACTGACTTCGTCCGAAATGACTTTGACTACTGTGTGACGGCTATCTTGGTCAAATGACTTCCTCTCAACTGACTGTGACTACTGTGTGACGGCTATCTTGGTCAAATGACTTCATCCGAAATGACTGTGACTACTGTGTTATGGCTATCTTGGTCAAATGACTTCGTCCGAAATGACTGTGACTACTGTGTGACGGCTATCTTGGTCAACTGACTTCGTCCGAAATGACTGTGACTACTGTGTTACGGCTATCTTGGTCAAATGACTTCCTCTCAACTGACTGTGACTACAGTGAGACGGCTATCTTGTTCAACTGACTTTCTCCCAACTGACTGTGACTACTGTGTGACGGCTATCTCGTTCAACTGACTTTCTCCCAACTGACTGTGACTACTGTGTGACACCTATCTTGGTCAACTGACTTCGTCCGAAATGACTGCGACTACTGTGTGATGGCTATCTCGTTCAACTGACTTCCTCCCAACTGACTGTGACTACTGTGTGACGACTATCTCATTCAACTGACTTCATCCCAACTGACTGTGACTACTGTGTGACGACAATCTCGTTCAACTGACCCTCTCGCAACTGGCTGTGACTACTGTGTTACGGCTATCTCATTCAACTTACTTCCTCCTAATGTACTTTGACTACTGTGTGACGGTTAACTCGTTCAACTGACTGTGACTACTGTTAGACGGCTATCTCGTTCAACTGACATCCTCCCAACTGACTGTGATTACTATGTGACGGCTATCTCATTCAACTGACATCCTCCCAACTGACTATGACTACTGTGTGACGGCTGTTTCATTCAACTGATGACTTCCTCCCAACTGTCTATGACTACTGTGTGATGGCTATCTCGCTCAACTGACTTCGTCAAAAATGACTGCAACTACTGTGTGAAGGCTATCTCACTCAACTGACTTCATCCCAACTGACTGTGACTACAGTGTGACGGCTGTCTCATTCAAGTGACTTCCTCCCAACTGACTTTGACTACTGTGTGACGGCTGTCTCATTTAATAGACTTCCTCCCAACTGACTGTGAATACTGCGCGACGGCTCTCTCATTCAACTGACTTCCTCCAAACTGATTGTGACTACTGTGTGACGACTATGTCGTTCAACTGACCTTCTCCCAACTGACTGTGACTACTGTGTTACGGCTATCTCATTCAACTGACTTCCTCTCAACGTACTGTGACTACTGTGTGACAGGTGTCTTGTTCAACTGACTTTTTCCCAACTGACTGTAACTACTGTGTGACGACTGTTTTATTCTACTGACTTCCTCCCAACTGGCTTTGACTACTGTGTGACGGCTGTCTCATTTAATAGACTTCCTCCCAACTGACTGTGAATACTGTGCGATGGCTCTCTCGTTCAACTGACTTCCTGTGAACTGACTTGACTACTGTGTGATGGCTATCTCGTTCAACTGACTTCCTCCCAACTGACTGTGACTACTGTGTGACGACTATCTCGTTCAACTGACTTCATCCCATCTGACTGTGACTACTGTGTGACGACTATCTCGTTCAACTGACTTCATCCCAACTGACTGTGACTACTGTGTGACGACTATCTCGTTCAACTGACCCTCTCGCAACTGGCTGTGACTACTGTGTTACGGCTATCTCATTCAACTTACTTCCTCCTAATGTACTTTGACTACTGTGTGACGGTTAACTCGTTCAACTGACTGTGACTACTGTTAGACGGCTATCTCGTTCAACTGACATCCTCCCAACTGACTGTGATTACTATGTGACGGCTATCTCATTCAACTGACATCCTCCCAACTGACTATGACTACTGTGTGACGGCTGTTTCATTCAACTGATGACTTCCTCCCAACTGTCTATGACTACTGTGTGATGGCTATCTCGCTCAACTGACTTCGTCAAAAATGACTGCGACTACTGTGTGAAGGCTATCTCACTCAACTGACTTCATCCCAACTGACTGTGACTACAGTGTGACGGCTGTCTCATTCAAGTGACTTCCTCCCAACTGACTTTGACTACTGTGTGATGGCTGTCTCATTTAATAGACTTCCTCCCAACTGACTGTGAATACTGCGCGACGGCTCTCTCATTCAACTGACTTCCTCCAAACTGATTGTGACTACTGTGTGACGACTATGTCGTTCAACTGACCTTCTCCCAACTGACTGTAACTACTGTGTTACGGCTATCTCATTCAACTGACTTCCTCTCAACGTACTGTGACTACTGTGTGACATGTGTCTTGTTCAACTGACTTTTTCCCAACTGACTGTAACTACTGTGTGAAGACTTTTTTATTCTACTGACTTCCTCCCAACTGGCTTTGACTACTGTGTGACGGCTGTCTCATTTAATAGACTTCCTCCCAACTGACTGTGAATACTGTGCGATGGCTCTCTCATTCAACTGACTTCCTGTGAACTGACTTGACTACTGTGCGATGGCTCTCTCATTCAACTGACTTCCCCCAACTGACTGTGACTACTGTGTGACGGCTATCTTGGTCAACTGACTTCGTCCGAAATGACTTTGACTACTGTGTGACGGCTAACTTGGTCAAATGACTTCCTCTCAACTGACTGTGACTACTGTGTGACGGCTATCTTGGTCAAATGACTTCATCCGAAATGACTGTGACTACTGTGTTATGGCTATCTTGGTCAAATGACTTCGTCCGAAATGACTGTGACTACTGTGTGACGGCTATCTTGGTCAACTGACTTCGTTCGAAATGACTGTGACTACTGTGTTACGGCTATCTTGGTCAAATGACTTTCTCTCAACTGACTGTGACTACAGTGAGACGGCTATCTTGTTCAACTGACTTTCTCCCAACTGACTGTGACTACTGTGTGACGGCTATCTCGTTCAACTGACTTTCTCCCAACTGACTGTGACTACTGTGTGACAGCTTTCTCGTTCAACTGACTTCCTCCCAACTGACTGTGACTACTGTGTGACAGCTTTCTCGTTCAACTGACATCCTCCCAACTGACTGTGACTACTGTGTGACGGCTATCTCGTTCAACTGACTTCCCCCAACTGACTGTGACTACTGTGTGACGGCTATCTTGTTCAACTGACTTCCCCCAACGGACTGTGACTACTGTGTGACGGCTATCTCGTTCAACTGACTTCCTCCCAACTGACTGTGACTACTGTGTGACGGCTATCTTGGTCAAATGACTTCCTCTCAACTGACTGTGACTACTGTGTGACGGCTATCTCGTTCAACTGACTTCCTCCCAACTGACTGTGACTACTGTGTGACGGCTATCTCGTTCAACTGACTTCCCCCAACTGACTGTGACTACTGTGTGACGGCTATCTTGGTCAACTGACTTCGTCCGAAATGAGTGTGACTACTGTGTGACGGCTATCTTGGTCAACTGACTTCGTCCGAAATGACTGTGACTACTGTGTTACGGCTATCTTGGTCAAATGACTTCCTCTCAACTGACTGTAACTACTGTGTGACGGCTATCTTGGTCAAATGACTTCATCCGAAATGACTGTGACTACTGTGTTATGGCTGTCTTGGTCAAATGACTTCGTCCGAAATGACTGTGACTACTGTGTGACGGCTATCTTGGTCAACTGACTTCGTCCGAAATGACTGTGACTACTGTGTGACGGCTATCTTGGTCAACTGACTTCGTCCGAAATGACTGTGACTACTGTGTTACGGCTATCTTGGTCAAATGACTTCCTCTCAACTGACTGTGACTACTGTGTGACGGCTATCTTGGTCAACTGACTTCATCCGAAATGACTGTGACTACTGTGTTATGGCTATCTTGGTCAAATGACTTCGTCCGAAATGACTGTGACTACTGTGTGACGGCTATCTTGGTCAACTGACTTCGTCCGAAATGACTGTGACTACTGTGTTACGGCTATCTTGGTCAAATGACTTCCTCTCAACTGACTGTGACTACAGTGAGACGGCTATCTTGTTCAACTGACTTTCTCCCAACTGACTGTGACTACTGTGTGACGGCTATCTCGTTCAACTGACTTCCCCCAACTGACTGTGACTACTGTGTGACGGCTTTCTAATTCAACTGACTTCCTCCCAACTGGCAATGACTACTGTGTGATGGCTATCTCGTTCAACTGACTTTCTCCCAACTGACTGTGACTATTGTGTGACGGCTATCTCGTTCAACTGACTTTCTCCCAACTGACTGTGACTACTGTGTGACAGCTTTCTCGTTCAACTGACTTCCTCCCAACTGACTGTGACTACTGTGTAACACCTATCTTGGTCAACTGACTTCGTCCGAAATGACTGCGACTACTGTGTGATGGCTATCTCGTTCAACTGACTTCCTCCCAACTGACTGTGACTACTGTGTGACGACTATCTCGTTCAACTGACTTCATCCCAACTGACTGTGACTACTGTGTGACGACTATCTCGTTCAACTGACTTCATCCCAACTGACTGTGACTACTGTGTGACGACTATCTCGTTCAACTGACCCTCTCGCAACTGGCTGTGACTACTGTGTTACAGCTATCTCATTCAAAATACTTCCTCCTAATGTACTTTGACTACTGTGTGACGGTTAACTCGTTCAACTGACTGTGACTACTGTTAGACGGCTATCTCGTTCAACTGACATCCTCCCAACTGACTGTGACTACTGTGTGACGGCTATCTCGTTCAACTGACATCCTCCCAACTGACTGTGACTACTGTGTGACGACTATCTCGTTCAACTGACCCTCTCCCAACTGGCTGTGACTACTGTGTTACGGCTATCTCATTCAATTTACTTCCTTCTAATGTACTTTGACTACTGTGCGACGGTTAACTCGTTCAACTGACTGTGACTACTGTGTGACGGCTATCTCGTTCAACTGACATCCTCCCAACTGACTGTGACTACTGTGTGACGGCTATCTCATTCAACTGACATCCTCCCAACTGACTGTGACTACTGTGTGACGGCTATCTCGTTCAACTGACTTCCTCCCAACTGACTGTGACTACTGTGTGACGGCTATCTCGTTCAACTGACATCCTCCCAACTGACTGTGACTACTGTGTGATGGCTATCTCGTTCAACTGACATCCTCCCAACTGACTGTGACTACTGTGTGACGGCTATCTCGTTCAACTGACTTCCCCCAACTGACTGTGACTACTGTGTGACGGCTATCTCGTTCAACTGACTTCCCCCAACGGACTGTGACTACTGTGTGACGGCTATCTCGTTCAACTGACTTCCTCCCAACTGACTGTGACTACTGTGTGACGGCTATCTTGGTCAAATGACTTCCTCTCAACTGACTGTGACTACTGTGTGACGGCTATCTCGTTCAACTGACTTCCTCCCAACTGACTGTGACTACTGTGTGACGGCTATCATGGTCAAATGACTTCCTCTCAACTGACTGTGACTACTGTGTGACGGCTATCTCGTTCAACTGACTTTCTCTCAACTGACTGTGACTACTGTGTGATGGCTATCTCGTTCAACTGACTTCCCCCAACTGACTGTGACTACTGTGTGACGGCTTTCTTGGTCAACTGACTTCGTCCGAAATGACTGTGACTACTGTGTGACGGCTATCTTGGTCAACTGACTTCGTCCGAAATGACTGTGACTACTGTGTTACGGCTATCTTGGTCAAATGACTTCCTCTCAACTGACTGTGACTACTGTGTGACGGCTATCTTGGTCAACTGACTTCATCCGAAATGACTGTGACTACTGTGTTACGGCTATCTTGGTCAAATGACTTCGTCCGAAATGACTGTGACTACTGTGTGACGGCTATCTCGTTCAACTGACTTCCTCCCAACTGACTGTGACTACTGTGTGACGGCTATCTTGGTCAAATGACTTCCTCCCAACTGACTGTGACTACTGTGTGGCGGCTATCTCGTTCAACTGACTTCCCCCAACTGACTGTGACTACTGTGTGACGGCTATCTTGGTCAACTGACTTCGTCCGAAATGACTTTGACTACTGTGTGACGGCTATCTTGGTCAAATGACTTCCCCCAACTGACTGTGACTACTGTGTGACGGCTATCTCGTTCAACTGACTTCCTCCCAACTGTCTGTGACTACTGTGTGACGGATATCTCGTTCAACTGACAGCCTCCCAACTGACTGTGACTACTGTGTGATGGCTATCTCGTTCAACTGACATCCTCCCAACTGACTGTGACTACTGTGTGACGGCTATCTCGTTCAACTGACTTCCTCCCAACTGACTGTGACTACTGTGTGACGGCTATCTTGGTCAAATGACTTCCTCCCAACTGACTGTGACTACTGTGTGGCGGCTATCTCGTTCAACTGACTTCCCCCAACTGACTGTGACTACTGTGTGACGGCTATCTTGGTCAACTGACTTCGTCCGAAATGACTTTGACTACTGTGTGACGGCTATCTTGGTCAAATGACTTCCCCCAACTGACTGTGACTACTGTGTGACGGCTATCTTGGTCAATTGACTTCGTCCGAAATGACTTTGACTACTGTGTGACGGCTATCTTGGTCAACTGACTTCGTCCGAAATGACTGTGACTACTATGTTACGGCTATCTTGGTCAAATGACTTCCTCTCAACTGACTGTGACTACTGTGTGACGGCTATCTTGGTCAACTGACTTCATCCGAAATGACTGTGACTACTGTGTTATGGCTATCTTGGTCAAATGACTTCGTCCGAAATGACTGTGACTACTGTGTGACGGCTATCTTGGTCAACTGACTTCGTCCGAAATGACTGTGACTACTGTGTTACGGCTATCTTGGTCAAATGACTTCCTCTCAACTGACTGTGACTACAGTGTGACGGCTATCTCGTTCAACTGACTTCCCCCAACTGACTGTGACTACTGTGTGACGGCTTTCTAATTCAACTGACTTCCTCCCAACTGGCAATGACTACTGTGTGATGGCTATCTCGTTCAACTGACTTTCTCCCAACTGACTGTGACTACTGTGTGACGGCTATCTCGTTCAAATGACTTTCTCCCAACTGACTGTGACTACTGTGTGACAGCTTTCTCGTTCAACTGACTTCCTCCCAACTGACTGTGACTACTGTGTGACACCTATCTTGGTCAACTGACTTCGTCCGAAATGACTTTGACTACTGTGTGACGGCTATCTTGGTCAACTGACTTCGTTCGAAATGACTGTGACTACTGTGTTACGGCTATCTTGGTCAAATGACTTCCTCTCAACTGACTGTGACTACAGTGAGACGGCTATCTTGTTCAACTGACATCCTCCCAACTGACTGTGACTACTTTGTGACGGCTATCTCGTTCAACTGACATCCTCCCAACTGACTGTGACTACTGTGTGACGACTATCTCGTTCAACTGACCCTCTCCCAACTGGCTGTGACTACTGTGTTACGGCTATCTCATTCAATTTACTTCCTTCTAATGTACTTTGACTACTGTGCGACGGTTAACTCGTTCAACTGACTGTGACTACTGTGTGACGGCTATCTCGTTCAAGTGACATCCTCCCAACTGACTGTGACTACTGTGTGACGGCTATCTCGTTCAACTGACATCCTCCCAACTGACTGTGACTACTGTGTGACGGCTATCTCGTTCAACTGACTTCCTCCCAACTGACTGTGACTACTGTGTGACGACTATCTCGTTCAACTGACATCCTCCCAACTGACTGTGACTACTGTGTGATGGCTATCTCGTTCAACTGACATCCTCCCAACTGACTGTGACTACTGTGTGACGGCTATCTCGTTCAACTGACTTCCCCCAACTGACTGTGACTACTGTGTGACGGCTATCTCGTTCAACTGACTTCCCCCAACGGACTGTGACTACTGTGTGACGGCTATCTCGTTCAACTGACTTCCTCCCAACTGACTGTGACTACTGTGTGACGGCTATCTTGGTCAAATGACTTCCTCTCAACTGACTGTGACTACTGTGTGACGGCTATCTCGTTCAACTGACTTCCTCCCAACTGACTGTGACTACTGTGTGACGGCTATCTTGGTCAAATGACTTCCTCTCAACTGACTGTGACTACTGTGTGACGACTATCTCGTTCAACTGACTTTCTCTCAACTGACTGTGACTACTGTGTGACGGCTATCTCGTTCAACTGACTTCCCCCAACTGACTGTGACTACTGTGTGACGGCTATCTTGGTCAACTGACTTCGTCCGAAATGACTGTGACTACTGTGTGACGGCTATCTTGGTCAACTGACTTCGTCCGAAATGACTGTGACTACTGTGTTACGGCTATCTTGGTCAAATGACTTCCTTTCAACTGACTGTGACTACTGTGTGACGGCTATCTTGGTCAACTGACTTCATCCGAAATGACTGTGACTACTGTGTTACGGCTATCTTGGTCAAATGACTTCGTCCGAAATGACTGTGACTACTGTGTGACGGCTATCTCGTTCAACTGACTTCCTCCCAACTGACTGTGACTACTGTGTGACGGCTATCTTGGTCAAATGACTTCCTCCCAACTGACTGTGACTACTGTGTGACGGCTATCTCGTTCAACTGACTTCCCCCAACTGACTGTGACTACTGTGTGACGGCTATCTTGGTCAACTGACTTCGTCCGAAATGACTTTGACTACTGTGTGACGGCTATCTTGGTCAACTGACTTCGTCCGAAATGACTGTGACTACTATGTTACAGCTATCTTGGTCAAATGACTTCCTCTCAACTGACTGTGACTACTGTGTGACGGCTATCTTGGTCAACTGACTTCATCCGAAATGACTGTGACTACTGTGTTATGGCTATCTTGGTCAAATGACTTCGTCCGAAATGACTGTGACTACTGTGTGACGGCTTTCTAATTCAACTGACTTCCTCCCAACTGGCAATGACTACTGTGTGATGGCTATCTCGTTCAACTGACTTTCTCCCAACTGACTGTGACTACTGTGTGACGGCTATCTCGTTCAACTGACTTTCTCCCAACTGACTGTGACTACTGTGTGACAGCTTTCTCGTTCAACTGACTTCCTCCCAACTGACTGTGACTACTGTGTGACACCTATCTTGGTCAACTGACTTCGTCCGAAATGACTTTGACTACTGTGTGACGGCTATCTTGGTCAACTGACTTCGTCCGAAATGACTGTGACTACTGTGTTACGGCTATCTTGGTCAAATGACTTCCTCTCAACTGACTGTGACTACAGTGAGACGGCTATCTTGTTCAACTGACATCCTCCCAACTGACTGTGACTACTTTGTGACGGCTATCTCGTTCAACTGACATCCTCCCAACTGACTGTGACTACTGTGTGACGACTATCTCGTTCAACTGACCCTCTCCCAACTGGCTGTGACTACTGTGTTACGGCTATCTCATTCAATTTACTTCCTTCTAATGTACTTTGACTACTGTGCGACGGTTAACTCGTTCAACTGACTGTGACTACTGTGTGACGGCTATCTCGTTCAACTGACATCCTCCCAACTGACTGTGACTACTGTGTGACGGCTATCTCGTTCAACTGACATCCTCCCAACTGACTGTGACTACTGTGTGACGGCTATCTCGTTCAACTGACTTCCTCCCAACTGACTGTGACTACTGTGTGACGGCTATCTTGGTCAAATGACTTCCTCTCAACTGACTGTGACTACTGTGTGACGGCTATCTCGTTCAACTGACTTCCTCCCAACTGACTGTGACTACTGTGTGACGGCTATCTTGGTCAAATGACTTCCTCTCAACTGACTGTGACTACTGTGTGAAGGCTATCTCGTTCAACTGACTTTCTCTCAACTGACTGTGACTACTGTGTGACGGCTATCTCGTTCAACTGACTTCCCCCAACTGACTGTGACTACTGTGTGACGGCTATCTTGGTCAACTGACTTCGTCCGAAATGACTGTGACTACTGTGTGACGGCTATCTTGGTCAACTGACTTCGTCCGAAATGACTGTGACTACTGTGTTACGGCTATCTTGGTCAAATGACTTCCTCTCAACTGACTGTGACTACTGTGTGACGGCTATCTTGGTCAACTGACTTCATCCGAAATGACTGTGACTACTGTGTTACGGCTATCTTGGTCAAATGACTTCGTCCGAAATGACTGTGACTACTGTGTGACGGCTATCTCGTTCAACTGACTTCCCCCAACTGACTGTGACTACAGTGTGACGGCTATCTTGGTCAACTGACTTCGTCCGAAATGACTGTGACTACTGTGTGACGGCTATCTTGGTCAACTGACTTCGTCCGAAATGACTGTGACTACTGTGTTACGGCTATCTTGGTCAAATGACTTCCTATGAACTGACTGTGACTACTGTGTGACGGCTATCTTGGTCAACTGACTTCATCCGAAATGACTGTGACTACTGTGTTACGGCTATCTTGGTCAAATGACTTCGTCCAAAATGACTGTGACTAATGTGTGACGGCTATCTCGTTCAACTGACTTCCTCCCAACTGACTGTGACTACTGTGTGACGGCTATCTTGGTCAAATGACTTCCTCCCAACTGACTGTGACTACTGTGTGACGGCTATCTCGTTCAACTGACTTCCCCCAACTGACTGTGACTACTGTGTGACGACTATCTTGGTCAACTGACTTCGTCCGAAATGACTTTGACTACTGTGTGACGGCTATCTTGGTCAACTGACTTCGTCGGAAATGACTGTGACTACTGTGTTACGGCTATCTTGGTCAAATGACTTCCTCTCAACTGACTGTAACTACTGTGTGACGGCTATCTTGGTCAAATGACTTCATCCGAAATGACTGTGACTACTGTGTTATGGCTATCTTGGTCAAATGACTTCGTCCGAAATGACTGTGACTACTGTGTGACGGCTATCTTGGTCAACTGACTTCGTCCGAAATGACTGTGACTACTGTGTTACGGCTATCTTGGTCAAATGACTTCCTCTCAACTGACTGTGACTACAGTGAGACGGCTATCTTGTTCAACTGACTTTCTCCCAACTGACTGTGACTACTGTGTGACGGCTATCTCGTTCAACTGACTTCCCCCAACTGACTGTGACTACTGTGTGACGGCTTTCTAATTCAACTGACTTCCTCCCAACTGGCAATGACTACTGTGTGATGGATATCTCGTTCAACTGACTTTCTCCCAACTGACTGTGACTACTGTGTGACGGCTATCTCGTTCAACTGACTTTCTCCCAACTGACTGTGACTACTGTGTGACAGCTTTCTCGTTCAAATGACTTCCTCCCAACTGACTGTGACTACTGTGTGACACCTATCTTGGTCAACTGACTTAGTCCGAAATGACTGCGACTACTGTGTGATGGCTATCTCGTTCAACTGACTTCCTCCCAACTGACTGTGACTACTGTGCGACGACTATCTCGTTCAACTGACTTCATCCCAACTGACTGTGACTACTGTGTGACGACTATCTCGTTCAACTGACTTCATCCCAACTGACTGTGACTACTGTGTGACGACTATCTCGTTCAACTGACCCTCTCGCAACTGGCTGTGACTACTGTGTTACGGCTATCTCATTCAACTTACTTCCTCCTAATGTACTTTGACTACTGTGTGACGGTTAACTCGTTCAACTGACTGTGACTACTGTTAGACGGCTAGCTCGTTCAACTGACTTCCCCCAACTGACTGTGACTACTGTGTGACGACTATCTTGGTCAACTGACTTCGTCCGAAATGACTTTGACTACTGTGTGACGGCTATCTTGGTCAACTGACTTAGTCCGAAATGACTGTGACTACTGTGTTACGGCTATCTTGGTCAAATGACTTCCTCTCAACTGACTGTGACTACTGTGTGACGGCTATCTTGGTCAAATGACTTCATCCGAAATGACTGTGACTACTGTGATATGGCTATCTTGGTCAAATGACTTCGTCCGAAATGACTGTGACTACTGTGTGACGGCTATCTTGGTCAACTGACTTCGTCCGAAATGACTGTGACTACTGTGTTACGGCTATCTTGGTCAAATGACTTCCTCTCAACTGACTGTGACTACAGTGAGACGGCTATCTCGTTCAACTGACATCCTCCCAACTGACTGTGACTACTGTGTGATGGCTATCTCGTTCAACTGACTTCCTCCCAACTGACTGTGACTACTGTGTGACGGCTATCTCGTTCAACTGACATCCTCCCAACTGACTGTGACTACTGTGTGATGGCTATCTCGTTCAACTGACTTCCCCCAACTGACTGTGACTACTGTGTGACGGCTATCTCGTTCAACTGACTTCCCCTCACGGACTGTGACTACTGTGTGATGGCTATCTCGTTCAACTGACTTCCTCGCAACTGACTGTGACTACTGTGTGACGGCTATCTTGGTCAAATGACTTCCTCTCAACTGACTGTGACTACTGTGTGACGGCTATCTTGGTCAACTGACTTCATCCGAAATGACTGTGACTACTGTGTTACGGCTATCTTGGTCAAATGACTTCGTCCGAAATGACTGTGACTACTGTGTGACGGCTATCTCGTTCAACTGACTTCCTCCCAACTGACTGTGACTACTGTGTGACGGCTATCTTGGTCAAATGACTTCCTCCCAACTGACTGTGACTACTGTGTGGCGGCTATCTCGTTCAACTGACTTCCCCCAACTGACTGTGACTACTGTGTGACGGCTATCTTGGTCAACTGACTTCGTCCGAAATGACTTTGACTACTGTGTGACGGCTATCTTGGTCAACTGACTTCGTCCGAAATGACTGTGACTACTACGTTACGGCTATCTTGGTCAAATGACTTCCCCCAACTGACTGTGACTACTGTGTGACGGCTATCTTGGTCAATTGACTTCGTCCGAAATGACTTTGACTACTGTGTGACGGCTATCTGGTCAAATGACTTCCTCTCAACTGACTGTGACTACAGTGAGATGGCTATCTGTTCGACTGACTTCCTCCCAACTGACTGTGACTACTGTGTGACGGCTATCTCGTTCAACTGACTTCCCCCAACTGACTGTGACTACTGTGTGATGGCTTTCTAATTCAACTGACTTCCTCCCAACTGGCAATGACTACTGTGTGATGGCTATCTCGTTCAACTGACTTTCTCCCAACTGACTGTGACTACTGTGTGACGGCTATCTTGGTCAAATGACTTCCTCCCAACTGACTGTGACTACTGTGTGACGGCTATCTCGTTCAACTGACTTCCCCCAACTGACTGTGACTACTGTGTGACGGCTATCTTGGTCAACTGACTTCGTCCGAAATGACTTTGACTACTGTGTGACGGCTATCTTGGTCAACTGACTTCGTCCGAAATGACTGTGACTACTGTGTTATGGCTATCTTGGTCAAATGACTTCCTCTCAACTGACTGTGACTACTGTGTGACGGCTATCTTGGTCAACTGACTTCATCCGAAATGACTGTGACTACTGTGTTATGGCTATCTTGGTCAAATGACTTTGTCCGATATGACTGTGACTACTGTGTGACGGCTTTCTAATTCAACTGACTTCCTCCCAACTGGCAATGACTACTGTGTGATGGCTATCTCGTTCAACTGACTTTCTCCCAACTGACTGTGACTACTGTGTGACGGCTATCTCGTTCAACTGACTTTCTCCCAACTGACTGTGACTACTGTGTGACAGCTTTCTCGTTCAACTGACTTCCTCCCAACTGACTGTGACTACTGTGTGACACCTATCTTGGTCAACTGACTTCGTCCGAAATGACTGCGACTACTGTGTGATGGCTATCTCGTTCAACTGAGTGTGACTACTGTTAGACGGCTATCTCGTTCAACTGACATCCTCCCAACTGACTGTGACTACTTTGTGACGGCTATCTCGTTCAACTGACATCCTCCCAACTGACTGTGACTACTGTGTGACGGCTATCTTGGTCAACTGACTGCATCCGAAATGACTTTGACTACTGTGTTACGGCTATCTCATTCAATTTACTTCCTTCTAATGTACTTTGACTACTGTGCGACGGTTAACTCGTTCAACTGACTGTGACTACTGTGTGACGGCTATCTCGTTCAACTGACATCCTCCCAACTGACTGTGACTACTGTGTGACGGCTATCTCGTTCAACTGACATCCTCCCAACTGACTGTGACTACTGTGTGACGGCTATCTCGTTCAACTGACTTCCTCCCAACTGACTGTGACTACTGTGTGACGGCTATCTCGTTCAACTGACATCCTCCCAACTGACTGTGACTACTGTGTGATGGCTATCTCGTTCAACTGACATCCTACCAACTGACTGTGACTACTGTGTGACGGCTATCTCGTTCAACTGACTTCCCCCAACTGACTGTGACTACTGTGTGACGGCTATCTCGTTCAACTGACTTTCCCCAACGGACTGTGACTACTGTGTGACGGCTATCTCGTTCAACTGACTTCCTCCCAACTGACTGTGACTACTGTGTGACGGCTATCTTGGTCAAATGACTTCCTCTCAACTGACTGTGACTACTGTGTGACGGCTATCTCGTTCAACTGACTTCCTCCCAACTGACTGTGACTACTTTGTGACGGCTATCTCGTTCAACTGACATCCTACCAACTGACTGTGACTACTGTGTGACGGCTATCTTGGTCAACTGACTGCATCCGAAATGACTTTGACTACTGTGTGACGACTATCTCGTTCAACTGACTTTCTCTCAACTGACTGTGACTACTGTGTGACGGCTATCTCGTTCAACTGACTTCCCCCAATCTGACTGTGACTACTGTGTGATGGCTTTCTAATTCAACTGACTTCCTCCCAATCTGACTGTGACTACTGTGTGACGGCTATCTCGTTCAATCTGATTTCCCCCCAACTGACTGTGACTAGTGTGTGTCGCCTATCTCGTTCAACTGACTTCCCCCAACGGACTGTGACTACTGTGTGACGGCTATCTCGTTCAACTGACTTCCTCCCAACTGACTGTGACTACTGTGTGACGGCTATCTTGGTCAAATGACTTCCTCTCAACTGACTGTGACTACTGTGTGACGGCTATCTCGTTCAACTGACTTCCTCCCAACTGACTGTGACTACTGTGTGACGGCTATCTTGGTCAACTGACTTTCTCTCAACTGACTGTGACTACTGTGTGACGGCTATCTCGTTCAACTGACTTCCCCCAACTGACTGTGACTACTGTGTGACGGCTATCTTGGTCAACTGACTTCGTCCGAAATGACTGTGACTACTGTGTTACGGCTATCTTGGTCAAATGACTTCCTCTCAACTGGCTGTGACTACAGTGAGACGGCTATCTTGTTCAACTGACTTTCTCCCAACTGACTGTGACTACTGTGTGACGGCTATCTCGTTCTACTGACTTCCCCCAACTGACTGTGACTACTGTGTGACGGCTTTCTAATTCAACTGACTTCCTCCCAACTGGCAATGACTACTGTGTGATGGCTATCTCGTTCAACTGACTTTCTCCCAACTGACTGTGACTACTGTGTGACGGCTATCTCGTCAACTGACTTCCTCCCAACTGACTGTGACTACTGTGTGACAGCTTTCTCGTTCAACTGACTTCCTCCCAACTGACTGTGACTACTGTGTGACACCTATCTTGGTCAACTGACTTCGTCCGAAATGACTGCGACTACTGTGTGATGGCTATCTCGTTCAACTGACTTCCTCCCAACTGACTGTGACTACTGTGTGACGACTATCTCGTTCAACTGACTTCATCCCAACTGACTGTGACTACTGTGTGACGACTATCTCGTTCAACTGACCCTCTCGCAACTGGCTGTGACTACTGTGTTACGGCTATCTCATTCAACTTACTTCCTCCTAATGTACTTTGACTACTGTGTGACGGTTAACTCGTTCAACTGACTGTGACTACTGTTATACGGCTATCTCGTTCAACTGACCCTCTCGCAACTGGCTGTGACTACTGTGTTACGGCTATCTCATTCAACTTACTTCCTCCTAATGTACTTTGACTACTGTGTGACGGTTAACTCGTTCAACTGACTGTGACTACTGTTAGACGGCTATCTCGTTCAACTGACTTCCCCCAACTGACTGTGACTACTGTGTGACGACTATCTTGGTCAACTGACTCGTCCGAAA